>JAQLOL010000002.1:20492617-20505843 GCA_029783665.1 Naso thynnoides | reverse complement strand
ATCCGCAGCTTTTGCAAGGGAGGCAATAAATCCCAGGAGGGGTTTTTCTCCCACACCTGTTCTGCTGGAATAGATTTACAGCTCAATACAAAGAGCGCTCTAAGGCATATTGACATTTACATGCAGCACCTTTCTTCACCTATACCAACAGACCCCTGGATGACCTGTATGCTATTTGTTTGCAGACTAATGAATTTGCCATTATTAATTATTTCTTGGGAGTGGGAATAGGTGCAGCGCAACTGCATGCTGCAGGGCACTAATGGGAAGACTCCACTCCACTTCCATGTGCCTGCTCCTTTTGAAGTGGTAATGGGCTTAAGGTGCGTGTAATTTCCTGGCGATAGCGGATGTGGTGGAGGGCCACACCTGGGCGCGCAGGATAAGGAAGTGGGACTCAGGGCTCTCCCAAGGGCGCTACTCACCATCCCTGCTATCGTGTGGCTGATAAAGGAGTATGTGTGGCACTGAAGTAGGATACTGATAATACCAGCAGAAGGAGTGTCCTTTAAACCATGACAAGATGAACGGCCCGAACACTCAAACTGGGATGTGTTGAGTAAACAGTCGCTGGGTTCATTAGAGCAACGACTGACTGTAGTTGAATAGAGGAATAAGCTGGAGTCTTGTAAGGTTATGTACAGCTTCATGGGAAGTTTAAAAGCATGTTGTATATAGCGAACTCAATATTTTCCTCAATGCATGCAGCATGTGAACAATATCGCAGATAGCACACACTACAAAATAAACCAGTGGTTTATAATCCTTCTTTTCCTTGTCTGTCTGAAACTATCTAGTGGATATTAAGAAATTTTTCAATTTAAGGTGTACCAAGATGCTACAATGTGGCTGAGGACAGGCACTCAATGAAACTACCCCATGCACAACAGAAATTCCAGTTTTCACCAAAGGGTGTGCAGTAAAAGTTTAGGGGTATGTAGGTGGCTGGCAGGATGGATGGCAGCCTCTGTGTCCTCTAAAGTCTCTTGGTGGACGCCAGACCTGAGTTCACCTTCATCTATCAGCAGCATCGCTGCGACCACTATAACTCATCTTCACCTACACAACAAGATATGGAGGGTGAATGTGGAGGAGGCCAGAGAGAACGGAGAGAGGAAAATATTAAAAAGGAGAGAGATGAGAAGATACCAACGATGACCTCGAATGAACTATGCATGTACATTTTACCCAACACATTATAAAAGCAAAAAAAAAAGAAAAACAGAACAGAGACACACAACTAGAACAGGGACATACAGTATGCACACAAACGTTAACATTAAGCACAAGCGCACACACACAGACAGTGTGTGTGTGTCAGAGGCTGACTCTATTGGATTACCTGGGGACACACTGTCTGTCTTTATTGCAAAGGTCCTTGTCGATTAAAGTTGCTTATAAATTGATTATGCCTCAAGGCCACCTGCTGGGCGCCGTCTGGAAACAATCAGGCTCAATAGCAAATCAATGTCACATAAACTGGTTATCATAGCCCATACTGACCTTAACAAAGTATATGAGATAAGGATCAGAGCACAAGACATGGTCAACCAAGAGAAAAAGCAGGGTTAATCATGTGTGACCCATATTTTTAAATGAACACTTCAGCAAGTAAAGGAACCCAAAGACTTTGCCCACAAAGATAATTTTACATTTCACTGTACAGGTTTGCTTCTTTTGATGGGGAACAGTTGATGTTGTGTTGATACGTGTGTGAGTGTGTGTGTGTGAGTGTGTGTCCAAGCAGGTGTTCCCCATCTCCTGAGGAGTGTTCTACATACAATCACCTTGGGCTGTGTTTGTCCTGGTACTGAACACAGAGCACTGGGACAACCTGACCGGCTAACTGGGGATTCCTGCTCATTCTCAGCAACAAGGAAAAAAGAAGTTGTGAGGAGAGAAAGACAGACATAGTGAGAAGGAAAGAGAGCAAGACAACTAGTAAAAGAAGCAAAGACAGACACAGAGGCGAGTAAGGGAGAAGACTCGCAGAGAGAAGGATTTTCGAGACAGACAGAAGGGGTGATACGCTGCAGTGAGGCTAAACACAACAAACACTGTATCTCCAGGTTGCCAGACAGATGTAGGGGATGTTGTATCTTAATATTTTCTTGTAGCATGGCACGTTTTTGCCTATGTTTAAAGCTAAGCGTGGCAGCTAGGCTAAATGATCAAACTGTGGAGACAATAAAAATGAAGGGAACTAAAAAAGAAAAGGTATAGCAGAGTAGACAGAGGGATTGAGGGGTCTCTGTCCCCATCTCCAACTTTCACCCTCCTCAGCAGATACTGTCGGATAAGAGCAGGGAGCAGGGCTGTGAGCGAAAGTGGTTAGTGGAGCAGAAAGATGAACAGAGGAAGTGGAGAGAGAGGGAACGTGCTGCGAAAAAATGTCCGCCGTAACAACTCATTTAGTCTCGCATACATTTTTAAATCTGTCGTAAATCCTATTTTAATTAAGAGGAGCGAAACATTCCTGCCAAATGGGCTGTGATAATTCCACCTGTTTTCAATGCTGTTTCCCTTGATTTCAGATTCTTTCTGACAAAACAAGCGCAACTATCCCAAGGCAAATATCAACAAATTATGACACCTTATTAAAAAACATTGCAAAATGAGCAGAATTCTTTTTACAATAAGATTTTTTTCTGCTAGTCTTTTCAAAGAAAATTTACAATTTTTTAAATTTATTTATTTATTTTTTTTGCAGTGTAGCTATATTAGAAATGAGTGCATTGGGCTCTGTAATAATTACAGAAAAGATGGCAAAAGGAGAATGTTATAGATTGGGACACGTGAGTCTAAAAGAACCAGAAGGAAAGAGCAAAGCGTAGTGGAGCAGAGGGGAATTGGTGGGGAGAGAAGGGGGTCAGTTTCCCGCATTGTGGGATTAGGGGCACGACACCAATCCAAACAAAGCTAAAGACTAGAAAAAGGAGTTAATGGAGCAGAGACAGAAAGGCGAGTTGGTGTGAGTGCGAGTCATACACGCACGCACACACACGCACATACACACTCACACATCTGCCTCTTGAAGTGACACACAATAGTTGCTTTGGGTCACAAGAATGAGGAAAGAAGGATGGAGAAAGGGAAGAAGGTTGAAACAAAGGGTTGAGCTTAAAAGGAAACAGAAAAATCTGAGATCAATGAGGGAAATCAGACATTTTAGCTTCCAATATGATAGAGAGAGGCTGGTTGAGAGCAAACATATTGGAAGCCCACTGTTGGCATGCGTTTCTCCTTATGCCCTCAACATGTGATCAGCTCTTTGAAGCCATGATGATGAGTGATGGAACGATAAGGTTCGGCCCCTCTCTCAAAGAGAGAAACGTGTTTCTGAAGATGCCAAGATAAAGCAGTCAACCAAAGAGGAGCAGAGATATGTGTGCGCTGATAATGTCTGTACAGAGAAGATCGTCCTTCTTATCGTGTTTTCAGAAGGGTGAGAGATGAGAGCTTCTATCTCTGTGACGAGATCTCAATAGTATCTATGAAGGCTGACACACCTGTCCAGTGACATCCCCTCTATTCTCTATTTTTCACTTCCAAGCATCAACGTCTTCGCAGCCTACGCAAGAAAAGATGACTAGAGAATGAAAACACAATGGTCCGCCAATGCAACTTTTGAGTATATTTGAGTGTTCTTTTCCTGCAACACTTTAACCTCTCTCCCCAATTCCACATTATTTTGTGCGCCTCAGAAAAACAGCCTAACTTTACTCCTCACCCTGAAATGACTATAAAAGCGATGTCCTTTGCTTTTAGGGGAATTTAAAGCCCCATACCATATGAACCACTAAATACCCGAGTTGTGCCATCTAGCAAGAAGACCGTCTCCCTCTTCACCGGAATGCAATACAAGGAAACATGCTTTTTCTTATTCCATTCCCATTTCCATTAAAACTGACATTTCATCTAAACTGAACCCTCGAGGGGAAACTAAGAGCCAGGGATGAGATAAAGCAGCAAGTCTTTGTGTGAGTCTGTGTGTTTCTACCTAGATTTGTGTGTCTGCACGTGTGCCTGTGTGTGTGTGTGTGTGTGTGTGTTTAGCCTGTATCTGGGCTAGATGGGAGAAGATGATCTGAATGTATATGTAGACAAATGCATTAGTGTGTGTATGTGTGTATGTCTGTGTGATATAATGTTTTTAAAAGGCATCATGAGCTGGAGTCTGAGCGCATGTAGGAGCCAGTGTTCGTGCCCTTGGGCCTCACAACCCATCCTGCTCTTCCCCCAGATCAAGAGAAATGTCATTATTTGTAGCCATCAGCGAGGAATCAATGCAATTATGCTTCAAGTCTCCATTCAGCTCTTGCCTATAATGCATAATTTGTAAAGTCATAAACGGCATTAACACATGCTCCCTCCAGAGCTCACCTCTCTTAAACCCTGATAGTGTGATCTCCTTTGATAGGAAATTAATTATTCTGTTTGTTGAGACTTGTGAGCTTATTCTGCTTTTCTCCACGGCGACAGAGACAAGGGATCTGACACTGAGATAGTGTTGGTGTAGGACAGAGGCTTTTGTGCTTTTACTCCACCATGGGAGAATGAGTGACAGGGGTGAAAATGCAACAAATATACACTCAGTGTAATACTTAGACATGCACATACATGCAGACACATTAATGCAGGACGTGAGACTAGATGGGAAAGAGCTCAGTTGCATTGTAATGCGACAAGACATACTTTTGTTCGCTTTAAGCAAGCAAAGCTCGATTTGTGGTTAATCCTTAAAAAACACCCTGGGGTTTGTTGGGACCACAGTGTAGGAACATGATAGAGACATGCCTCCTCTCTAAACCTGAGGATGGGATCAGGGGAAGCTAATTTTAAAATAATCGAATGTTCAGAAAAGCTTATGACGCTGGCCAAGCTCAGAGGTCTTGTTGAGAACGGCAAATTGGAGGCACTTTTCTTTGGTAACACTGATGATCATTATTCAATTACAGGTAAATAAAAAACAAACGTTTAATTTACCAAACGATATAAACTTTACTCCAAAATCAAATCTGTTTTGCCATGGCAACATGCTGCTCTCTGACAGCATTTAACTGCCTACGACATATAAAATGTAAAGACCTTAACATTTTAGACATATAATGTAACTGAGTTGAATCAGACTGTATTGATTGAATTTCACATATTTAATAAAAATCTTAACGGACATTTAATTGATCTTTAGGGAAGGATTTTTCCTAGTCCATATAAATATTGATATTTTTGAAAGCAAAAATGCCTTCTCTCCTGTCCACAAGACCTTTGATTTATGAAATATCTGCATACACGCAGGACAAAAAAAAACAATTACAAGCACCAAAAGATTCATGTCATGCCAGAGGGTGGAGATCATTTCTACGGGCTCTATTTTCGTGAGACTAAGTGCAGCACATATGCAGGTCTAAGTTCTGGGCGCAGGGAGCCCTAATAGGTGTGGCAATCTTTTTTTGGTAATTTGGTGAACACAAACCCAGGCGCATCTGCAGCATAGCCCAGTGCAGTGATGAAGCAGGAAAATAAGAAAACTAAAAGGTGTGTGACTGCTGATTTCTTAGGAAAAACTGACTTCAGGCAGGTGCTGAATTGAAGGTGAACTGTCTCAAGTGTATATAATATTTGTGGCACCAAGGTTGACAGGTTACATTTACACTCAAAGCTTGACCTGTCAACCTTGGTGCAATAAATATTTTCATGTTTTGATTTTGGCCTCAGCACAATGTTTTGGGACTTCTACCTTCTGCTGAATTGAACATGTTCTGGAGAGAAATGTAACCCGAAATGGGCTTTTGCTTGTCTCACTGTAAACTGTGAAAGATGAGGTGACACAGTAGGTGCAATATTGCAATTGTACAGTTTGACAGAAACCCCAGACAGAGAATGGAAGCAGATAAAAGTACCAATCAATAAATGAGGAAACTGAGGCAAACTTTATTTAGCATGGCAGCAAGACAGTGAGACTATCTTTGTCACAGCCTGTCACATTGCAACCAGCCATGCCAATCAGAGCCCTTTATTTTTAAGAGAAAGAAAGATTTATTATGACAAAGACTACTTATTTGTCTGCCACCAAGTTCTGAGTTTGCGAATGAAAAGGAAGGCATTATTCTGACCTTAAAAAACAGTTTTAATATAAGTGAATATCAGAGAACATATACATCAGTACCAATATATCTATAATATCTGCAAGCTGATATGTTGGTCAGACCCTAGTTTTATCCACATAATATAAAATGTGGTAAATGTTATGAGAGTTCAGAAATGTCACCACATATGAGAATATTAAATAAGAAGACCTTGTGTCAAAGTGAATATCCTGTTATTTGCTCACGATGTTTAATTTTGAAGGCAATTTGAAAAGCAAAATATTCACTGCAACGTGGAGTCGGTCTGTGCCTGCGAGCAGAAGCCTTGAGACAGAGACGACAAGCCGACATTCTCTTCAAGATCCCCAACTGGCCCGTCTCTTTATGAAAGCTACCTTATTCTGGCTCTGCATTGTCACTGAAGGACAGAATCAGCAGAATGTTCTTGTTCTATCCAAGGGCAACCAATTATCGCTGGCTTCATGAGGAAACACTCTACCTGCATGACAGATGTATTATGTTTTTCATGACAAATAAAAAAGAAAAAAATGTGTGATGAATGAAAAACTGACAAATTAAATTAATATTGCTTCATTACCAAGTGACAACCTGCATGAATCACACACTGTGGCCAGGGTCCTAAATGGCAGAACTGTATTCACCATTGCCTAAAATGTATGATTCATCTGCTTGACCTGTTATTCTATCATCAAAAAGAAAATCAAGCATTTAGTAACATTATGTCTCTGTCAGTAATATCTAATGTTACTGAAGGGAACAGATTCATGAGTTTTGCAAAGACTCAACAGACGTCTCAGCATGTTGGTTGCTAAACAGCTGGACAACTAAGCAGTGGGCGACGGCTAACCCAGACTACTGACTCCTTTAGCCACTGCCACTTTAAAGCTGCCACAGAGAAGAGCTCCAAAGAAGCATCGCAACACAGCTGGGCACAAAGTTGCTGTTGTCTGTTTTTGTGTTTAAGGAAAGTCATATCAAGCCACACTCTGTTGACTCTCGAAGTGGATCAGGCTATGACATGACACCTCACTGTAGTAACAACTCTGGTGGCGATGTCAGTCTTTCTCACCGCAGGGGTTGCAAAATCAGGACTGTGAACAAAGTTGTCTCAACTGTGACACGCAGGCCTAAAAAGTGCAGGTAGGTGGTCAGCACTCCTAGTTAAAGCTTTATAGCTTTGTAGGAATATATTCTAGACCAAGAAGTCAAAATGCCTCCACATACTAACACAGAGACGTCACCCAAAAGGTCATTTTGCCACCAGCCCCTTGTAACTTTCCCTATTAAAGGTAAGTGAGGTTAAGTATCACAGTTGGACTGAAGTGGGAGCCGTAAACTGACTAAGTTCGAGTAAGGAGATATTGACACTGACACTGAAGACTGATAAGTTGCTGTAAAATATGTTGCTCCTTTGGCATGCTATGACATTATAAAGTTCATATTACAACCAACTGAACAACACTGTTTTAGGCATTTACAGGAAGAATGTTCCAAATCAATACCTCACCATATAAGTAAGAAATACTTGCTTTAAGAACAGAAGCATCTTAAAACATTTTCTGTTTATGTGCTGCTCACACAGCTCCAGGAACCAGTGTTCATGCACAGTAATCTCAAGCTACACTTCTTCTCTGCTTTCTCATCACTATGTGTGGAAGCTATTATGCATTGATGCCACACTGTGAGAGCTTTCCTCCAAATTTAGTTGGAAAAAGAAAGCAGAAAAGGTACATAAGGCAATCATTGGTAAGTAGACCCACAAAGTGCAAAGTCGCATCCATAAAATTAGCTGAATCACAAAAAGTTAACAGAACAATATCGCTTTGTGTTTTTATTAAATATTTTTAAACCTTTTAAAAATGTGAGATGCATCTTCTCAAATATGCAATTTGTGCAACTATTTTAAAAAAATACTTGTTATCTATCTAATACATTTTGGACAAACAAATTTGTACTTTGCGTCTGCACTTTTTACTTTTGTAGAAACGAATGGTCATCTAGTATAGGCCTGATATTTGGCTTTTTTTTATCTTTAGTGCAATCTGTGAGCTTTATTATTGTAAGTTGTCTGTGGGCATCAACAGCAACTGAGGTGGCAGGTGGCGTTCAGGATCAGTCAGCTGTTAAAAGTCATTGGAGGACAGAGACAAGGTTTAATTAGCTTAGCAGTGGTGCATGTTTTTACACAAGATGCTGCTAACAGAATTTCGATTTTACTTTAAGCTGTTTTTCATGCCTGCCATGGCTGAGTGTTTGATACTGACAGGACATAGTGTGGGTGGAGTATTATTTTACTTGTCCCTTAAATGATCAGTAAGGCACCTTTAATTGATACTTTTTGAGAACAAAGTATCAAATAACAACCTGAAGGGTCTCTCCCTACAGTGAGTTTCAACTAATTGTTCAGCTATCTGGTCTACAACTACACTGTTTCGGTTCATTGTTTTTGCTTTCATATTGTCCTTTTCGACCACAGCAGGTCGCAGTTTTCATTAAAAAAGCTCTGAGGACCCACTGTTCACATCCTGCCTATCATCAAAAAGCAGACAGAAATAGTTAGCCACTATTATAATCATAGCAGAGCATTCAGCAGCTGCAGAGCTAAAAGAGAATGTATATGGACTTGCATTTGGTGGCCAGAAACACAAGTCTAAATGAAAGATAATGTTGCTCCGTGACTGCTGGATGTTAAAATAAACAACTGTTTGCTAATAGGTTTGCAGCCTTCACTTCAAAAGTAATGGTATGTTAATGCTGTGTTCACAACTTGTTTGCACTGGCCATTAAAATGACTGATTGCTCGTTTGTAGAGTGCTTGATCTAACGTTACCTAAAATATCCATTTATCTCCCTTGGATCACGTATGTCTGCATGATGCTTGACCTCATTTGAATTACAAATATAATGCAAAAGTAGGTGGGGGGTGTTTGTTGTCGGTGGTGGGGTTTTTTTTGTTGCTGTTGTTGTTTCAAAAATGAAAAAGTCACTCATGCTGTTACTATGCTACACTTTTAATAACTTCGGGTTAGTCTCAACTCTGCACCATGATTCTGATCTCTTATTTGGCTCTGCATCTATCTCAGGATGGATGCCAGTTTTTTATTCATCATATAATGTAGGATGCTGCCATAAGCTCGGCCACCAATTTGTTTTGTTTTTCCATTGGCCAACACTGTTTCTTCTGATTTCATTCCATCTCACATCAAATCTGTTGCTGTACTCATGACCCTTGTACTATTACAACTGCGACTATTATTTGTTGACACAACGATTAGTCTGTCTAGTCAGTCTAACTGCTCTTGCAAATGTTTGTCATTAAGTTTTCACTATTAATGTTGCAACATTATGGCTCATTAGAAAATGTAAAAATATTCGCGCTGATAATAATGATAGTGACTGAAACCAAAATTAACATCTAGCAGCCACTTACCATCCCATTAAAATGAGTTGCGGTGCTTCTGCTTCATTATGATGTGATAGTTAATGTTCACTTAGTTTTTCACTTGAGAAATTCAAAAACAAAGTGGGAGAAGGGCAAAGATATGGCTGAGTGGGGTGTAAAACAGCGATGAAGACTGGAAAACCTCAGACTGATTGAAGTAAGTGTGAATACTGCTGAGTGTTGGAGGAGGTGAGGGTTCAGGTCCCTCAATGACCCCTTAATGAAGGGTTAATTAGTGGACTGAGGGGTCAGCTAATTAAGGACGCAGACTAGCATAATTCTACCTGAATAATTCAACCTCCATAGTAAATTATTCATTAAAACCCTTCCATGAAGCCTCCCTTTTTATGGGGACATAGCAGATACACACACACACATAAACATGAGCCTGCACATACAAGTACTGTGCACCCAAGGTAATATAAAAACTGACAGATTTTACAGTGGGGAGTCACTGTGACTTCAAGGGCATTATTGCCTAAAGAGAAAATAAACAGACCTACATACAGTTTGGGTCTGACTGTATCTGTACCTTTAATTTCTGTCCTTTAAAAAAAAAAAAGCTTTTTTCTTTAGTTCCTAAAGGTCATTCAGTTGGAAATAAGTTGCGGTAATGTCTGTCTGCATAGTATCCCAGAGCATTAACATCTTATAGCAGAGAGTACTCATTGACCTTTCCATGTTTAAATAAAGAAGCAAGTTATAAAGACAAAGACATCTACTGTAAGAAACTTTGAAATTACTTTACGTGTTTGTCACATTTGTATGTTAACATTGTAAAGCTTAAAGCTGAAAAGGTGACAGCTGACATACTGTGAGTTTTCATTGACTCTGATAACCTCTGCTCAGACATCATACATTTCGTAGGAATTTGACGCAAAAATAAATCATTTTTCCATTCCAGCAAAACTGACTTCTTAAGATGATGTGTAATATACTAGTGTTCTGCAGCATCTGCATATTTTAAAACATTTTATTAGTTAACTCATGATCAGTTTCTTTGCCTCTGAATGACTTAGTATCCCAGCTTCAACAAGTAACTAGTTTTGGTACAGAAAGTGCAACTATTTTTTCAGAACAAGAGATTCCTACTTTACAAATTTGGCCAACAAGTCCTACAACTGCCCCATATGCTGACTGCCCTCCAGAACAGCACAGAACACCTCTATGCAAAGGGTAAAGTCATGACAAATCATTGATCTGTTACAAGTAAATGCTATGGTTAGGGTTTAGCTAGACTAAAAGTGCATTTTTACCAAAAATACCAGGAACTTTAAGTTTCAGGGACTTCTCTTCGAGGAACTGAAAGGTTCCTGTGGCCCATTATTGTCAGCGTTTCCACCACGCCATAAAGCCCTGGCAAAATTATGCAAATGAGACCGGTGACATATGGAAAAGCAATAGAAGTCTCAAACCACAATGGAATGAAAAATAGTGTCAAAGTACAATGAAAAACCATCAGTCAGACGCAGATCGATTAATCTGAAATGTTCAGCACCGCAGGCCCCACCCTCAAAGTTCCTGAACCTTATGGAAAATATCTACCCCCCGAGCAGGGACTTTTCTAGGGTAGATGATTTTCCCCACAACTAAATTTTGACCTTGGTTCCTGCGATGGAAACGCACATAGTTCCTCAAAAGGTTCCTGGCTCCTGGGGAAAGTTTCCAATCAAATGTACCTTATGGCACAAACACTACATGGTTTGGAATAGAACCACTGGATTTATATGGGTACTTTGGTTTCAATAGGGGTTGGGTGTAGGTAATTAGGATTCTGGAAAGTAAGTTAGTTCTTTGTTAAAGTCAGTGGACCTTTATTGTCAATGGAAAAACAGGAAAACATTTTTTGGATTATCTCCCATGTTTAGCACCTATCACTAACTGTATTTTGATGCCACAACAACTCCGGATGCAGCTTATAAACATTTAAGCATTTTTTCCTCTGTATATGTATGCACTCTGCTGCTGTTATTATACCAGCGAAGAGCAGCGTAGCACTCACTACTCAGAGGAAGAAAGCACCAAAACCAACCTCTGTTTCTCTTTGAGTTCTTACACCCAGATCACAGTGTGGATGCATTCTAGCACATTTCCAGCCTTGACACTAACACAAACACACACAGTGGTGATGGGTATAAAACTGCTCTTTTATCATAATCAAACCCTGCGCAACATCTGATAGATTCCAAAGAGTGGAAGGGAATCATGAATTTGTGAAACACTACTTAAAATGCTACCCTTTTGCACATGAAAATATTATATTATAAGCATCAGATTCTGCAGCTTCACCTTAATTTTGACTGCGATGGCAAAGCAAGGCCCCTGCATCTCTACTCACATTCACTGGCTCCTTTTCAGTTTCCCGAACATGTTGGCTCAGATAAGTAATGTAATCTTGGAGAAGGTTACGTCTCTAAAACAGGGCAATCATATTAAAAGCTAATGGATACATAAAATCAAGAGCTCATAGGTGATGATTAATCAACTGCTAAAACGCAGTGGTTTTAAATCAGTTTAGACTGAATTAATCCCCAACCAGCCTCTGTTCTTCTCCTCTGGGCAATTTAGTGAGAAAATACAATTATGGCCTATGAGTTACACCTCACTGGTTCATCTCACCTCTGTGTTCCTCCAGTGTGCTAAACCAAGCCTGCATGACTCAGTATGCAGCTGCCACAACACCAGCTCAGGAGTGACATGATTAAAAAGAAAAATACATAAATTTATCAAATGCTGCCATGGAACCTTTAAAGCAATGCACGTAAATAAAAGTGCACTGAATAAGTGATTAAACGCAGTTTTTCTTCTGGGCCTGTCATGTCCATATCTTGTCACTCAGGTTAAGACAGTCTGTGCTCTGGCTGGTGGAACTGAAGCTATACTTTCAAAGGCAAGATAAAGACAGCTGGGACTTATTTTAGAGTGCTCTTGGCTCTGTTCTTGCCTTTTGTAGCGTGCACTGCACAGTTTGAGGGCTGGGGGATATTCTCAGAGTTCCTCCTTCCTAATCTGACTCGAACAAACTCTCGCAACATAACGCTGCACATTTCATCCCCAGTTCCCCATAACCCATACATCAGAGATGTGCTCCTATGGGCCTTAATTCAGAGTGGGTCAACATGCAGAGCTCTGCCGCAGGACAAGCTTGGTATGTGTATGGGTGTGCATGTGTGGGTGCAGTATAAAGTATTTGTATATGCTTGCGACAAAGTCACATGGCTGAAAGTATTTGTGCATTTATTTGCTTGAGGACAGGGAGCACTGCTGAATATATCCTCTAAGTATAAATCCTCACAGCAGCCTCATAGCAGATGCCTACAGGAGTACAGTGGCCATTACGGATTATATGTCGAAAGTGTTGTAAATTAAAATTAGATTTGTAATAAATTAGGACCGGACAGCTACAACAGTCAATCTTTTCATCAACAGCAGTTTTTGAGCTGTCCTTGAGTTAGAAACTGCTTGTGTTCTTCAGTCAACAGACAGTGATAAATCCATTAGAGAGCAGATAAAAATTAGAAAAGGGAGATGAATTCTTAAGAAATATCAATTTTAAACCTGAAAATCAAACACAACATACCAGACAATAGGTTCTGGTTAGTATTATAACAGAAATTCAGTCTTTAATCTGAGGTTGACACAGGTTGTTCTATGCTGGACTGATTGTAAAACCC
>JAQLOL010000002.1:20468141-20483506 GCA_029783665.1 Naso thynnoides | reverse complement strand
ATTAAATCCCCCCACCCCCCCACCCCCCCCGTTTTTTTTGCACAAATCGCACACTGCCTACAATAAACATATTCTTGTTTATGTCCATATGTAAAAAGCAAGGTATTGCTATTTCCATGTTGTCCAAAAAAAGTTTGAGTAACACTTTACTTAAAGCATGCGTCTATAATACATTATAACGTACTTACATTGAGTTATAATGCTCCTATTGTGCTGTATCAGCATAGTTATAAGTAAGGTTAGGCTTAGTGTTAACCCTAACCATAACCACACGTAATGCATCCTAAGTGTGTTCATAATGAGTTACAACATGTTATAAATTTATATTATGTTATAAGGCATGATAGAGAGATTTAAGCTAGGGGCCTTTCTATGTAATGTTTTGCCTCTTTTAAAATAATCTAATTTCTGTCGAGGATTCGTTATGGTCGTTTGCTGTTGTGTTTCACACCACTTTAGGTGGTCCGGAGTAAATAAATCTGAATCTGAATTTGAAAACGTGTTACCAAAGTTTGAAATGACTAATTACAAAATTAGGTGAGAGATTTATTGATGCAGAGAAAAGCTGTTGTTATTTACTGTAATCATAAAAACTCAGATGATGTCTCATGGTTGATTTTCTTTACAATAGTCAGAATCTTATTTTGATGTATGTGTTCAAGTTTTATTTACTGCAGTATTTTAGTCCATGCAGTCCCACATTTACATGTCTTATGCTTCAGTAGATTTGGTAAACAAGATAAGGACCAGCATTTACAAAAAACTGTAATAAACTTACTTGACAGCGCATCAAATATTTATGAATGTAATCATTAAAAAAACAACATGGAAAAGTAGCAAAGTTATTCTTCATCCCACCACTGAGAACTTTCCATGCACTGTTAATGTTGTTTTTTATTTTCTTTAACTCTTTGGTTTAATAGTCAGGCTTAGGTTGTCTTATTATAATACTTGGTTTTATATTTAATAAAAATTTAAGTGTTTTTTGTTGTTTTTTTTGTTTTGTTTTTTTTGCAACCCTCTATCAAAGTCCTATTGTGATGGTTTCGTTTTTTTACCGTAAAGCATTCGGTGAATTTTTTGAATTTTCTTTGCTGCCTGTATTGTTGACTTGCTGGAACCTCCATGTTGATTCTGAACTCTCGCAGTCCATCTGCTACAGCTTGAGGGATGTTGAACATCTTATGTTTCTAATCCTTTTTAATATTTTCAGTCAGGCAGGGAAAAGAATATGTCTCTTGATCTTTTTGTCATGAAACTGTTTTTGTGCATCCATGTATCTGACCGTTTCTTTTAACTCTTGCATTGTGAAATCTTCTTTAAATTGTTTGGTCTTTCACCTGAATGTTGTTGTTTGTTCTTCCCCAACCAGCATAAAGCACTTTTTTGCTTTGTAAAATCCTTAGAAACAAATTACAATTGAACCAGGACATTTAATCTGTCTCGTCTTAAGCCCAAAAGCCCAATGTGCCCCCTTCAATGTTAAGCTCACCCTCTATTTTCAATTATCTATCGGTCTCCAAAAATTCAATCACATCATTTTCCTCACAATTTTCAGGCAGAGGAGTAGATCAGCAGATTATTCCTGTGGGCTTTGCTTTCAAGATATCCACATTTTACTTTCCAATTGACTTTGCCACTGCAGAGTTTCAATCAGCAGTTTTCTGATAATTCATGATCTTCATTTTATGCAATCCTTGATTCTGCAGCACCCAATTCCCAAACCACTTGGCATTTTTCTTTTGTTTCCTGAGTGAGCGTTTCAACATTCACTGAAGTTTTCATTCCAAATTCTGTAATCTCTTATTGTTTCGGCACTGTCTTGCTTTCTTCACCACGTTGATTGTTTGAGCAGAACTCAACTTGTTTTGCAGAATTTCTTTTCCTCAGTTTTAACAATTTTCGGTTTTGCCACAACTAGTTCATTTAGTCAAGTTTTAGTGCATTTCTCTGTTAACATTTTGGTTTAAAGCTGTTGCAGACAGTTTTTTTTACATCATTGGGTAAAAATTCCCAAATAAATGTGATAAATGAGAAAACCTTGACCTCTGCACCTCCTCTTGGCTCTGCGTTAAGGAGTCAGGAAATTTTTTCTGTGCTCCTTTGACCAACCAGGGGTCATTTCGATAAGAGGATGATCCAATTGACTGTTGTACTGTACTAGTGCAAAATGGTGTGCATGTCTCCTCAGAGACAGCAGTGTGCATGTGGTAGACTAGCCATGAGGCTTTCACCGGAATATAGCTGAGCATGTTGAATTTCCTTTTCCATGTTATTACAGGTAAACGCTGAAATCAGGTTCTCCTGTGTTTCCTGCTGTGAAGCTGTTGTGGCATCTGCCTTGGGGCTGCAAAGTGCCTTAGAGAAATCTCTGAGAAGACAAGTCGCGATGAAAGGGATCGGGGTCTTGGCGAGGTTAACGTCATGAAGAGTGAGCTCTTTGAGGCGTGAAGGTTTGCAGTAACCATGCTTCACTTTCTGCCCCCTCTTTCAGCTTGTGAGTTTTGATGGGCGGCGTTTAGCAAAGTGAGTCGAGACAACAGACAGAGAGGCACAAGGTTTTGCATTTTTGCTATCTAACTGAAAATTTTTTGAGTACCACAATACCGAAACGTATACCACATTTTTGCAGTCCTCCATTTCACCACTGCTGTCAACGCCACGACTTCAGGTGACGTCAACAATCTGCAAAACACACACGGACACACATACACCTAAGCCTTTCTTCATAAGCAGTTTTCACTCTTAAGGTAATTAATTAAAATCTGCAATTTGATTTGACATAATTTTTAAATTATCACTTGCAGTAGGCTACGTTATAATATACACTGTATATTCTTAACTTTTAAATATGAGTTCGAATGAATAAAACCACTTAATCACAATCAATATCTAAGTATAGGTATATGCTCCCTTCATGTTTTCCCTGACACTCTACTCGATCCCCTGGGGAGGCTTCCCCCAGCCAAGTCACGGTTGCTTCTGGAGGCCTCAATTACATAACGTTACAAATTACTATTACCGTCCATAGCTATTAATACGATCCATAAGTTGCATGTGCCCAGCCTGAGTAAAAAATGAAAGTCCGTGGGCAAGTTAGGTTAGCAAAACTCATGTTAGCTAATGAGTTACGTTACTCACATGTCCAGCAGAAATATAGCCACCTCTACATCGATCTTGAAGCCTTTTAAATCTCGTAAGTTTCTCCATTTTTGGAAGGCGTAGCCAATGTAGATCCTTGTCTTATTCCTCGCTCTGTCCAACTTTTTCTCTCTCAGTGCGTTTTCTTTTGGGTTTGTCCGACATTTCTGCTGCTGCTTGCTTGCCTCGGTTCGGTTCTTCTCACTCAGATACACACAGCTACATTCCCCCTCCCCCTCCTCTACCTGAGCCCGTGCTTGTCATGGGGTTAATTACCAGCAGATTGTTCACCATCTTGTAACTTGAACCTAATCCCACATAAAATCAAAGCATGCTTTTTGGCTTTACAATGTATTAATTATTCATTTTAGTAATAGCAGAGTTATGTTTTTATTTGGCTTTCAGCCATATTATGTTTCAGATTTCTGTTTAAATAAATGTATCACTGAATTTTCAGTATCGACTTCCACGGTAATTATACAGTGCTGTGTTGCCTCATGCAAAAGATGAAGAGAGTGTACAACAGAAAGGGCAGGAAAATGAAAATAAAAAGTACATTGTAATGCCCCTAGTTCCTGAGCTAATGACTATGTGGAACGTAGTTACCCCAGGGAGTCTTTCTAACCTCGACTCCTTGCTAAATAATAGCTCTAACACCAGCTAGTTCAAACTCCGTAATCTAAACATAATTGGAGGGGGAGCAGCACTTCCTTAGCAGGGAATATGAGTCTTTAAAGTGAGTATCTTCAAATTAAACCCTCTGCATATCTGATCAGCATCGCCTCAAATGCAGCTCGTGCTCACAAGGCTGTGATAGCATCTGTAGGAATTTGCCACTTAAGTCAGTTTATGAATAGGCACACTTTTACTTTCGCCTGTACTAATGCATCTTGGTTTTGGATTATATTTGCAGCTGATAATGAGAGCTGAAAATTCTCTTTGTTCACATTATGAAAATTGGCGCATAAGTTTCGTGCTACCATTTGTGTGTGTGTGTGTGTGTGTGTGTGTGTGTGTGTGTGTGTGTGTGTGTGTGTATGTATGTATGTTTCATTTTAGGACTTGATTTTTACTCTATATGTATTTGGATACATACAATTGCTGCTTGTCACTGTTAATGACATACTTTATGAGCACAGCCATATCTTGTTTTGTCCACTTAGGGTTTTTTTTTGTAATAACAGCACTGACAAAAAATCACTTCAAGTGTTTTGGTTTTAGCAAAATACCACAGCCTGACTCTTCAGCATCCTAAATAAAGAATAGTTGTTATACCACCACAGCAATAACCATGTAAAACTCTTGGTGTGTGAATTGCTCTGTGACTCCTATGAAACAGGTGCTAAGATTTTTTGGCAGTGAAGAGCGGATCGACAGAGCTTCAGATAAAGAAGAATCAAATGCAGTGTTTGAACACCAAACAGTTAGTAAAAGCAAACTGAGGTTAAGTACCAATGTATGAAGCCCACCGATAAAAAAACGTCTGAATTATAACAATGTCGCTGCTTCTGCCACTGCACATAAACGCACACACACTATAAGAAGTTATGTTTTTGCAATGTTATCAAAACAGGGGCTATTAATCAGCGTATGTTCATGAATACATTCTTTATTTCTTCATTGCAAGTGAAAAAACACATGCATATGGAGCCCGTCAAAACAAGCAGCCTGACTCAGCTCATCACCTACCAAACTACCTGAGCTACTGTTTTTCTAAAACAGTTCTGTCCTCAGTCCAGAATCAATGGCTGTCATGATTTTGCACTGCTGTTACTGTAGCATAGACATTTGTGGGCCTTTACTACATTTGCCATTCCCTCTTGGGAGCTTACTGACTTGACAAGGAGGCAGAAAAGGAAAAAGAGATGAAGAAGAGAGGGAGATAGGAGATGAGTTTAGTTTCAAGCAAATTAATCTTTTTTTTCTTACCTGATTTTGAAGAATTCCAAATGGAAAGACATGTAAAAGAAAGAGATTCTGTTAGAAATGCACTAATAAATACAAACAGAAATATATACGTACGTGTTTCAAATACAGAGCAGGTGAATTAAATTGTAACTATAGTTTAAAGGAGAGTTTATACTTCTTTTCTTTATTGAAAATTGTATTGGGAAAAGAATGCTGGCAACAACAGTACTGCAAGAAATCAAGCTCTGTGTTTTAAGTTTTCTCTCTTCCTTCTTTCATTCTCCCTCTCTCTTGCTCTTACATACACAGATGCTCTCTCTCTCTCACACACACACACACACAGAAGTAGCTGGAAATGGTCTCACACCTTTCAAATGTTCCTTAACAGATAACACTCCACAGAGGCTCTCCTCCAACAAAACATCTCCACGTCCCCTGGCACCAACAGTCATGCACCAAAACAGCATAAAGTACTGGTGTGAATAATTTATAATCTGTGATCATAAAACTCTAGCCGAGTGTATGTATTGTTACTTTTCTATCATGACAGATTTTTGGGTTGCCCCATTAGCTGCCGGTGGACAGATTGTGATTTACATTGGGCAGCGATGCAGCACTATTCTCAAGCCTGGACAGAGGGCTAATGGAGGCACACATGCAGCTTTTATTAGCTGTGAAATCCAATGGCATCAAATATTTAACACTTCATTATGGAGCACTGCTTGTCTTGTTCCACAGAACAGCCACTTAAACCTACAACAGCCAGGAGAAAATAAAGAGAGAAGGAATATGCAATGACAGCAGTAATTACTGGAAATCTATTTTATAAGATGTGTTTGTCATGGGAAATTGCAGAGTGTGTGTGAGTTTGTGCATTTGTATGTACTTTATGTTTGTGTGCATGTGCTTGTGTGTGCCAATTTTTCTGCTTGTTCTCATCAGCATGTCATCTTGCAACAAGCACAATGTTGTTCAATAATTAATCCTCATATATCACAACAATAGCTTTATCAACGGACAGAGAGGGTTGAATAAAAAATGTTCCCATTACATCCAACATCATAGCCTGTCAAAGCCTGTCTTCACAGCGCACGCCAAGCTCAGTGGGCAGCCTCACTGAGGGGACGAAAATGACGACGAAGCGAGGCCCAGAATAAGAGAGGACAGACAGAGATTGGGAAAGACAGAAAGAAATAAAGAGGAGGAAAAGAATGGACAGACAGCGAGAGAATGACATGGGGCATTAGAGAAGAAGCAGACAGACAGTCGTCAGAGTTTGTTGAGTGACAGCTTCACCAATGACCTCTGAATGATTTATCTGTGGACATGCTTCCGTCTATCAGAGCATCAGAGGCCATTAATATCAGGCAGCGCAGTGAGTGGGGACAGAGTGGAGCCTTGGCTTATCTGTCATTACTTAAAAGTTGACCCTCAGGATGGAGGAACAAAAACAGTCCTTCCCTCCAAAAGCCCTCCTGTCCTTTAGTATGCAGACAGTCCTCTGAGGAAGTTGCTCAAAAGTTAGAGGTCCCCCCCTGTTATCTTGGTTTTTTAATAAAAATGATCAAACCTTTGCAGCTTGGAGCTTTAATCAGCTCTAATCTGCTCCACCTTGACCATTGTATCACAAAGCCTGAGGAGCTGTATTTGACTTCAGAAAGCACAGGAGCTCTCTCTGCCTCCCAAGTGCGATTGATATTCATAGAGGTTTCTTTGTTGCAGCTCGTATTTGTCTGCTGCAGCAGGGGTTAAAGCCTCATCTAAAAAAAAAAAAAACAAAATGGGTAAAGAGTTTTAACTTTGCTCGCACTGAGAGAGCTGGCATGCAATTACCGCGGTTGTTTTATTCATTAATGTAACTTATTTTATTGAAAATTATTTTACTTCAGTTAGCGCTTTGGCCTTTAGTTCCAGCAAAATGCAGCAAGCTGTGCCAAGATTGAGATCGCAACCCCAGCAGCTTTGGATCAGATCGCTGAAAGCCCACTTTTCTGTAAATGTACAAAAGAAGAAAGCAAGAGAAATGGCACAGAGTAATAGTTGTGCTGACATCTGTTTATGCCGGTCCCAGCTTTGAGAGAGAACATACCAACAGATATGCTCATACATTTTCATCAACCACATTCAGCGCTAACGGACCATTAAAACAGTAATAGGATAACAGCAATTAAGCCTTGGGCCATGGGGGAGAGGGAACCACTAGAGATGAAAGAGTTGAGAGGAGGAGAGAGGAATGGTACATTTGGAGAGAAAAAAAAAGAGAGAGAGAAATAAAGGGAGAGACAATAACATTACAGTAATAACAGAGTCAAAAGCAAATTGTCTGTTGTCCTAGAAGCCGGAGTTTTTACCCATCCCTGCAGTGACCGTGGGAGATTCAGGACCAGTGGAAATAAACGACGGGGATAAGCAGAAGAAGAAAGTGTTTGGGATTCAATTAGCCTTGCCTGTCCTCATTAGACTGGGCCAGAGCTGACAGCTTGAGGGGAAGGCGGAGAGGCCGACAGGCACATACATCCTCCCTTTACTGTGGCAGGTGACATGTCTGCCACTTGTAGTATTATCAGGTGCGGGGCTGTAGACAACCGCTACTGAGGCTTGTTTACAACTAACAATCAGCATCGCTGATTGAATTAGTGTCTGGCAAAATTAATGTGTCTCTTTCTGTTGGAATGTAAGCACTGATGGATCAACAACATATCATATAAACCAGGACAGTCATATTAAAGTTATGTCAGTGTGCAGCATGTTAAATTATCTGTGTATATTTTTTCTTAGCTCGTGGCTCTTTGTCATAGGATCAAACCAAAATGTCAGATTTCAAAGGTGTTTTTCCTCCAACACAATCAAAATGCTACATTCCTTCAGGGAGGTCAATACCAGGTGATGCCAAAGGACTCTGCAAAAGTGTGATTGTTTCGCAGTTAATGGTAACCTGAACTATAGACAATAAGACCTGACCTGAGGAGGCAGTGGATTATGATGGTGCACCTCAATGAATAGTTTGGGCAGAGCAAATAATGAAGTCATAAACAGGATCTATCTCCTGCCCTCGGATCAGTTAGGAGCAAGCAGAGATGGGAACCATTGATTTTCTCTATGGCCCTGGATGTTCTGTGGATCTCGTCTGCAGACTGCCAACTATGTGCATCAATACAGACGTGCCTCGCTTAGCCAATGGCACCCTTCAAAAGGCGGAAGGGGGAGGAAGGAGCCTGTATGTGTCCGAGGGTCATCTCATGTGTTACTTGCAGTCGATGAGAAATTCTGCGTCTTCGAGCAGATAAGGACAAATGAGTGCTTGTGTGTATTCGAGAAAAGTGAGTAACCCTGACAGAGATAACATGTTCAGAAGCCAATAGACTTATTCGGGAATATTTTTATCTGTTTTGAACCAATAACCAGTATGTTGCTACTGTGGAAAAGTGTGCAAACATTTTTATAGATGCACACAATTCTAGCTAACTTACACAGTAATTAGCTAAATAACCACAATTCATATGCAAAATAGTGTCAAAACTTGTAGTCAAGACCTACTTTGGATTTCATCTCATAACCCATTTTAGTGTATTATACCCAATAAGTAGTTTTGGTATTATCGTTTTAGTATTCTTATGCTTATTCATATGCTATTTTTCTATAAGATCTGTTTTAGCTAATGACACTCTTATCCACGTATTATTATTATTATTATTATTATTATTATTATTATTATTATGTTTCCCTCATTTGCACCACCATGTGCAAATAATGTTTAATTATGGGCTCATTGCTTTTTGACAGATAAACATTTCTGTTTAATATTACTATTAGTAGTAGTATTAGTATTAGTATTAGTAGTAGCTGTTGTAGTTGTTGTAGTAATAGTAATTTGTTGCTGTTATTGTTGTTAATATATAATTCATAGTCTCTAAATGAAAACATGTTATGAAAAAATTATGACCGACAGTTTACAGTTCCCATGCCGAAAAAAATGTTAAATTCTTAACTTAATCCTTATTTTAATTGCCCTCTAAAAATAATGTTTGTAAGTAAAATTCTCAGATAACAGTCACATTTTTCCAATACACTTTAAATGAGATGGTATTTGAAATCTACAGTATGTAGTAGTTAAATAATTATGTTATTAATAAGCATTCAAAATGCAGCCAGAAATTTATATTTTTATGGTATTAATTGTCTTCATATTTCAAATGAAAAAAAAATATTACATATTCAATTCTTTTTACGGCTTCGTGGTATGTGTCTATATTTTGTGTGTGTGTGTGTGTGTGTGTGTGTGTGTGTGTGTGTGTGTGTGTGTGTGTGTGTCTGTGTGTGTGTTTGCGTGTGTGTGTGTGTGTCTGTGTGTAGATGGCTTGAGTGTGTCCAGCTGTGCCAGTGACAAAGTGTACATCTCCCATTAGATCTCCAATGAAGCTCAACCAGGTAAGAGTGTGCTGCCTGATCAACCCTGTCACTGCACACATTACCAACACTGTTTATGTTTTCAATTAGGCCCCTCACTCGCCCAATGCTTTGTGTGTGTGGGTGTGCGTGCGTGTGTGTCAGAATCAATCACTTGTGCAGGTTGCTGGTGAATGGCGCTCAGCATGTAATCATGGGACTGTCAGTGACGTGCCATCTCTGATGGGCATCCACCATTAATATTTATAATGCTTGGAATCAGCCCCACACTGAGCTCTGTGACAGCAATCACCCCAGTTTTTAATATCCCCATCCAGATCAATTCTGATTAGCATTTCAAGCGCTTGGTGGAGCCATGCAGTCTGCTGAACTTCTCCTTGTTCTCAGAGACAGAGGGAGTGAGGCAGAGGAGCAAAACACAGCTGACACCAAATTAAACCTGATATGAAATGTTTGCCACCCAGCAACCAAAGTGGAGAGAAGCTGATGTCTTGCTCTGACATAAAAAACAGAGGTGACAGTGCCAGGATTTTAAATATGAATAAAGAGCTCCAGCGCACAATAAATTATAATTCAGCTGGCAAAACAGTCACATGGTGAGTCACAGGAGAAGTTCCTACCTAGGTAGGAATTTGCATGTCTTTATTGTTGAAATGGTAAGTGACATTTTCTGGCATTAGAGGTAGGCTTTGGAAGCTCCTTTGAGCCCCGTCTCTTCTCTACCACTGTGGTGGTGCCATTTTATAAACCTTTGTGTGGACTGAGCTCCTTTTGTCTTCTCCAAAAGACAAACCAATCTGCTTATCTCGCAATCCAGAGGGAGCGAAGGCGTTTGTTTCTGCAGATCGAAATAATACACAGGAGAGGATAGTAACCTTCCGAACAGCTGAATGGGTGGGTGGAGGCGGATTGTGTGTCAATGTGTGTGTCTGTGCGTGCCTTTGCATCTGTGTTATCGCGCGTGTTTATGTGTAAGAGAAAGCCTCTGCTGGCCTTGAGGCGCCCCCGCAGATGTTTATTTGTAGTGACAGCAAGGTTTGTTCTCTCTGTGTTCCTATTTATCTCACTGAGCTGATTGTATGGCTGTGGCCAGATCCCACAGAGAGGACACAATCACCGCCACGACAGATATGCATGAGTAAGCAATACAGCTCTATGAATTCACAGACATAATCTATCAGCTTGGATCAGCAGTCCTCACTGAGAAAAATAAATATAAGCAAAGAGGGGAAGCAGACCCATGTGCTGAGTATGGAATATTAATTTGTTCCTTTTTCGCCATGTTTTATTTATGAGGGATATGCTGAAAGGTTTGAGGTAAATCTTAAAAGATCATAGACATTCCTTAAGCTCAGAGTGTAGAAAAATACATCTGAAAAACAAACAAATGATAGACACTAGCTGGCTTTGTGGAAGACAAGAATGGGGAAGAAGAGGCAGAAAGTAGTGGGTAGGAGCGACTCCTTTGGGGAACACAATGCTCCTTGCGGTTTTAGTGAAAATAATGACTCACCAAATGGAGCACTTTAAGGAAATTCACACTCAACTCTCTTGGCTCTCTTCCTGTTCCATTCTCTCTCGTCTCTGCTTCCCTCTCGCTCCTTGCTGCGCTGTTACATTGTCTTTTTTGCCTCCCATGAGGGATATCACAAGGCTCCAAAAAAGCACACAGAAGCACTCTCAGCGCTTCCACTCTTGCACCTGCTAACATACAGTCACACACAACTGTGCACCATCATATACAGTCACACAGGTAAGTGGCATACACCTGCAAATCCCCAGTGTAAATATTGGCCTTTTCAGATCGGTCATGTTTCCCATAAATATCTTCTTTTGTGTGCTTACTTTTCAATGTGCTATATGTGCGCTTGTCTACTGTGTGTGTGTGTGTGTGTTTGAATCTCTGTATTTCACTGCAGAGTTGACCTTTCCATCCATGCTTTGTCCCAGATTAGAACTGACACTGCCCTCTGCTACACACCAAACTTATACACATGCTGACACACACACACACACACACACACACACACACACACACACACGCATACACACGCACACGAGAGTCGTTCAGGCATGCACTGTTGACAGCTAAAAACCTTGTATCTCCAAAATGTCACCTGTTTAACACCTGCTTTTAAACTTGATTAAAAACGGCTTTTGACATTTGTTAAAACTTTCTCAAAATAGGTTTGATAGTTGTCTTAAAAGCAGCATACAGAAGTTTTTAATCTTTAAACTAAACTAACATTTATCTATCCAACCTATCTACTAGGGCCCTATGAAATCTGTTCCTTTTTTTTCCTTTTACCAAATTCTGTTTAATTTGCATGCACACATTTCACTTAGCAGGTTGTGAAAGAATGCACGTAACATTAGCCTACAAATGACACATAGAAGTTGTTCGGAAACTGCTCAGCTCTGAGTTTCATAGGGGTTTTTTTGCCGACTTTGCCAGTGTCTCAGGCAGCCACTACGACATGCTTGCATTGTTTGGGAGGATTCACGACCCACCAAGAATGTTTTCCCAAGACAGATGTTCTTCTTTCTCCCGGAAACAGAATCTCAGTCAAATTTAAACTCCCTGATATTCCATGTTTCACAATAGATTCCATTTATATTGGCAATTCTGCAATTCTGTCCACATTTCTGTGATCGTGGAAATCATAGGGCCTTAAACTACTATTATGTGTCTATTTACTTCGGTTTTGACAAAAGTTGTGGACCAATCAATCAACAAAGTGTCAAACACATTTCCCCCATTTAAAAAACAGAAATCACAATAGTGAGAAAACATGTTTTTACTGTGCAAAACACTACTGTATATATCTAGTAATGCAGATGATCACAAGGAGAATACTTATAACAAAAGAGCCAATACCACAACACCAATTGCCGTTGCTCCCAAAGTTACTACAGAGTTATCTGAGTCAACTGAACTTGTTCACCCGTGAGGATGAGGATCTATGTGGTGTTGGTGTTGGACGTAGCTCAGTGTCAGTGGGAGCGAGACCAGAGAATAAAGCTCAGACTGAGCAGAGCAACACTCCATTTCACTGATCGCTGAGCAGCCTCTCAGCCTTTGCCGCAGGGGGAAAAAACTCACTTACCTGGTCTGAATGTGTGTTACTGTCTGTATTTGCATGGACGTGTCTGTCTATCTATCCCTGTCCATCACTGGCTGAGGGTGCGATATTGTTTTCAATCTTTTCATCTGTGTGTGAGAGAAGTTATTTGATGGGCTCTGCTTGTGATCCTCTCCATGGCAACTGTTAGGGAGTGACTTGCGGCTCGGGCGATGGGTTTTCAGCCTGGTCATTTAACCTGAGCACTGACCCTCATCGCTCATTGCTCCAGTGAGAGGGGAAAAATGGGCAACGAAGTCAAAACCTCTGGATCGCACAAGGTTCAGGGCACAGACCCAGCTTGCAAGACCATCTCGTACTTGCGCCTGTCTGTGTGTTTTTTTATGTGTATGCATCTAGCAAAAAGACCGATGAGAGAGGAAGATGATGAAAAGGTAATTCTGGGAGAATTCAGCTTCTAGAAACACACCTGTGTCCCTTTTATATCAGAGACATACGCTGGTCAATGAACCTTGTCTACTCCCTTCAAAAGTTGTTTTTTTCAGGCTCTGTTCACATAAAGTTTCTTTGGCGACACACAAGGACAAAAACTTTTAGTTCAGTGGCCAGTATATAAAGCACAGTGCTGTGAAGATATAGCCAGCAGATGCATTAATTTTCTGCATGGATTTTTTCTTTCATAGCCCAGCTGATGCAGGAATTTAGTTATTGATAATGGAGAGTTTAAACAATCAGATTATTTGATTTTTTTATATATATAAACATTATCGAGGATGAGACCTGAAGGTTTTTTTTTTGTTGTTTTGTTTTTTTAAGTGTTGAGACAATGTTAAATGTTAAATTTTATATAAATCAAATACTCATATTTTGGTCTTTCAATACAGCAATTTCTTTTTATTCCTGTTTCTCCGTTGTCTGCTGACATTTGCAAGGATTCTGATAAACATGCATCGGCCATGCTCATGTAATAACTGAGAATGCTACATCCCAGCATGTATGCATTTGGTAAAAGGTAAGGAAACACCATAGAGATATTATGAGTCCCTCTGAGGTCTTTTCTATTCCTAAGCATCATCCTGGGCATTAGTCAACACGGTTGCATGGCACACAAAAAACTGACAGTTTACCAGCCAGATGAACCCTGGTACTCTGGATGAACTTGCTGACGTTCTTCATTAAAGACAGTATTTTGCTTGTTTGGTTACCATTGCAAATGACATGCTAACTAGCCAACTAATTTTAGCTGACTCTAGCCAGCTAAAACCACCATATCACAATAAATTTGACGTGCTTTGCAGTAATGTTAGCCTTGTTAGCTTATTGTTGGACTTGGTGTTGGACTCTGATGTGGTGGGTGCCAGTTGTTTGGCACCAGCAGACTCCATTTCAAAACTACAGTACCGAGTGCTGAACACTCTCACCACAGCAAAGAAGCAGAAAGGAGGCAAGCAAGGCGTTGTGGAGGTGCATAAATGTTCCTTTGGATTTTCTTCTTTAGAGAGACATCAGTTCACAGGCTGCTGCAAGCAACTGTGAAAGTTGGAAAGTGAGGTTAGGAGACAATCTTTGCACACATTGGCAATAGGAAGCAATAAATACATGTAAACTGCTTCACATTCTTAGATGCTGCACGTTTATCCTAGAAGGGAGGAAGACACTGATGTAACCATGAGGGAAAACTTAGAAAACCACACACATAAAAACAGCATGGGAATTCAGCCCAAAAACCCCTTTAAAGTGAGGTGACATCACTTTCTATAACTGTGCTCTGTCTGCCATCTGAAACACACACTGGCTCAATATAAGAATAAAACAACAGGGGGGGCACAAATATTTCACACATATCCACACAGATATAAATTTGCAGATCCCACTGGTTGTGTCATAAAGCCATTTCCTGCTCAGATAAAAGAGCTATTGCATAGCCAAAGGAGGAAATGAATAAGAGAGGTGAACACGGAATAAGTATGAAAATGAAATAAACAGAAGGATCACAAAAGGAGTGGTGATTGTCTTGAAAAAAGTAGAGAGAAATCAGGGGATGACATTGTGAGTAGAGTAAGCCGAGTTAGCATTACAAGAACTTTTACTGTCACTGTGTGAGCAGATGCTAAGAATAAATTGGGCTTTTGTAAAAGTAAAGATCCATATGGAAAAACAATTATTAAAACTATCTTAGACACAGTTAGAGGCCAGCAGGGGATGAAACAGTGACAGAAAGTTCATCGAAAGAAAAGATCGTGGTGATGTTTTAATTTAATTTTTTTTGGTAACTATGCATCTGTTTCCTTTTATAGAAAACAAAAGCATGACATTACTTCAACTTAAACTCCCCTGACAATATATTGAGTTCAGCTAATGGCTGTTTAGCATCACTTTGTCAGGACGCTGTGAGGACAGAAAGCAAAAGATAAAAAGAACGGAAAGGAACAAAATGGTGTGACTGATGAGGAGCTCTTATAAACATGCTGATTCATTCATCTGCAAGCGCCGGGAAGCACTTCCTTTGGGAAAGAGGGGTCAAACACATTAGCTCCCTGCATTGAGCGGGTGCAGTGCTTTTGAGAGTACTGTTAGTGCTAACCTGTCAAGGATGCGTCACCTCTGCCTCCTTCCCAGCGTCTCTCAGGAAAAAGTGACAGAACTCCGGGGACCGTGCTCAGAAAAATGCAAATTGGCCTATTAGTTTTCTTCACCACTGCTAAAAGACTGATTTAAATAATAACTTCAGTATTTTTTAACCTAGATCCTATTTCTCTATGTTTATGCGTCTAAGTGACGAAAAAGAGACAATAATTTTTGAAACTGTTTCAACAGAGCAAAAAC
>JAQLOL010000002.1:20452052-20468041 GCA_029783665.1 Naso thynnoides | reverse complement strand
TTATTATTATTATTATTATTATTATTATTATTATTATTATTATTATTATTATTATTATTATTATTATTATTATTTGTCTGTTGCTGCTCTCTCTTTGAGATGATTTTCTTGATATGTTGGTGTTTTGTTTTTTTTTTCCAAGGTTGCTTTACCATATTTGTGGTTGTTGCAAAAGCTGGAGGAGCAACTTTTTCTCCTGGGTTTTCCGCCACTGGACCACACTTTCACTAGCTAAAAGGATATGAATGCACATGTGCCTTTGTAGAGCAGCCAACAGAACCACGGGCTCTCTGAAATGATTCTATTTAACATATACTTAAAAATATCACGAAATTTTTGTCCAGTGACACCAAAAATAAAGTGCCCATCCCAGCTGTACAAAGATATCTCATTCTGAAGCGTTTTTCTTACTTGTTTTGCCAGAATTTTTTTAAAATTATTTGCTGTGACAGTGAAAATGATGGCTAACACTAAGCTATGTTTTCTGTACTTGAACACAACAAACTCTTCCTGGTACTCCCCTCTTCAACTCTTACTTACGTTCTCTCCAGTGTCTTCCTGCAACATCTCAGCTCTCCAAAGATTTTAGAATGACTGAGTGACATGCCTGGTTAAGGTTGAAATGATACCAAAGTTGCTGTTTAAAAAAATAACACAATTCAGGCTTGTGTTCCGGTGTTTCAGGGCATCTTTGAACAATCACACCACAAGGACTGTAGTAGGTAAACAAAGTATGGAGAAAATAATAATAATGATAAAAGCTTGTAAAATGAAACAGTGCAATCCACAGGGATGTAAAAGTGTTTTTAATTAGTGCTGTGTAATCACATGTGTTGCTAGGCACCGGGATATTTGGAGTTAATAAACTTTTCATATTACTTTTATGTTTCATGCATTTTTCACAAATCCCCACAGCCCTCTATCAAAGGCCTGGAGGTCTTACTAATCATAGCCCAGCTTTTTATGAACACATCAATATTAATACAAAAACAGAAGCATGGATTAACACAACTTTCATGCCTGCTGATACAAGTGATTTTGTGGCTGGGTATAATTAATGGAAAGGACTATAGTTTGTATTGCATGTTAACATTCCCCTTAGGAGTGTGAGTCAGAGTCAATGGCGAGTTCCCAGGGCTAGTAACATGGTGTAATTAAGGCTAAACAGTTGGTCTCACGCACACACGCACACACGCACACACTCATTTTAAAGTTTTAAATCTCCTAGACTTTAAATTAAGATGGTTCTCAACTAAATGCAAGAGCCTCCTGTCTGTATTAGCAAATGCAAATAACAACTCAAACAACAAGGGTGGCATACATATTAAGCTTAAAAGAAGACAAGACTTTTCCCCTACAGCTGGTTACAACGGTTACATTTGCTGGAGTATAAAACCAATTATCTTAAACTGACTGTCTTCAAAATATTACAGTTCAGTCATATCTGTTTTCCTGTATTTTCAGTTAAAAGAAATCAACCTTAACCTTTAAAGCCTTTAAAAAATGGAGATTTCGATATTTGACCATACTGCATTACCCTAAGTCAAAGTGTTGTCAACCCCTCTCAGAATTAATGATTTGTTCTTATAATTCTTTTACACTGGACATCCTTTTTCTCTTCCGGTCAAACATGCCCACAGTTGACCAGCCACCTGAATGAAGAGGAATCATAGCGTGAAATGCACAGTGGGGTCCTGAGCAGGAAACTTTGTCATTGATAAAAACCAGTCCTTTGCCACAGTCAAGTGGGACGACATCCCCTGATAAAATAAAGATCTCATTTATTACGTCTTATTCAAATGTGTCATTATGCCCACTAGGCAACTGTAGCAGTACTGTCTGCTCTTGGAAGAAGTACATAAATCCAAAGGCTAGATTGAATATTGCTTTTTGAATGGCTCTCTGGAGTGGTGTCGAGTCCCTTTATAATGTAGTGGATTGATGAGAACTGAGAATATGTTTTCTTCTTTGGTTTTAGTTACGTGAGCATCTGTGTCTATCAACTGAGAGCCTGTGTTTACATTTATGTGTGGACAAGGATAAGTTTCAGTGCTTAACACACCATTAGAGGAACTGAAAAATAATTAATATTTTCATCACAAAATCTGAGCGCTTTAAAACCCTGACAGGCTGAGATGAGGTCATGGTGCTAAACTTCATGTCACTTCCCATTACCTGTGTAACAGGTCTGTGGGCAATGTTATCACAAGGCCTCCTGAGCTCAAATGGACTTGTATAATCAGCTGGTGAAAACGATTTTGGAAATTGCCTTTTATTATTAGAAACACTCCATTACATCCTGATATAAATACATTAGCCGCACTGTTTGAAAGGGGCTAATGTTTTTTCCATCTTCCTCCTCCTCCTCTGGCTGCCACCCTCCTGACCCCCCGACATTCCACTCCCTCCTTTAGCCGGAGCCTTCAAAAAACAGTGTGTGTGCAAAATTTATTGGATGCGTTGACACCCTGTGTTTTGACTGTGTTGGTGGCTAAATGAAAAGGTATGAAATTAAACAAATTATTTCTGGTTTTTGACTGGCTAACAGCCTCTGTGCCTGTCACTGCTGCTTAGTGTGATGCTACTGGGGGGAGACGGGGATGAGAGGGGCCTGTGGTGGAGGAGCCAAGCCTGGACATCAACTGTCAAGCCTGGACATGATGCTCAGCAGGCCTAAGGGATACCAGCAGTGCAAAGACAGTTGAAGAAGGGAAACAGACAGGAAAGGAGAGGACAAAAGCGAGAAAGAAAGACTAGAAGATGAGAGAGAGACCAGGGCGGACTGGTAAGGCAACTCAAGCTGGAAATCTAACGTCAGTTCAGTCAAATTTCCAGTTTTACTCGATTCAAAACAGACCAAATTTACTGTGAGTGTTATGTTGAATTGTTTTTTCCTATTTACTGTTTAAGCAGGTAACATTTCTCTTTATTTTTTCAATAGTTAAAAACAACCTATTGTTTTTCTGTTTCAAAGGTTAGTTATTTGTACTTCCATAACTAAAGCGACAGGAATATTAGTGCCATTTTAGTGCACCTGGTGTTTTCTCAGGCTGGAATTACTGCATGTTTATCATCATAAAGCTTTGTTTGCTCTGAGCAACTGGAGATACTCTCACCTGATGGAAAAGAATAAACAGGCCTTACTTTTTGAGTATTTCCATGAATGTGTATTAGGTTCTTTAAGGGTAGTTGTAATTTGACATGCTGAGTCTGGCCCTCACAGTATGTTTATTTTCTTTCTTTTTTTTTTCAAACCATCAACCAATCCTTTGCTCTTGACATTCAAGATATCTTTGGTTTGGCAAGGTCACACTTAATCTTAATAGTCCATCTGTCAACACTCTACAAGTTATCAGTCGATATTCAGTCGCACGTCAACAGTGTGTCAGTTAATATTCAACAAAAGTGTCTGTTGACTGTCAGTATGTTTTGTAGTAACAGGTTGTTAACCAATATTCAACTATCTGTGCATTGAGTCAACATCTTCTAGGCTGACTATCAACTATTGTCAGTTGAAAGTCAATGGTGGGATGTCAACATATCATCAAGAGCATCATAGTATTCTATAGTTAACTATCTACAGACTCAGTGACTATCAACATCACTGCAGACTATAAACATTTGTCACTAAGTATTTGTAGACGTGTTAGGACTATCCTATTAAAGTGAAAAACAGCTGAGACCAGTAGAAAGTCCATAACCTAAAAACAGAATACAATAACACTGTGATTAAATGTGACACGCATAGTAAACTTTTTTGGGCTTTTTTTTTTAATTAAAAGGTTTGGTTTGGGCACCAAGACTCTTTGGTTCGGGTTAGGGAAAGACATCAGCCCGATTTCCCGTTTCTACTGTTTTTTGTTTTTTTTTTCTGCCACACTGTCTGACCACACGCTCTCCATGCACCAGCGTTGTGTTAATGTTGTGTGTGATCAATTACATTTGATGACAGACTGCAAACGTACAGACATTATATCATCAGGTTGTAAAGCAGGCAGGACGGCTGGCTGAGTCAGATAACTAAGAGTTTTTAAAGTGAAGATGTCACTGGCTTTATTTGCTATCTTTGTTAGTTGCTGGTCTGAAGGTAGTGTTGTACCTGCTGTTTTAATTGTGTCTTGAAATGGTTTGCATTGGTCTAATCATAATAACCCAGGTTTTCCATCAATATATCACAGGGATAAACACTTTAAATTGCAGTTTATATCCATTTACAGAGACATTAAAAACAATAATTGTGCTGAACTCACAGCAATCATCCAGCCACAGAGATGCTAACGCAGGCGGGGCTTCAGTTTTACATTACTTTAGCTTTCCTGTGAGGATTTCCCTTTGATTTACTTATTTCATTTAGCATTTTTTACACAAGCCTGACACTGCAGGCCATTCAGCTTGCCAGAAAATCTCCTGGTGCTCCAGATGGCCAGTCTGTGTCTGAGAGAGACAGAGAAGGTTGAAGACAGAAAGTTGGACAAAAGGGAATGAAAGACAGAGGGAACATAGCAAGGAGTAGCTGCAAAATACAAAGGAGAAGGAATGGTGAGTATGGCAAGGGGTGGGGGGTGCCTTCAAAGTGTTGAAGCACTTGAAATTTATTGCAAATAACTGCTCCTGATGCTCTGCCGTTTCAATTTCACACAACACAATTCCACAGCTCTGGAGCAAATGTGTCCCTGTCAGCATCACTTAGTGCTTCCTCTGCTCTCCGCCTCACACCTCCAGCCCTTCTTCTGCCTTCTCCTCCTTCTCCTTCACCTTCACCTTCGCTCCCTCATCTCCCAAACTCTCTCCATCTTCATCCAATCCCTCTCACCTTATCCCTCCCATCTCTTTTTAATGTTCTTTTTAAATGGTTAGGCCACCGCAGACAGAAAGAGATAGACAGAGGTGGGAAATGGGCAGTGCATGAACAAGGAGAAGACAATAGACAACAGAAAAATGGTGGTGAAAGAAAAAAATGGGAACGAGGGGGGATGGAAACAAGGGAGAGACAGTGAGTCAGAGGGGGGAATTAAAAATGTGCAAAAAAGTTAACTTACAAGAAACTATTTTGTTATGAACTCTATTGTCAGGGAGAGAGAGAAAGAAAAAAAGAGAGTTGAAGCACAAATTAGATGTGCAGTAACCAGAGGAAGCCTATTAAAGCTTTGGTAATAAAAGACTGACTGTTCATTAGTGGGCTGACACCAAACTGTCCTTTATTCAAGGTTCTGACACCAGATACTCACCACAGTCCCCTTCCTACAACCTCACCACAGTGGGTGAGGCAGGTCTGAGGGATAAAGAGATAAAGGGATGGGTAAGAAGAATATTATTCATTTGGGCCATGTTGTGAATAATTTATCTCTAGGATGAGGAGCAGCTCTGGATCCATAATGAGGCTAAGGCCAGTGTTTGGAAGACTTTCATCTTCCACAGTCTAAAGACCCCTTATCCTGGCATAAAAATCACCAAATAAAAGCTTCAGAGTAACTTTAACTTTCTCTCCATATGCCGTATCTCCATATGCACTTGAACACACATTGATAGGGAATCCACAGCACAACTAAGCATTGGGATGGGAATCAGCAGCCTTCACGGCATGGTACACCACAGCTGGATTAGCACTGTATGCTTCAGCAGCAGCATCATGAGCACTGGCGGCAGCATCTGAGTGGCAAGAAGAATCAGTCAGGGAATCAGCCTGAGAGACGAGTGCTGAGGCAGAGAGACGAGCAGCAAAGACAAGGAAGAGTGAAAAAGAGAGAAGGAGCAAAAAGAGAGAGCTGCACTCTGCAGTGGTTTGATAAGAGTTATTATTTCATTATCTCTCTCTGGGCCTAGTCCTGAGCTGGCATACACAGGCACACGCACACGCTGCGCAAACACACATATACATACATAGAGATACACATATGCGCACAGAAAAGATAGAGAGGGGGAGAAGCAGAGAAGAAGAGAATGCAGATTAAGGACATTTTAATGAGCGGGATAAGGAAAACAGGCCACAGAGCACTTATTACAAGTTAGCACAAGTTAGCAGGGAAACAGTTGTTCCACCCCTTTACTACTAGCCCATTTATCTGACCATGTTACATCTGTCAAACACAGTACAACATATATCGGCAGTCCTTACAGTGGGGTGGATGTATCCTTTTGGACAACAGACAAGAGTTCAGTCTTAGGTCATGGATCAACCTTTCTCAGGTGTCATGTCCTTTTGATGTGAACATGAGGACAATGCCAGTCACCACACCAAAATTCTGACCTAAATTATTTAAAAAAGCAAAGACAGACGTCTCAGTTTTTTAGTTTTTGTAAAAGTAGTTTGGTTACAGCAGTGGAATACCCATCACAGTAAGCACTGTAAGGAAATTTAATTTTTCACTTCTGTCATCAGCTTAGTCAACCATTTTAAGAGGACCTGGATTCAATTCAAAGTGTGGTGGGCTGTTTGATGTTAGTACCGTATCCTCAGTGGGATGTTTGTCCCCATTAGAGATTTATTTGTCCCGCTGGCTGGCATGGAGCCAAGCTGAAGCTGCAGGCTTCTCTTCTTAAAGCTCCAAGCCCCCGTTGCTGACAGGCTTTAGATGCACACCATATAGCGTACACTTCCACAAAAATGCAGGTATTTGATCATCATGATTTCAGTTTCATGACCTTTAACCTCTTATGAAAACACTCAGTTTTAAAAGTTTACAGAATTCTGTTTTTAAAAGACCAACATGGGCTATGTTACAGTTGTTTGTTTATTTTTAAAAGACGGGGGGCGGCCAAAACCATAATCTAAAGAGTAAGGGGTAGGGCCTGACTGATACGGGATTTTGGAGCCAATGCTGAAACTGCTATTAGGGGGCGAGAAAATTTTGAAATCCAATATATCAGCTGATAATGTAGCTCATATAAAAATAACTGACATAGGCTGATATTGGCTACTAATATCAACAAACCAATATATTGGTCAGATGTTGGAAAAAAAAAGTGTATTTGTAGTTTTCTACCCAAAAATATTTTGTAACACATCCAGCTTGGTCTCAGGGTGTTTTTCAGCAGCACTAACAATACAGAAGGATCATATATTTATTGTAGAACTACTACAGGCAGCAGATGTCTCTATGATCCTTCCACTCAACTGAGACTACATGTTGTTGCTAATATAGTATTGAGTTGCCTGTAAAGTAAATATTTGGAGACTATTATAGATGTAATACAAAACAAAAAGAAGGGCATCACGGGAATGAAAGCAATGGTTCAATACAAATGGGTGTGCCGATACAGCACCACGGACAGCACCATGGGTTTATCTCGGCAGAAAACAGTGAACCACAGATTTCACATAGGAAGACTTCATCTGAGTTATGGCCGCAACATGGCTGCCGTGGCTCAACAAAATGTTTGTGATTTCACCAGACGTGCAACAGCACATTTCAAATGCATCTCAGAGGAGATCTTAAACCGAGACTGGCAGGAAATCAGCATAGAGAAATACATAGCCAAGTTACCCACAGAAGCACAAATATGTAAGAATAAGCAAAACAACAAAATGTGAGCAATTTGACAGGCAAAACTCTGAAACGCTCACAGTGGGATATGAAGCCGGATGGTATCAGTTATGTGACATCATAGAGCTACTTTTTACTCAAGCTCCCTCTGAACCTTTGTCATTGACAGATGACGGTGCACAGCTGGATCAGCTGTCAGTGAGTATGAATTTGTAGATAACTGCGATGTACACTGTCAAAACATTTAGAGCGCAATGTTTGCATTTGGATCTTTTCAGTCACGTGCTCCCAACGTCAAAAGAGTAAATGCTCTAAAAATTATTTGTGTGAAAATTGTTATAAAGGTTGTAATCATTCAGCTACACCTTCTAAATGCTTTTAAGAAGCTGACAGATCAAAATACTGCATAAAAGAAACAAAGGAATAAGAATAATATACACCTAGAGTAAGTTTATGTTGTAGTTCTAGTTTGCCCATGCAACCTGCAGATCTTAACTGTTCTCATAGAATGCTCTCGTATTTTCCTGCTCAACCTTTCTCAAAAAAGCACCTACATTTCTTGAGAATATGGACTCTGAAATAACCTAAATGACTGTGTCCTTGATAAATTTCTGATACACACAAGGATATCAGAAGATATGAGGCAGTCACAGATGATTTACGGCCTGTTTAATGAGCTCACTTCCTGCTTCAGTGGTGAGCATGCATTAATAGAGCGGAAAGGGGGTAAATAAGGTGTAAGGCAGGAAGGAGGCTGGACTCTTCACATAACAATTGCGCTTAAAAGACAGGCTGGTAGTGGGGTCGTGCTACACACATGATTGGACTTGAGTACATGCACAAGTGCGTGGGCACTTATAAGGACATGCATGCTTAAATAACAAGAAGAGAGCACGGTTGAGAGCAAGCTGTGCAAGTGATGCAGTAATAGCTTTGACATTTTTGCAAAGCCATTTCTATGTAGCTCTACAAAGTGCCACGTACAAAGGGGCCAGAAGCTGGGAAGAGAGAGGAGGAAACTTTAAACGCTCCCCTTGCAGGGAAAACTGCAGAGTAATTATAATACAAATGCTCAGGATGAAAAGTAATTGTTAAAATAGTTTTTGGTCTTTTTAATTCTCCATAGACTGACCTGCCTCCCACTCTGTGTCCCTGGGGCAGGTGGAGCTCATGAGAGTGGGGGCTGGTGGTGCTTGGCGGGAACCATGCGGCCATGCTCAGCCCTTCATACATCATTAGTGTTTCCCGTTTGCTCACTGCCCTTTTTTCTCCATCCGCTCCCAATCCGCAGTCATCCCCACCTCATTCATTGCCACAGTCTCGTGGGGAATTAGCTCTCTCTGGGCTGTCCAACAAAGGAAAAGTTAAAGTGTTTGTGCCGGTGTGCTTACACCATGGACCTGATTGATACAGCAATGCTGCAGAGTGTTGGTGCTCACACACATTTTGTGTTTCCAAGCCCTCCTTGATCATCGCTTATGCTCCTTCCCTTCTTCATTCTTCCATCTCTCATGTACTTAAAGCTGGGTTAGACAGTTTATGTTTGGGTTAGAATTCCATAATAACCTTTCCGCTTATTGAAATTTAGGTGATCTGAATGAACACTAGACTTCTGCACTTCTCATTGGCTCTGTATACAGGCTATAGAAATGAAGACATGACAGACGGGATCCCCCAGGAGGAGCTGGAGAGTGTAGGGTGAAGGATGTCTGGAGTGCCCAACTGAGCTTGCTGCCATTGCTGCTTATCCAACCTCAGATAAGATGGATGGATGGATGGACATGACAGACTTTCTGACCAATTACAGGTCAATTCAGAAAGCGCTTGTTCCCAGCAGCTGCCCTGCCCTGTTCACATGCTCTCGGTTGGTAAAAAAAAACAAACAAACAAAAAAAAAACCCTACATTGAATACAATGGTAAACAGGAGGAAAAGTTACTCTTTCAGCTTTAGTAACAACTGCAAACATGTCAAAGCAACTAAAAAAGGAAGACCGACGTTACACCCCCCCACCCCCCACCCCAAAAAAAACAAAACAAAACAAAACAAAACAAAAAAAAACAAGACAGGCCAGGTGTAGGGTGGGTTGGTGCTGCATATTGAGACTGGTAAAATATTTTAAAGCATGCGTACACATTCACACACACACACACGATAAAAAAAGACGTGCATGCATCAAAGAGGACCACATCATTATATAACATAGATCTGCCTATACACCTGCAAAAGCTCTTCATGCGTGAATACAGTGACCTGATGCTCTGATAAGAATCAGTAGGTGCACAAACTATCATACCTAAATAGCAGAGAATGAAAAGGGGTTTGTGTATTGCAGGTCAGCCTCAGCGACCCTTCTAGCATCCTTCAACTCCCTTTTTCATTTGCACTATATCATCTCCTCATTCTTCTCTCTAACAACCTCATCCTTTACATCAGCATCACACAAAGTCTTTGACTAACCGGAATTGATTGTGTGTGTGTGTGTGTCACAAACACAGCTGGATTATTAGTACTTAGAGAAAAAATACTAGAGCTGCTGTAGTATCTTGACATGGGGTCGTGATACAATTTAAGAGAATGTAATACAAATAAAACGTACAAACGTCTCAGAAACAGTATATCTTTTTATACGGCAGAATAAATTCAATGATAATTCTTTATATAAATTGCAGGTAGTCTTGACCTGCTGATATTTCTATTCCACACCTAATTTTCTGGATAAACAAGTTTTAAAAAAGGAAATGCATCTCCACAAAGAGCATTATGTGTCTATGTATGTGTGGAAATCACATTTACACCTGCAAATTGGGTAGAAATTCACCTCCTATCTCACCCTGATTGGATCCAATGTAACGTTTTTTTTGACCTAACTGAGCTTGAAAAGGCTGATAATTGAATGAATTTACCCACTGCTCTCTCCGCACAGGAGACAAAGGGAATTTTTTTTTTTACAAAGTCAGATGGTGTTCCCACAGTTGAATCATTTGTTTTTGAATATGTCTCGTATCCACTTTTGCTGTGAGTTCTAAACATAGCTAAAGCCGCATCCCATTGGTACTGAAATGTGAAAACTTTAAGTGTTCTGTTCCCAAAACTTTCCCAGTGCTTCTAACCATGGAAAGGGGCTAAAGATGATAACCTTTAAAGAGCAGAAAATAATCCCACCACTTGTCCAAAATACTCAAGGAGAAAGTGGTCATCTTGGCCTCTGCATCACAACCACACTGCTAAATATTTCCCATGATACATCCAGGAAAACTGAAAACCCACAAAGTGATTACGATGGGGTAAATTCATGGCAGAAAAACAAATGTTTACATGCCATGTTGGCTGACTGTCACCAGGGATACATTATGCTGCCCTGAACTGTTAAATGTTAAGAATACATAGCTTGTTGCTTTTAGCAGCTAGTACCTAACCATGGGAGTCAAGCCAAGGCCTTGTCACTGAGATAGATCTGTGATTACTGCACAAAGCAGACCAAGGAGGCTTTCGCCCACAAGAAACACAAGCAGACGCAGAGGGAAGATCAAGGATCAGAGAAATAATGGAGAGGGGAGAGCGAGCTGAGAGGAGGGACGAACTCGAAGTCGAACAGATTGAAAGTGCCAGCGCCCCACTTTACAGCAGATGGGGATTTCACGATGCACAGCTCCCCTCTCGTTCTCTATTTACTATTCTCCCACTTAGGCTTAGCGCGGAGCATCTCTTTAGTGAGACTGTCATGGCTCTTGTCTAAATACATTCATATTCTGCTGCACAAACAAGTGAAACACAATCTAGCGCTGCGATATATGATTTCGTCAGCAGCAATATATGGTTACTTGTGCCTATAAGAATAAATAACAGCAAGCACACAGGCGCAACATATTCTCTTTAAGCGGAGGACACCAGAGGCCGTACAGTGTAATTGGCTTGATACATACACACAAATGCACATCCTGCGTTCAGCATCCTCAAGGACTGTGTGGGTTCAGGCGCAGAGCACCCAGCTTGGTAATGAGGGAGAAAACTAATATTTGGAGTGGATTAATATTGTTGATCTGAGGTGGCGCTCAGGCTAAGCACACCAGCCAACACTTCTTTGTGAAATATGCTGGTGTTTGTGTATTGGAAGTGCAGCGGCGGCCAGGCGGAGAGCATCACTCAACCATACGCCGGGCAGCTGAACCCTGCAGAACCGCTCGTACGCACTCAACAGCAATCCATCCTCAACCATCCATTACTCGCACTGTATGTGTGCAGATGCATGTCGCGTCACACAACCAGGACAAGCAGATGCTCACTGACAGAGTCAGAAAAGGAAATTGAACCAATTTAAAATTTATTTTCTTTATACACAACATCAAGCCTCTAAGTCTGCTTTTTCTCTATTTCACTTTGACAGTGATGAAATGAAATCTTACTGTCAAACTATAAAACTTCTCTGGGCTGTCTTCAAGCAAATCAAATGCCTTTTTTATCCACAGTTTTTATCCACAAATAAAAATGCAGAAATGTACTGACATTTGTCTCCATTATTTATAAAGAAAACAAAAAATGTGAAAAGACTCTTGAAAAAAGTAATAATACCATCAATTTTCACATTATTATTGGCAGTGTAAACATTCTGTAGTTTCACAATATTCATTTTGATTACTGAACAGAGAATAATACTCATCTGTAGCATCACAGAGTGTTTTTGGTCCTCATTATCTTACCTGAAGCATAGTCTGACCTATCCTTGCTGAGAGGGCCCTTCTTATGATAAACTGCAGTGAGCAGTGTGATCTTACAACAGGAAACAGTACAACAACCACTAGTGAGGGGAAATAAGTTAAATTAAGGTTATTATAGCACTGATTTCTTTTTGGTGAAAATCCATAAAAACACTTTTGTCATATTTCTCTACAGCACCAACATATAAATTCCAAATTCAGGTGTTAAAACTGCATGTTTTAAGTATATTTTCAGTAAGTTATGACATATATATTTTTTTTTTACCATACTGAAGAATTTTGAGGAGAAACCTTATGCTTAAAGGCATAACAGTCAGAGACAACAAAGATGACAACAGATAAGCACTTTCCCTTACTCTGCTCCTCATTAGGGAGGATCATCTGCCACAGCAGATCATCTGATCTCTCCGGCAAACCTGGCTCTGGCATGGCATTCTGATTTTTATGATGCACTTATTCCATTTGGCATCAGTTTTGGATGCCGTTCCTGGCGCAACCCTTTATGCTTTGGACCAGCAATAATAAATGTATTGGTTTGTGTATTTCCAGTGGTTGGACACCTGACCTGTGGTTCAGTGTTTTGCTCGAGGACACTGAAACATGCAAATAGGAGGTGGGGATCCAACCACCAACCATGTGATGAGTAGGTGAGCCACAGCCTTTCACCACTCAAATACTTCTCTCCACATGCAACAGAAACACAGTGATATATGAACACTTGGGTTAGCATTTCATAGCTTTTTTGTGGTCTTTTAAACAACAGAGAGGTTTTAGAAAGCTCTAAAGTGCAGCGGTTTTCCTGCTGTGACAAGCAACAGAGCAGTGAAGGTGCTGATATTCTGAGCGGATTTGGCCTGAGGTCACTTGGAAGAATCCAGGAGTGTTTCTTCAATTTATTCCTGGCCACCACTAGTCTGGTTTACAGTGTTATGGTGAGTGTGCTGAGCAAAGGGAGGGAAGGAAGGGAGGGTTGGTGTAGCTGAAATGTTGAACCACAGCTATTATGTCTTTGCCGGAGAGTAAATGTGTGTGACTCAATTGTGACATAATTTCTAATGATGCAAAACAATTTCTCAATTTCTCTCTTCTAACTCGGAGCACACAGATGACCCGCTAATCCCATTGTCTCCTTGTCTCAATCACTGGTGTGTCAGCGAGGCCAGTGCCAGGTCACGCACACACAGATTTGTCTTGTGCCTGCGCCAAAGCAAAGGTGACAGGGATGACACCATAACAAGGATGACTCACCCTTTCAAGCTGGGCATAAAAACATCAGCCATTTGCATTTGCCAGCCTTAGGTTAATTTGTTTTGACTGGCGGAATTAAAAAAAAAAAGGTGGGGAAAAAACATAATTGCCTCCTGTTGTTTTTTTTTTTAATGTTGCTTTGTTTTGGTTTGGTTTTTTTTCCCCCTGCTGTAGGACATGCAGATCCTGGTGGACAGTGTGTCTCTATTAATAACTGTTTTTTTTAGCTCTCTTACCTCAATGGACTGCCTGATTAAAAATGAAATGAAAACTCTAATGGAGAAGCTGACATCTCTGTAGCCACCAGAATTTCCCCAGCGTGCTAAGCAGGCTAAATGTGGTCCGGTCTCTAACCTGTTTTACGCACCCGCACCCGCACCCCAACACAGACACGCACACACATACACACACACATACACTCACACACTCCCCATGCCAGAGTCCAATACCTCCCCATCTCACCAAAGCCTCAGGGCAACCACAGTTTTCATACAGGCTACATCTCCAGCAGGGCAGTGTCAGACTGCATCATGGGATAGCACGGGCATTAGCACATGTGGCTAACCAGGGAAGCTGTAGATTGAATTACAACTCTCCCTCATGTGGGCAAAATGAGCAGAAACACGTGTCGCTGTCGCTGATTTAATGAGCACATTAGGCACATCAGCACACTCACCGTAAAACGTCTGCACAGACATCTGCATGTTGTCGCTATAAAGAATCCTTTTACTAAGTGCGAATGAAATCAATGCAACTCCTTTTTTTTTTTTTGTCTTTGTGACAAGATCTTAGTTTAAGGTCGGGATCTCTGGAAAAAATCAGGGCTAGTTTATTGTTTTGGAAAAACAATTTCTTCCAATTAGGACTACAATGCTTGAATTTCATTTTGAGATGGAAAGCAGTTTAGTGAACCTGCATTTTTGGATGTTAAAAGGCAAGGCTTTAATTTTATGTCCACAAAGAAGTAACAAAACAATAGCATATTTGTTTTTGGTTTTCTGTGCACAGGAAGATAATAAGCTAAGATTTAAAGCAGATGTATATTTTTTCCAACCTACTGTAGATGAAGCCAAGACAACTTCCCTATGATGATGGCCCTAGTAGGTGCATTCCCATTTCCATCCCTTCAGCTGCTGTCATGCTAACCACAGTCAGCTAATTCTTGTGTCATTTCTGAACTGGTAAGCAGTAACCTCATTAAATTCATTGCTTTATATCACTACTGTAGCTGTCATATAAATTAGCAACTTTCATCAATCAGAAATTGCTGTAGTTTCATCTAAAATGGGTTCCAAACAGATGTTAACATGCTACACCAGTGAAGAATTATCAATATCAATTATCAACTCTGTAAAACTGCAAATTGAACTTTCTGCAAAGTTGAACATGCACGAAAAAAGCAAGTGTTACACATCAACAACGAGGACATCTGGGAAAGCATGCAGTTAGCACAACAGCACGTTAGCTAGCGAGCCGCAGTTGGCACAGATCAATAGTTATTTACTCCTTCCAACTGGTTGGGAAAAAAGGAAAGAGAGAGAGTGAGGGAGAGAGAGAAAGAGAGAAAGAGAATATGTGTGTAAATGAAAGAGAGATGCTGAGTCACAAGGTAATCAATTTGAGTTTTAAAAAAAATAACCTAAGTCCAATGTAGCAAGGAAATGAGAAAATATCTGAACTAAAAAGCAACTAATAAATGTCAGACCATGTGTTCTTTTATAATCACTCCATCCATCTTGTTCTATATGCTGCACATACTGTTTGCTATGTGAGAGCAGCCTGGTGGAAACCAATCAGGTAAAACATGGTCTTTGGACCTGGATGATGCTGCCCAGCGATGGGCGGTTTTACCTTCAATTTCTCTAGAGCAAAGAGTGGGAGGATGAATGGGGAAGAGACATCATCTAAAGGTGTGTGAGTATGAATGTGTGAGTCTATTGCTTGGAGAAGTGTGCTGGAGAGGTGAAGAGTTGTACAAATGAGGGACTGTATTGGCGAGCTTGGAATGACAGAGACTGAGATGGTGAGGGCACGGAGATAAGAGTGCCACAGCAAACAGCAAGACAGACCAAGTAATGGAAAAAGGAGGGGTCGAAGAGAGAGAGACTAAAAGACTGAGAGAGGCACAGGGTGGGCATGGATGCCTGGGAAACTCAGGGAAAAGCAGGCTGTCCAGCTCTGACATACAGTCTACCAGCCGTGATGCTTGAACCAGTGTTGATGTGATGCGATTGGCTGTAAAGTCTCAGACAGAGACAGCATGGACAGACATTAGAGGTCACGTCCCATCCCACTACACCGGCCCTGTAATTGAATCTAAATTAAAGCCAGTGCTCCAATAATCCATCCCACAGATCATTGCTGAGTATGTTACAACCAAAGCCTGAGCTCTCTGCTGTACAGTACATTAAAACCCTTCATTACAATGAATACATCGTCTAACAAGATATGAAGAGCCACTCCACAGCGGATTCTCCTATATACAAGGAGAGCCCAGTGTATCCTGGGATATGGAGGGGGGGGGGGGGTGGGGGGCAATC
>JAQLOL010000002.1:20438829-20450127 GCA_029783665.1 Naso thynnoides | reverse complement strand
GAACTGACCACGAGGCGGAAATGAGATGAATTAGAGAGCGGGAAGGAGGAGGCACAGAGAGGTGAAAGAGTAAATTTATTCTGTGGTATAGTGGCAGTGACAAAGCACAAACATTTAGAGATCAGCTAAGGAGGAAATTAGAAGCATTACAGCCAGAACTGCTTGTTTCCGTGCCGTCTTTCAGTTTGATTTTTAGTTGTTTCAGCCTGAATGGCATGAATGAGTCTGTAGAACTGTAAGCCAACTGATAAAAAAAAAAAAAACATTAATGGCTGACCTCAGCTGAAAACTTCTAGGTGAATGATTCAAGCAGTATGACAATTATAGGAAAGCTGGATGGTGTCAGTATACAAATGTCTATAAGTAACACTGCAATAATACAAACATGAGGGAACTGCCCAAAGGCCAGGAACTAGATTTATGAGAGCAATAGCACAGCCAAGGGCTAAAAGGCTTTATAACGGCAAAGGATTTCCAATAAAAGTGAGGTTGGAGCCCTCTAAGAGCAGCACTCTCGAGTAATAGGATTAGTAGAAGTCTAGAGCATGGCCATCTTAACTCTTTATGTTGCAGAAATCGCTGAGAAGCATCTCTGCCATGGCCAATACAGCCATGCTGATGGTGCAAGAAAAACCCTGAACCTGCTCCATGACGCTTTGAACCGAAACATTCTCAAGCACACGTGTCGTCTGCTACGCCGATGAAGAGCAGGAAACAACCACTCAGTGTGATTTGTAACACTCCTTTGGATCACGTCCATGTTCAGCGAGAAAGAATTGACAGACTAGGGCTTCGAAGATGTAAAGGAATAGTTCAAAAAATGAGCAGAGTAATGAATTGATGGCTCCCAGCTTGTCTCTCATTTTCACCCCATTCAACACAAACTGCTGACTGCGCCATGTTTCCCCTCCAGATTCTCTGCCCTCCCACAAATCCCCTCTCCGCCTCCACCTCGCCTGTGGCAACTCTCTGGTACCCGTTCTTCTCATTTCTTTAAATGTTAAATGAAATTAGTGTAATGCATCAGTGAGTTCATTTTTCCCACTGAAAATCACTCGGTAATCTGCTCTGCACATGAAAGGAATGCGCCAGGGCACCTGAAGGTCGGCCAAATCTCCGTGCTCACCATGCACTTCCCTTTTTCAAACATAGCAGTCAAATCATTGATTCTTTTCTGTGCACCTCCTTCTCTTGTGTTCCACCTTCCAAATGTCTTCCTGTGCTCCCTCTCCCTCCGTCTCTCTCCATCTGTCTCTCTGTGCTTCTCGACTGAATTTGTTAGAAGCAGTGTGTTTGGCTGGCCATTAAACTCAGCGAGCCAGCAGATGAGTGGGGCATCCTTACTGTGCCAGTGTTAATGTGAATGTGTGTGTAAGCATGTCGACAAGTGTGTATGTATTTGTGTATGTGCGCATAGGTTCTGTATGTTCATATGCACAAGTTTGCGTGTAATCATGGGGTTTTGCTGCTGTTTTCCCTTCTGTTCTGTAAGCACGCTTAAGTGCAGCCGGCTTCTTTGCCCACATTGCCTAGAAGACTTATTTCTCCAGCTTTCCCATACTCCCTAATGGCTTGATGGGTCTCCCAGTTCCTAGATAGGGCTGTCTAAATCACCACACTATAGACCCTGTGTACTAAGAGCAACCCCTTAGCTTTCTGGGGGCACTCACAATGCTGACGGCTCTCTGTCTCCTACAGAGACAAAACTCTACTGCGGAAGTGGTAACCAGCAGTGGGAGTTGAGCTGCAGGAGCAAAGAGCGGAGGAGAGTGGTGGAATAGTGCAGAGATTTAATTCACCTCTGAAGAGATGGCAGCTTAATGTATATAAATGCGCTATAAGGAGAGGAATGAGGGGAGAAAGGCAGCTGCTGCGTGGGTGATCATCACGGCTATCTCAAAGCTAAGGAGTAGAGACATAATACAAGATAATTCAGTATATTACTACCCTTGTACCAATGTACTGCCACAGAGCTTAAGTGCCATGAGCTTGCTGTTTGTTTGTTTCTGCTGCTGCTGCAGGGGTCATAAATAGGTGATTTCTTACAGCAGAAAAAAAAAACAGATGTCAACAAAACTAAATTTTCTATTTATTATTGGTATTGTTTAGAAAGTCAAACAAATACTTTGGGGGCCACTTACTATCTCCTGCTCTCAAACTTTAAACATGGATCAGGTCTTTTCTGATAAAGGTTAAAGGTCAAATAGACAACTTTAAACCACTATCACAGAGAATCTTGATCTGTGATGACACAGACATATCACATGGTATCAATGTGGTTATACTATTGGTTCACAAGCCTTTGGCCATCTTAGGCAGTGGTAAACAATAATTATTTTGAACCTGACGTTTTTTTTAAACACTTAATTTACAATCATACTAACTATTTTGAGGAAAAAAAACATACTTTTTTCTGTATAAACTCTGGAAGTATTGTTTTTTTCTTTTTCAATTATTCGTGGGGCTGTCAGAGTTAAAACATCATTAAATGTGAATATAAAGGCTAAGAACAACCTGTTATATATATTTTTTAATTACAGTAATCTCATGTTGCTGTTTAGTTCCCTCTACACACCTTCAGTCAATCCTGCTTCCTACTGCAGTCATGGAAAAGAATGACAATACGCTTCTAAATGGCTTGTTTTTTCTCCCCACTTAGACAAGACAATTGATACTATTCACGACTGTGTGTGCAGTAACAAGGAAGAGACTAAAGCATGCCCACTGCTAATTAGCTTAGCTAATTAGCTAATTAGCGATGGGCGAGCTCTACCTGTCTCGTCCTTGTAACTGCACCAGACAAGAGACATAGCCTACTCTGGGTGGTACTTGATTCCCAATCAAGATACACTGGTAGGAATTGCTTTACATTGTTAATATGGACATAAAAACTGTTGCGAGATGCAAAATAATAAAATTTCAAACATACAACAAAAAATTGGATTAATCACGATTAACTAGCCCTTTTGAAATTCAGTGATTAATCGCAATTTTTTAAAATTTTATCGTTTGTCAACCCTAATTATTTGTCTACATATAAATGTTACGGATATATCGTTTAGATTTATCATGATGCATACTTCTGACTGAATTGTTTTATCAGTCAATATAACTCTGTAATGTTTTGATTTTTACTACACTGTACAGTGTTTTGGTTAAGTGTATTTTGAGTCTATTTATTTTTAATTGACAAAATAGCCTAAAGTCAGTTACAAAGAAGTTCAAAATGTTCAAATCATCAACTAAGAATTTTTTTTTTCTTTTTTCCCTTTTTCTCGTGGGTAGCTTAGCAGTGATTACGCTCAGGCAGGGGGTAGTGGTCTGTGGCTTTTCCTGTCTGTCTGCTCAGTCAGTCTGCCATGTGATGCCCAGACAGTGCTCACAGCCAACAGGCTAAGTTAATGACCACCTACTGTCCTCACAACCCTATTGGCTTTCCCTTTTCCCCCTTATGAGGCCTACGGCTACAGCGATCGGTTTCAGCCAAATCATGTAGTAGGTTAGCCACTGTCCCCATCTATGGGCTCCAAAATGTCAGATCTGGGGCAAAGCAATGACACTCAGGGCTGGCTTTCATTCCACCCTCACACACTGACACTTTGTTCACTGTCACACTCCACCCGGACGTGCTAAGAAAACAAAACTAAGACTGTTTAGTTAGTGCTTACCCAATGTGCAAACAGACCCACATATGTAGGCACAAATATATTCACTCTCAACATGCAGATGCACACATACACACACATTCACCCCTCCTTCTGTAAACTACTCAGCTGGAAGAGTACTGTGTCAGCTATTGCACAGTGGGAGAGTGAGGCAAAAAGATAGACAGAAAGAAACAAAATAAGCTCAGATAAAGAATTGAATATGTAGGAGAGGATTCATGAGGAAGGCACCATGAAAGATGCGCAGCGACAAGGAGGAATATAAAGAACGAGAATAGAATGAGAGCTTGGAAATAGAGACAGAGTGACAGACAAGGGGAAGAAGAAATGAATAAATGGACAAAAAAGCAGAGCATCAGTCTTTGTACTTGGGATTCTTCTCCTATCACTGTCCAGCTACTCAACTGTGCAGCCTAGCTAGCTATTCAAAAGCTTCTCACATAGCGTTTTGCGTTGGGCTCCGACATTTTCTTCCACTTCCTCCCACTTTATCTTATCGCCCTGTCTCTCTGTCTCTTAACCTCCTGCTGCCTCATCAGCTCCTGTGCGTCCTACTGTCTAGCCACACACACACCCTGTGCCACAAACTTTTGGCAGAGAGAAAAGTTTCTGCAAGTATGACTGCTTGCAATTGTACCTTCCTCCTCTTTTTTATCGCATACCTTAATAAAGTCTACTTTTCCAAAAAAATTAGTTACAAAGAGATTCTTTCTAATATGAGTGGTGATTAATAAGTTTGTGGTCTAAAGTCCAATACAATATTAGCAGTCTCATAAGTTTAATGAAAGCCAAACTGTACTGTGTTTTAAATAAATTAAGGATACACATAGATGAACAATCGATGGCTATTGCTTGTGTTAGCGACAGCTGCTTTGTGGCAGTTGTCTGTGTCTTTTTTTAGCCTTGAACTCGGTGGTGTTACCTTTGGCTGCTGAAACTGTTTTCTCACAGTGCTTATATTTGACCTCTTTTTCATCTTTGTCGTCTTCACTGACGCCAAAATGTGCGGAGCCACATGACCAAACACAAAGTAGTACTTTGTTTAAAGGGACAATTCATGAATGTCCACATTGGGGTAAACATCAACTGAATTAACCAACATCAGCCAGATTAAGTTGGTGAGGGGTTCTTAATGTCAGTTTTTGGTTATTTTCAGTTAATTGCCCAGCCCGAGTAGGACATCACATTTGATGTACGGCAGAAGTCAATAAAACATCTTTAATGTGCACCGCAATAGCGTGCATCATAACTGTATGCAATACCAGTAAATATAAAAACTGAAGCTAACCAAGAGCCAAGCCCTCACAATCGCAGAATTCATGAATCAGAAGAATCAGAAGAAGAAGAGAAAGAGGAGAAGAAAGTGGATGTTGCAAGGGAGAGGAGACTAATTTATGGTGTCAATTTTCTAAAGAGAGCCTATGGTAATTATTTATTAGCATGCTAACCTTCCTATTTCGGTTAGGCTTCGGGATCACGTGGATCAGCGCTGCATTTTCATTGGCTGTTTAACAGATATGGGTCGTGGCCACTTTCACACTGTGAGACATTTATCCCTAATTTCTGACACTGGCAGAAGTTTTTCTAAGGATAAGTTTGTTCATTAGATCAGGACAACGGCCGTCTGTGAACCTCTGTCTTTATGCGGCATGGAACCACCATTTTTGAGCTACGACCAAAGATATTGCAACGTTAAATGATCTTTTGTTTGGGAAGGCCAAAAATTGCACAGTCTGTCAGGGAGATGATTTATACTGCTTTTGTTAAATGCATGTACATACATGGGTTATCTCTTTGACTGATTATGTGGAAAGTTTGAAAATTGCATGTCAGCACTGTCTGAGAAAATGGACAGCACTGTGTAGTCATCTGCTACATTGGTCTCAAGGGCTTATCAGCCAAGGAGGTCCACAAGGACACAGTAGCAACTCAAGGGGAGAGTGGCCCCTCTTGAACCATGGTGAAGACCCAGGCTCCTGAATCAAACAGAGAGAGCCTGAAAAACAACCTCTATCCTGTAGGAACGATCCCTGTCACCACACAGGAGACAGTTGACAAGATCCATGACACCTTGATATCTTGACAGATGGATGAATAACAACACAGCATTGCCACAAAGTTGGGTATCTCGCAGTAGTGTGTCATCGCATTTATCCACAATGTACTCCTATGCAAATATACCAAATACAATTGACTTTACTAAATACTGATCATGCATAAACATTCAGTGGTCCTCAATCCCACTATATCCCCATCCAACAACATCTAATAAAATAGGGAAAGAACACTCCCTCGTTATAAAAGGCATGGGGTGAGTTTAATTAAACAATGCTAATGAGCAACTAATTAAAAGCTTTCCGATCAAAACAAGCTAGTAATTACCTGGAGCAGAGATGGATAATGAGCACACTACAATCACTGGCAGACAGGCAAACCCATGGAGACCTGAGTTCAGATCAATTCCCTAAGTATTAATGACCCCTCTCTTCCCTCTGTCTTCCTTTTTTCTCTCTGTCTCCATCTGCTCCAACTCTTTCAATATGTCAGACAATGAAGAGAATGAGTAAGGGCTGACATGAGGCCTGGAAAGGAGCTCTTGAGGAAATACTGTAGCTGGAGTGTTGACAGTAACATCAAACACACTTCTTACGCCAATGTCACTCTCACTCACTCGCACACTTCCTCCATTTATTGATTATTATCTCCCCAATCTTTTTCTGTAGTGGTTTCACTTGTCTCACACTTTTTTTTTTACAAATGGCAATTAGCTGTGTAGAGGGAGCCTCACTAGGCTAAATTTCCAAAGTGATGTAATGTTCTCCACTCTCAGGCCACATTGACAGGCCCACGTGTCCATTTCCTGGCACTACAGGAAAATCCTTGACTTGGCTGACAGGGTCTCTGCCACAGAGACTGGAGGAGTCACACCATCTGAACTGCTCTGATGCCATGGGATAAGACCATGGCATACCTCACGTTGTATCCATCCAGGCCAGCTTTGGGGAACGCAAGTATAAATGGCAGGTGAGAGCAGAGAGGGATGAAGACTGGGTATGATCTGAGCATGAAACTAAGATGCCCAGAGGCCTGTTATACAAGATAAGAAGATGAAGATGGTGAAGAAAAGAAGAAAGGAGCACGACGGGAAGACAAAAGAGCAAGAAAGCAATCAGAATGCAGTCGGACACAAGAATATGATGAACGGCCAGAAAGAATAAGGCAGGACATGGGGGATATGCAGAGATAGATCCAGTGACGGGAAAGAAAGAGAGATAAATAGATGGATAGATACCAATGCCCTCTCGGCATTTTTCTTCCTTTTGATCCTCTCCTCACAACTAAAAAGATTATCAGTTTCTCAAAAACGCCTCAGTCAACAGGGAACAGTCAGCATCATCTGTTTTCTCTTGTCTCCTTTTTCGTCCCAAGCAACTCAACAGAAGGCTTTCAGATGTGTTATTGTAAATCTTTATACCTGCTAATATGTGGGGACAATGTTATATTACAAAATGCAAGCAGTGCTTGGCATACTAAGACAGCCATTACATCATCTCATTTACAGAGTGAAAAATGTATGACAGTGATTCCTTAATGACATAGACTGTCTATCTTCAGCACATCAAATGAAGGTTTAGATTCTTGTAGATAGTAATTTAATACATCTGAGGCCTCAGTATTATTGGTATCCTTGATGTTTTTTATGCAATTAGCCATGACCTATGTACTGCACCACACACACATGCAGGGCTTGTGAAATTTATTGCTCCATCCTTCTTGCTCTCTTCACTCTGGATGTGTCAACCATTTAACCAGGTAGGCAGATCAAAACAGCACCTGCTGTGGGCTATGACTACAGCCCAGTCGATACAAATTTCACACTGACTCAACCATATATTTTAGCTGAAATAGGAACTGAGGCAAAGGAATAAAAACGCACTGGATAAAGTAAGCAAGGTCAATACAAGGTTCACTTTCATTTCAAAAGGTTTTGTTAAAGGTTTATTATTTATATATTCATATAAAATTTCAAGGAGATTTTTTAGAATTTTGCCTATCGTGCTGACCACTCATGACAGCATGAGTGGCATGTTAGTTATTCCAATGATACAGACAGCTCCTGTTGCTCAACGAATCTCGCTGATGAAGGCTAAATATTGGACTCATATGGACGTGTATAAAACTGCATTGCCAATTAATGCATAAAGAGTTGAAGTAAGCTTACATTTTAATAATAGAAATTATATTTCTGAAATGTTTTGTCCAGAGCTGAATGAAATGTTCCAGGCGCCAGAGCATCTCAGACACAAAGACCTCCCAATGAAAGGAAAATGTTTAACTGTCGGATTTTTACACATGCAGCTGATACTAAAACTCAGTCTCACTCCAGCAGAGAATAATGTCATTTTGAGCTGCCCATTTTGGATGTTTCATACTAAAAATGCAAAACGTTACCATTAAGTGGGTTTTGTCAAGCTAGGGAACACAAACTTAAGCCACTTATATACTTGCCTGAGTGGTCAGCTACTAAGTACTGTATTAATACAGTATAGGGCAGATTCTGATGACACGTCTTGAGGTTGATGAACTTCAACAAAGCCCAAATTCTTTACAGACAAGCATGCAAATGGACAACGGATCAGCAGTCCATGTTAATACAAGGTAAGAAAATGGGCATCCAAGTTGCTTTGCTCAACCTCAACTGCCTGCATTAGTTTTCACCAGTGATATTGTTGCAATGTCTGTGTTTGAGCTTCAAACCCAAAATTGCAAACAATCTATTTTGAGCCTGTTGTGCAGCGAGTACATTCTCACTCAAATACACTCAAAGATTTGAATTAAGCAAAGATGGTTCACCGTGTCCTCTCCTAAACCATCCCCTTAAAGAGATTCATAAACAAGGTAGGAATGGTTTCGCAAACATTTTAGCAACAAGCTGTAACAGATGTTCACTTGAGATCCTGTGTGGGCAGCTTGTTCTTCTCTTGTGTAGTTTTGAGCAAAAAAAAAGGGATTAGAGCTACACATTTTCCCAGAATACTTTTTATGTAGGTATAAACACAGACAAATATATGCTATAATAAACACATTAATACAGTCACATTGCACAAATTGACAAATTGGGTCCATATGAATGTAAATGCAACAAATTATTTCCCTCTCTTGTATCCTTCCCTAAATAATGTGGCAGATAACTAATGGTTTATATTTCATGATGGGATCTAATGAGGGTTTGGTATATCTCTCTGGATTCTTGCTTGCAGGGGTTTCCAGTGAGGCTCTGAAGCTTCAACCTCTGCGGGACAAAGCAGCAGACTCTGTCAGACAGCTACCAAAGATCACACTATATGTATCTCTCTCCTCTCACAACTACTCTCATCTCCTGTCCACATTTTCCCACTTTTCTCCTCTTCTGTGAGGATGGGGGGAGGACAGACAGATAAGGCTGCTTCCTCAGAAATTACCTATCACAGCCTGGCAATGTGTTCAGCACTGCTGTCTGAGGAAATGCTGAATTTGTCAATCCAATTCGTCTGAAAGGAATATGTGTGCACAATTTTAGCTCTCGTTTTAAATGAGTTAAGTGCTGTAGGTGTATGGATATCAGCATGAATGGTGTATGGCTAAAATGGGAAACAACTCACGCTCTGTAGCTTTTATTCACATTTTTTCAGACACAGATTAACCCAGAGTGGAGTTCTTCACAAGTGACAATGATAGGACATTCATCACCAGCAGCAAAACAGACAGATTTGTATCAAGATAAGATTGCTCTCTGGGGCTATATGGCAGTCTCCCTCAGCTACACACTACAGTGGATATATGAATGCTACAGTAGTTCTCTGCAGTAGTGCCATGAAAGGCCATCATAAATTATAATAAAACAGCATGGCAAGACCCAGCGCACAGTTATTACCAAATCTGCAGTTATAGAGCTTAGAAGTAAATGTGCGTAATGTGTATTTATTACTTACGCACTACAGGGGGTTTGCTTATTCATTATCTTACTGCTGCGGGTGTTAAGGAGAATATATCCCAGTCATTTGCAAACCCTCCAATGGAATCACTGACCACCAGAAAGCAGTATTCCTCTAACCCCACACACAGAGGATAAACAGCTTTGTCTCTGTATTCATCCACTGTTTTTCATGCAGACCTTCAGGGGCCGCTTGTTCACAAAGGCAATTTCCATGATGTTCAGAGGCCGTAGTCACTCTCCTATCCAGCATAGCCCCTACTTTGGTTGACTAAGTGTTTATAAGAAACGTCTGTCTGCTCCACTCTGTCTCTTTGTATGCCTGGGAGAGATGCAGCGCTGCTGTGTTGCATTGATGTTTTATGCTCTATCTGGGACGCATCTGAGTAACATGCCACAGCCTAACTGGATCACAGACAAAGTGCTATGATTGAGACAGATGGTTCTAGGTTCACTCCCTCATACTCGAGCCTCCTGTAAGGGCTTGAAATAGATTTGAAAGGTCACAAATGCCAAACGTGACATTTTTCCGAGGTGTGAACAGCAGAATCCGTGAAATTCTAATTCGTTCAAGGTGGCATATCTTCAAACATTAAGCATATTCTGTCTTCTCAGAACTGTGGACACAAATAATTAAAGCATTAAGTTTGTGGTTACCAATTTTGTATCCTCTTAATGTCCTCTTAATCGGACAAAACTTTTTAAAATTACAACTGCGAATATGCACCTATATTATTTTTTTGTTGTTTTTTGTTTTTTTTAAGGAGAGTTATTATACTTATTTTCAGGACTTTGATTTTGATTTTGGGCTCTTGCAGAGCAGCTAGATACAACTGACCGAATCGTTAAGTCTGCAGATCTTCAGTAAACTGTGATTCGCACACTGTCTTCCATGTATTTTCTGCATTCTCTCAAAACGGTCTGTGTCAGTTAATTACTCCTCCCCCTTTCTCTCATGCACACCTTCTTACTCTGCTGTACTCACAACCCCTTTACTGACACAAATTAAACACAGCTAGGACACTGATAAAATGTTACTTACAACTTGTGCTTCTCACTCTTCAACACAACAAAGCAACATGGGAGCAGTGGTCCTTTAGCCACAGTTCAGCCATAAATCCAGCTCAGTGCTCATTGAGGAAGTAAATAAATCCTCATGCTATCAACTTCTGTCTGGTGCTTGCCTCTTCTGAAAAATTTAACAAAGTTAACTGTCCTTCATTCACTGGAAAAACAAAACAACTACAAAACAAAAAAAAAAACAATTTAAAAAACATTTTAATGGAGCCATTTTGAGCAAAGTGCTGACAATAATCCCTGAAGCAGAAAGAAGAGTGGGGGAGGGGACAGGCACAGACCCATGTGCACAAGCTGACATGCCCATATGAGTAAATCCAGCACACATTAATAGCATTGGAAAAACACTGTTTAAAAAAAAGAAATGTAACACACAGTGTGCAGAGCCAACCAGAATAGCCTGCAGGGCTCACTTCCAAATGAATGTACTTCATTATGTAATGCTATGGCATCATTTAACACAAGTACCTAACATTGTAACAACAGTTATAGGTCCGAAAAAAGTCAGAAATGTATGATAGGTTTCCTTTAAGACCAGACAAAATGCTTGCACTGGTGATTTGAAATGCTGCTGTTACACAA
>JAQLOL010000002.1:20403298-20417350 GCA_029783665.1 Naso thynnoides | reverse complement strand
GCTTCTAGGGCGTATGTGTAGGTGTGTGTGTATGTGTGTGTATGTGTGTGTGTGTGCATGGTGTCATTACTCCTGCCCCTATCTGACGGTTTCGGGTTAAACAATGTTATTATTAAAGCCTTTCCAGAGTAGCTTCCTCCCCCCCTCCAGTGACACCCTTACCAACTATAAATCAACTGCCTGAGCCCTGTAAATCACATGTGATGTGTGTGTGTGTGTGTGTGCACATGCACGTGCGTGCGTGTGTGTGTGTGTGTGTGTGTGTGTGTGTGCAGCTGTGAGCTCAGATGCAAAGAAAGGCGACATTGGAGCTCTGAGTGTCTCAGGGCAAAGATGAGCATGTTAAATTAGTAAGATCCTTAATATTATTATAAATTCCCTAATATTTTAAATAAAGCAGGTGTTTTAAATATGATTTAAGAATTTACTTGAAATGTACTACAAGTCTGCATATTTTATGTGTGTTTATTTGGTCTTGGACTTTTTTGTGGCTTACATTCAAAGAAAAAAAAGCGAAGCGTGTGGTACAATCACACTAAGTCATCTATTGTTTGTGGTAAACTGAACTCTTAAAACGAAAAACAACCCTGTTAGACCACTAAAGATTAAATCTCTGTCTGAAAGGAGACACAGAGACGATTTCATCTCCCCGAGAACGAACCAGATAAATAATGCTCTGTGAAATAAATGGCTCTTGTGCAGCCGTGAGGGCTCATTCTGTGATTGTTTGTGATTGTATTGACACCCCCTGCTGGGCTGAAGATATCACTACCACATAGAGATCACTACCAGTGACAATGCCTCATACCAACCCCACTTTCAGCCAAGCAACACTACTGAAGTTAATGAAACACTAAAAGCAAGGCGATACCTTCCTCTACGCTTACATTAATATCAAAGTTGAAACACAAATATAGACACAAGAGAGAAAACAACCATAAATTAATACTCTGAAACTATTGTGCTATATGTCCATAGTCTAAATCGCCTGCGTGTGTGTATATGTGCACGCACACACCCAAGAGAGAGTCTAGACAGCTGCATCCCCGCCAGGTCTTTCCCTGCTAAGGAGAGTGAGAAGTATATACTGTGCAGCTGCCGAAGACACAGTCGACCCACAAAAGAGCTATTGTGCGCCCACAGCAAAACAATACAGCTTAGCTGAGCTATGAGAAAAAAAAAACTATTGGGATCAATAGAGAATTGCAATTAGCCCACATTGGCAGGAGCAGTGCCAGATTAGACACAGGATGTCGATTCCATTTCCTGCACTATCGGGCCCTCAAAGTTGGTTGGCTCACTGTGTAATTAGAGCAACACACATACAACTGAGTATGTGCATAAATATGAGCGTGAGATTATAGTGATGAAGATAGTGGTAATCATAATAATGATGTTGAGAAGGTTGAGCAATGTCACAAACAAGAAATTAATTCAAGCACACGTACTCATAAAATAACAGGAAAGCATTTGGAGTGTAAGAAACAGCCAACATCGCATCCATGCACACTTTTGTCTAAAAATGTTTATGTGTTGTTCCGTCTAAAGCTGCTCATGATCACATAATTTCTGTAATTCACACGCAGCTGTTTACAATCAGTCTCAGCTTCAAACACATGAATCAATTTAGAGAACGCAGTCTTTTACCTTCTCGAAGTTTTAAATCAATTCTCATTGCGCTGAAAGAAAACTCATCACTGCGCACATTTCCTTTCAGTGACCGTGATGCAAAGAGGGAAGCTCTTTTGCTCACGCTGTAAATCTTCCTGACAAAACATGAAAGAACTGACACGCCAATTAAAGGTCTTACCTTTCAGTATGCCTTGGCCTTGCAGTACATCCCTTGAAATCAGCACAGAGTAGAAACTTTGTGAGAAGCCGGCTTGGCAGGGACCTTTGGATGCATGCTCCCCATTATTCCTCTGCAAGGAAGAGAATACAATGTAAGACATCGATAAACATGGATTCTATTGATTTTTTGCTTCTCTTTGGCTCTGAGCCTTGGAGAAAAGGAGGCTACAGTACAGCAGTTTGCACAAATATATTCAACAAGTTCATTAACTATATGCTCCTGGGTGAGCACCATGCTGATTAAAGACTGTTTAACTGCTGTCTGACATTGCCTGATAAAAAAAGCGTGGTGTAACTCGCTTTCAAAAGAAACCGGCCCACGATGAAAAAAGGGCCGTTTTCAAAGTATTGTGCTCAGGGTTAAGTTAGACACACGAAAAGAAAACTGCATGAATGCAGCAGAATTTTTTCACCGACTCTGAGTGAGATCCAAAGAACTAACGAGGAACTGAGCGGTGCGTGTGTGTGTGTGTGTGTGTGTGTGTGTAGACACTGCTCAAATGGTCTGCAGAAAACTTTGTACCCAACATTTAATGCTCACTGTCGGTTAAATTGAACGATCTGACCCACAAGCACGAGAAAATGTGTCCGCGCACGCACACACACACACACACACACACACAGAGCAGTGTACGCAGGCTGGCTGCAGGCTGAATGGAAAGGAGGCAAAGCGCACGCGGTCCTCTCCCCTTTGGAGAGAATAGCACAGGAGTAAAATTTCTCAATTTTCTACATTCGAGAGCGACGCTTTTAATCACTAAAGCAGCAGAGGGAAAGATTTAGCCGAGCACTCATTGCGCCGTTCAGAGTAGTTCACAGGCACCGACTTAATTCAGCTTTTATTGATTAAATGACAAGAAAAGATTGAACAGCGCCTTAAAACTATAACTTAAGTTTAACTTAATGTAAGATGGATGTTACTGTTTGTCGAGGAAAGACTTATTAAAGAAGGTACTGCCAAAATGGGCAGATGATTGCATTTATATTTGAATAGCCTAAAGAATAAATTGATCACCCTTGGCGACTAAACCGTGCAGTCATTTTACTTGTAGGATATCGCAGCTCAGTGATGAACCCGTAGCGATTCAAATGAAACCAGACAAGGCTCACTGGATCCCTAACTCTTACTTTCTTCTTTATTTTTCCCTCGAAATTCATTAGGGAACCAATTAGCGTACTTGTCGGGAAATAACGACCGGTGCTGCGCTGCTGCAGCGGCACACTGGACTCCATCCGACTGCACGACTTTATCCCAGCTGAAGTGCTGTTGCTTTTGAAACCCTGCACACCGAGACGCTGCGCCTCGCACTCTCACAACTCCTCTACGGGAAAAAAGAAGGTGTTGTACAAAAGAAAAAAAAAGAATTCTCACCCAGAATGTGTCAAGAAGAAGGGCTGCTGTCAGGACCAGAGCGAAGTCAGTTCTCATGGTGGCGAGCGAACGAGCCAGGGTTGCCTGGGCGAGGAACCAGAGAGAGGGTCGATTCGTAATTCTTCTCCAATAATTTGTGTAATTCCGCACTTTCTTGCTCACACTGCTTGTTACGTCCCTCGTTGCGCTCCGCGAGTGTGCTGCAGCTCTGCCCCGAGTTTCCCCGGCTCTCTCATCTGCAGGTGAGCGCTCCGCTCAGCACCAAGGCGCAGCCAGCGTCACTCTCCAACCCCTCCTATCACCCGGTGCAGGAAAACTCCACACACGCACTTAAAGAAACACTCGTTGGAGCTTTGAATCAATCCTCCACACCTCTAATGTCCTTCCGAGGACCCCGATGTCTGAATCTCTCTTTTACGGCTTTGCAGTAGTATGGCTCCAAATGAAAGGGTCGGTAAAAAGTGATTCGAGTCTCTATGCGCAAATGCACGGCAAACTCCTTAACCATTAGCCACGAAACTTACCACAAGGCTTTATAAGCATGTAGCTTCAACATCTCAAATGTACCTTATTAGATTTTGACAGTATACTAATAGTGGAGACCTTTACAGCTATAATATTTGCTTTCTAAAAAGAATGCCACAAAGTGAAAATGCCTAAAAGAATGCGTTTAGACAGACTTAACAGAGACAGAGTAGCTACACATGTCATGTGTGCACTGTGCAGGTAGTCTGTTTCATGTGACCTGCAGGTGGTCAGCAAAATTGTAGAAATATTTAGGAATGCATGCCGTAATCCCCAGAAATCACTCCCAGTGTTCCACCACCATGAGAACCGTTAATTATGCCTTATGAAAATAACATAAAAACACAGGTTGTTGCTTTGATCAGCTCCTCAGCTTGTCCCTGAGTGTGATAAAGATGATACACCATTAGTTGTTTTTTGTGGTATCTAGTAATGGATGGACTGCTCCGAAATTTTAACACTTACCATCAACAAAGAACTTATTGTTGACCTGCTTTGGTGGGAGCTTTATTTATTGATAGTCTCTATTTTTTATATGAAATGTTCAACAAGGCTATTATGTATTTAGTGGTGCTAGACTTTTATTAGCACGCAGGCTTTATTGAATTGCTCGATAAACTCAATGAAAACTCATCTTACCTTTTTCAACAAACCGAAAACTGTCTCCGAATCTGAGATTGGAAAGGAGGAATTTCATCAAAAGAAAAGCTGAACAAAGGTCAATTCAAAAGGTTTTCAGTACGAGTCCCAATGCCCCTCGCAAACTTATCTCAGGCATCTTTCAGTGGAGCTTTCTTTTTGTTTCCAGAATAAAAAGGTTTGACAGGGCCATGTTCAATACTTACCTCTTAGTATTAGCAGCTTGTGTGCCTGGACAGTGTCTCATGGCCACGTAAAACCTTTTCCCTGTACAAAAACAGAGTAATATGGAGGTTGGCCTGCCTGTCTGCTGGCCTTTTGAGCCATTAATGACCTTTATATTTTGCTGTCTCTGATTGGCAGACCGGTCCCAATATCTGCTTATTGAGCCAATGGGCTCTAATCCTATCAGAAAAGAGTATGACTCTGCATTAGCGGGCGGCTGCCCAGCCAATTTCTTCTGCGAGACATCCAGGCATTTTACCACCTCTCATCCAAGTCCCTTGGTCCCAAAGATGAGCTCCAAACCTACTATCATAGCTCTTTTTATTCCTGACAGGCTCAGTGACATGGTTATGATTTTTGTCCTGTTAAATACTGTGATTGACAGGTCTTTCTGCGTGCTTGTGTGTGTGTGTGTGTGTTACAATTGCAACACATCTTTCACCAGTCACTGGAAAATTCTGTCAAATCAGAAAAACATTATTATTTTGTCAACTCATTCGTTCTTGTATTATCCATACTTGGCGATCACAGTGCAGTAAGCACAAGCTCAAGCACTTAAACCACTAAAGCTTGAAATATTTTGGGGTAAAGGCAAATGGTGGTGTAGGGATTTTAAATTGGTAAACGATGTTTGTGCCCAGTGCTTTAAGTGGAGAAAAAATAAGTGCCGGTACCCCCCTTATTCACCTGTTGGCATGTGAATCAGGTAGCCTGTATCATCAAATCATCAAGTAATACTTTCTGAATTTACACAGTGAATAAAAGATAGGCCTACTACAGGATAATAATGATTTTCACAAAATTAATTTATTAAAAAAAAAAAAAAAACTTGTCTAGTTTTCTGTAGTATTTCACTGTTGAGGGCTGTATTATCATCTGACTCCACTCTGGTTTAAGTTCTCTTTGTGCCCTTTTGGAGCCATGCCAACATTAATGTCTTGTTTTTATTCCTTTTCTAACAACTGAGTGTGCACTAGAACAGAAAGAGACTTGCATACTGTGGTAGTGCACCCCTCTGTAGTTCAAATGTCCTTATGAATCGTTAAGAGACACTCTGATATGGGGAGGATGGGAAAGGGTACTGGGAGTTTATGAGAGGTCCTGGTACGCTGTAAAAGGTCCCAGTACACCAAGGGGTAAAATGTAGAAGTAGGGGTAGTGCGTACCGGTGCATACCGGCCCACTTAAAGCACTGATTATATCATTTTTCAATAGGTGTGGTTGATCTTCAGACTGTACTAAGTTATGAGCACCTGCAAATATTCAAGTAGTGCTGGCAATAGTGCTGATAATTTGCCAGTTCACATGCACCAAAGTGCAGCCCGTCTTCTGTACGTCTTCATCAAGCAGCTCCCAGTGGCTGCTTCTCTTGTACTTTTCTCACTGCAGTTTTCAGAACAGATACACTGAAAGTGGAACCGCACCTCTAACTCTGTGATAAATACATTGCATTTCCTTTAGCTGCTTGGCAATAAAAGCCACCTGCTGGTTTCCTGGTAGAGGGCAGCAACAGCAGGAACTGTTAAATTTTGTTCCTCCACTGGCTTACTGTTTGCCTGGCCTCATAAACACTTAAACACGTACTCCTGTATTGCTACTGAATTGGAGGTGGGAATTATGAATCCTTTTTCTAATTTAAATTGAGGTAGTTTCCTTATCTCTGAAGTAGTCGTCACTGACCGTGATCAGTGCACAAGCACCGTCGTCAATGTTTACTCTGAATGTCTCCAGCTTTGATTATATTCAGTTGGCTCCTGGCTCAAACTTTTCAGTTCAGGCATATAAAAGCCTTTTCACAAGGTTACTAACTCAGCAGCCACCTTTTTTTAAAAAAAAAATAAAAGAGTTATCACTTCAGTAGCTTTAATCGTCTCTTAGTAAGCTTTTAACCACGTATTAAACACTGTTAATCACAGTTGTGCTGACAATGCTGTGCTCCATTACCAGGGAGTGGAGCTGCACTGCTAAAAGTTACTGACTGATTAAGTGACAAAAGTGAGTTGTCAGTGTAAGTCAGTTTGGTGAGAAGATCAACTGTTAAAGATTTGTTAGTACGTGTCATAAACACCCATATATTAAATGTAGGAATGGGATGTAAACTGAATGCTGCAAAGCTTCTCAGTATGAACATAATATTTTGCATGCTGTGCAAAACTCTGACCATCTTCATGCTTTTCAACTTTGTAAATAGTCAATCTTAATACTGTTCACATAAAATTTAAAAGAATTACAATATCACAAGTAACTTCATAGCTTCCAGCATCACTTAAAGGATGGTTCTTTGTTCACTAAGATGGTTCTAGGACCAGTGAACTTGTTGTATTATTTTTTTATACAGTTTTATTAAACCTTGGAACTTAAATATCCCTTTAAACCAGTTTGGATAAAACAAATATGTGCATGCTTGATGAGCAAATGAAACATCTTCTAATGTTTTGTAAATAGAAGAAATTGGACTTTCTTTTTTAAAATCTAATTCTTTTTTTCTTTGTGTTGGTATGAAAGAAAGAAAAATGAAAATGGTACTGACTGGAATCCTGCTGTACAAAAATATTTTTGAAAAAAGACAAAAGCATGATCTTTGATTGATGATTTCACCGCACTCTTCCTCCCAGTACAAACATTGACAGGTTGTACTTTGAGATTTTGAAGCACTACTGTATCCCTCTGTGGCATTCTTCAAGAACAACAGAGTAACAGTCGGTACAGCATAGTACAGTTTGTCTACAGGGGAAAAGTTCAGAATGTTAACATTTTAAACGTGGTTTTCCAGTGCTTGTAGACAGTTCATGCTGTACTTTTGAACTTTTTCTGCCTGCCCAAAAGGCATATAAATCAAAAAATCCCAACTGACTGAAAAGTTAGATTAGCAATCACATACAGCATGACTGGTGAGGGCAGGGTGGTGGATGTCCTATCATTATTATTGCTGATTACTAATTTGTTAATTATTGATTTCATACCATGAGTTGGAAAAAATAACTGAATAAATAGCTTAATTACAAATAAGTAAAATAAATCGATTAAACAAGTTTTGCATATCATTCTCAAACTTTTTCTTGAGAGCTGCTCTCCTGAGCATCTAGAATAAGAGAAGAACAGAAACTTTTTTCTACTCCATATAGATCACAAACCCTTAAATATACGACTTATTGTAACCAACCAATGAGGCATTTAAATTTCTGTATCTACAGTATCCTACAGATTTTTGGGGGAAGTAGCTTTGCTGATAAATGGGTTTGTTATTCATTATTGTAGGCCTGCAGTAGGTGCAAAAGTTAAATTGCTTCCACCTAATTTTGTCAAAGACAATATAATTTTCTACCGACAGTCAAGCCGTATTTTTCTTCACTATCACTTTGAAGTTGTGCAGCCTTAAAGAGGAGCTGAAATGCCTTTTTCCTGAGCGTCCACTGCCGTGTTGTGACATATTTGCTATTTAAACAATTAAACAACCAGTGAACGGACTGGGCGGGACATAAGTTGGGGGAGCTAATGTAACTAATTAACGTTACCTAAACTAGCTAGCTAAACACTCTGTCACTCACTCTCATATTGTTATCGCTATCACTTGCACTCTCACTCTCTCTCTGAATCTATGATTGAGATGTCTGTTTCTTTACCTCTTAGGTGAATGCCGTCATGCCATTTGGGTTCCTTGCCCTGCGAGATGGGTGGACATACAATAGTATCGCTGAATCTATCTGTCATCTATTTATCTCTTGCTATCTGTCTCAATCTATCGCCTGATGGCAGACCCACAGAGATCCCAACTGACCCGCATAGGAACTGCAAAATTATTGATAGGTGGACTGGCATGATGTAACTGGTTGAATTTAACCAATGATTCAACCAATAAAAGCCAGAGTCAACAATTACATCAGGGACCCAGGACATTTTTTTTTTTTTTTACATGAAAGTTGAAAGTGGCAGACTTTCATATAGAAATACAAAATGGTTCATTTTCTGTATTTTTTTGCAATACATTTTCAAATTTGACGACAATAAGAGCAGGGATATGGTCCAAAAGGGTTAAAAATGCATTTTTGACTTCAGCTCAACTTTAAGTGATAACACACAGCGTTCTGGCCACACACCATGATGCCCTCCAGCTATAAACCACTGATTTTAGCATGCAAACATTTGTGTTAAAGCAAGGGCTTTCCCTAAGAAATATGAAATAACATTGTATTTACTGTTAAAGTACACAAATATCACAGATTTACAACAGGTAGGCTACATAACAACTAACTTTTAGATAAATTAACAAAGATATTAACATTAGCCTTACTTGCTACTTATCTAAGCTAGGTTAGCAACAATAGCAATTATTTAAGCAAAGAAAATGACATTATATTTACATTGTTGAATAAATATGAGCCACAGATACTTACTTAACTTAGCTGTTCTCTTGTATCTGTGGTTGTTGTTTGTTGTTTTTGCTGCTTCTCTTTTGTGACATTGTGTTGAATAATCTAGAATAGGCTAACTGTTACCTCTGCTCTGCAGCAGAGCAGAGACCCACAATGAAAATTTGCATTAAAAATCTTAAAAAATGTTTCTGATTTCTTTAATTGCTCTAGACCTTTCAACCAACATTTTGACTTGGCAAAACAGCTGAAGCACAGGTGCAACTAATTAAATTAGTAATGGCACAGTTCCATTTAGCCAAAGTGTAACAGTAAGCATGCCACTGGGTCAGCAGGCACACTAAAACACCTAAATGGAACACAGCCATCATTAGTGTTCTTTATTTACTCTCTACTATTCTATCTGGTGATGACATGTCAAAATATCTGTCATAAAAAGCTCTATTCAAGTGATAGAGTCTGTGTTCAAGTGTCGGAGAACCATTCTACGTAACAATTTGTGACATGTTTTGTGTCTTTGTTGTGTTCACAATGAAAAAAGACACTAAAATATGTATATTTTAATTGAAAAGGTCGATTTGTACCCTAAAAAATATAATTTCTGATTGTTCTGTTTATAGCCGGATAACGTTACTGTATTATTTCCCATAAACCTCAATAAAGAAAAAGAGGGGCTACTAAAAACTGAAAAAAATCAAATTGTAATAAGAAAGTCCCGGAAACAAGTGGAAAAATAAAAAGACAAGTATTAAATCTTGATGATGTTTTCTTTCTTTTCGTGAAGTTTGACTGGCAGTCGCTTTTTTTAAAGTCACCTTTGAAATTACATCCAATTGTGCACATTGCATCATTTCCTGTTAGCAGCAAAACAACTAGGTAGGTAAAGACTGAAAGAAGGTACTATTTATTTGACAGAGGTTTTTTTTTTTTTAAATACTCCACTGGACAGGCTTAGCATGTCTTTACGCATTTTGCCGATCAAAAAGGCTGCTAATGGAACATTAGCCAACAACTACGATAATGCTGAAAATTGTCACTGTTTAGGACATTTTGCAACATTTCAACAGGTGAAAAGAAATCCTTTCCAGCTCTGGTTGCCTTTGAATTATTCAGGGTGCCTGGCGGCGGCCCTGCCTCAAAGTGTGGACTCCATTCGACAGCGATGACAAGGAAACTGCATTTGAATTTATATTTCAAGATAAATTTGTCTGCATAAAGGGCTTCTTGTCTGCAGCAGAGTATCACACAAGCTCATTTGTATCTAAGAATTGCAGTTTAACTGATCATTCACACACACAAACACATTTTAGAACACATCTCTTGAGTAGCCATTTTTAAAGCTGGAACTGCAACACAAACACATGGACTGCAGTTATCAAAATCTGTCAGCAAGTTATAGGAGCTGGAAGCAATGGGAGTCCTTATTTTCCGGAAAAAACAAAACAAAACAAAACAAAAAAAAACAAAAAACGGCATCTATCTGCCAAACTCCCATTGAGGCTTGCCACTGTAGTGAGTTCTGGGTGCTTCATTATGTCATCTCATATTACCGCATTCAAAATACTCAAATAAACTCTGGCCCAGAGAGTAGTAAACAGCCAGACAGCCGGGGTCTAATGGCAATAAAACAAAGTAGGGGAGACAGGCAGCATCGCTCTAAGTTGTCTGTAAGCATATTCTAAGGAGCCCAGTCATCGTGCTCTTCTGATAATGATGCTTTCATTTCCCATTGGGATGCCAGGCATGTCCTATACACTAAAATCATTCAGAATCTCAGTGTGGCTGCTCTCTCTCTCTCTCTCTCTCTCTCTCTCTCTCTCTCTCAGTTTCTATTACTCTCTCTCTATTTCTGGCTCTCAGTGAACTGATTTGGTTGCTGTTCGGGTTTCACTTTTGTATTCCTGTCTCCACTTGACTCTGAGCCCATTAGCGCAAATTATACTGAGAAAAGAAAGAGCGTAAAAGTGCAAAGGGTAAAAAGTAAACCCACTGAGTATGGTACCAATCTAAAACTATTAAATTACGATCTCTTTATGTGCCACCAGGGACCTCCGTCTGTGTCTGGATAGTCACTCAAGCCACAGAGGTTCTCTTGTCACCCACTGGACTGGCTCTGGCTGGTTAAAAAAATATATGACTGATATGTTTTTGGAAAGTTGGACTCTTATGGAGGGCAAGGATATGATCCAATCCATTCCTCCTAGATTATGTGGCCACTGGGGTTTCCTTGTCCTGGCCCCAGTATCCTGTGGTTTGCCCATGGTTGACACAGGAGGCAGAGCCCTCAAAGGTTGATGATGAATCCAAAGACTCGTTGACAGCTCTGAAACAATGACCCAGGCAGAGATGAGGGAAATTCTGGGCTTGGAGCAATACAGAATACTATTGTTTGATTTCCCATCTTTGATGGAGACTCAGTGGAAAGGAAATGCAGCTGGATATTCCCAATGGCATAGCAGTGGCATGAAGCCTTATGATTTTCAGACATCACAAAGGCAGCTGCAAAGTGGTCAGCTGAACAATGTGGAGTAACGGGTCCCAGCGCTTTTGAAATACACATTGCAAGTGAATAAAAATGGCCAGGGGAATGTGGCTTTGTGCCATTCAGATTTCTTCATCTTTTAAATGAGTCACGCAGATCCTGCAGTGTGTTTGAGAGTCTTAAAGTCCTGACAGTTTTTTTTAAATTATTTATTTATTTAAAATTTAATGGGTAAGGTGCTATAGACTTATAATTGTAGGCTACTGTAAATTTAAGATACAATATATTATAAAGTAGCTATATTCTTTGAACCCCTTTATTACCACTATCCCACATGCATCAGAATGATGTGAGAATAAGAATCTGGTATGAATGATATTTCATTATCTGTCATATATTATCACTGGCTTTCATGTACAGCTGTCAGTCAATTTTTTACCTTTAGTAGAGCACATTAACAGTATACAGTAGAGTGTCGAGTCTACAAACAGACCAACCTACCAACTGCAAATCATCTTTCATTCTCTTTCATTAACAACTGCATTATCATACTTTGTTGCCTGTGTGGGCACATGGAAGCAGATCCAGGTGCTTTCATGTGCAGCAGGTACGATGCATGTGCAGTTGCTGGTGAATGGACAAACAGGAGAGAGCTGTGAGAGGAGAGGTGCTAAAATGATTCCTAGGCAGGGAGAATTTTTAGCAGCTATGGGAGGCACTCAGTGGAGATGCCCCTAAGGCTGATAGGACGCTTTGATCAGAGATGGAGGGACACGCCTGTTAAAAATCAGCAGCCGCCCGTTCCCCTACTATCTCTTTGTATTCCTCTTTCTCTATCCCTCTTTCTGCTTCTCCATTGCTCTGTCTATTTGCTCCCTTTATATCAGTCTTCTCTCATGTTCCCTACGTTCTCTCTACCTCCTCTGTCTCTTCTCCTCCATATCCCTACTTCCCACTTTCTGTCTCTATCTCATGCAAAGGGTCAGAGCCATCCCAACTGCCAAAATGAATGTTTGCAATGGTAGCAGCAAACCACACATATGTTGAAATTTTGCAATTCTGTAGTTGAGGCCAGCTTAGGTTTAGGCTCAAGAACCCCTTGGTTAGGGTTGCTTTGGCTGACTGGCATCAGGGGTTTGGGTTAGGGTTAGATGTTAACTTTAGAGATAAGAGTTTTTTGTGTGTGTTTTTTTAAGAAAATCAAGATCCCAAGTCAAGTTATAATATAATAAATATTATATAATAATTACATAATATATAAATGAAGGTTACCAGATACATGCTAAAGCCGACAGATCACAGTGCAGCGGCTTCAATTTGTTTCACTTCCATATAACAAAAGAGGACTCTCATAACAATTTAGGACCCATTTAGAACAAGTTGAGGACTCATCTCTTTTATATCAACGTTAAAAGTAAAGTTGGGCTGTTTGGTGGGGTTTGAGTGTGGATTTCCAGACTGTAGCCACAGACTTTAGCTTATCTGGCTAGGCTTGCTAGCACTCTTAAAAGCTGTAAGTAACTCAAGTTTAACAGCTAATATCTACTGACAACAACGTAACATGGCCTCAATAGTTATTAATGGGTTGCCGAAGAAGATGTAATGTTAGCTGTGATTATTAAACTGAGAGGAGTTTAACGGGGAATGTAGACATGCAAACAGTTTTGCCCAGAGCATAACGTTGCACTTTTCATCGTTTGATTTTGGAAAGGTAAAGAATGGATATCTCCTTCAAACCTCACTAAATAACGAGCATCACTTCTAAAAGTGCCCCAGACTCAAAATTTAACCACAATGAGCTTGAATTCCACAGATCCAGCCAGAAAATGAAGAAAATCTGAAAAGATATAATGAGTTTAAATGGAGCACAGCCCTGTAGTTGTCTGACCCTTGGGCAGAGCTGCCAGATGCTATGCTCTGACTGGCCTGGTCACGTTAGGACAGAGCTTAGCACAAGGTCAATTAGCAGGCCTTTACAAAGAAACCAGAATCATTAGGGGAAATGAGGAAAATCATCAAACAAAATTTCCATTTAACTGAGGTCACGTGATGCTGTGATTTGGTTTAGCATCAGCAGTTCTACTAGGTGCTACTTTGCAATTTGCATTGATATAATCGAAAACAATAGAAAAATTATGAGAGGTGTCTAAAGCATGGTTCTGTCACCACAAACAACTGGAACATTTCACAATATCTCGTTAAAAATATCTGGTTTTGTCATCACAAACACAGCTGGAATATATCCTGACAGTTGCTAAAATTACCTCATATCGACCTCGATATGGTCTTGAACACTCATCTGCTGTTTGGCACTCGTCTTGCCAAGGTGTCAGCTTGAACTACAGTACGTCACTTTGATATGTATTGTTGAAATGTTGATATGACACATATGAAACAAACAAATTTAATGTATCAATGATTTGCAAAAAACGTACAACATTGCCAACATTTTTATTCTGGCGACTGGGCTGTCAGAGCAATCGTCTTGTTTCTGCCATGCTTCAGCTCTTTCCAGCTCCACAGGTGGTTGCTTAGTCATTCCCGCAGGAAGCAATGACACCGGACAGATGGCCCATAGCGCTCCCTAG
>JAQLOL010000002.1:20353163-20380756 GCA_029783665.1 Naso thynnoides | reverse complement strand
TGGCCAAAACCATTGCTGCAGTCAAATTCAAAACACTGCAGTGTGTTGTTTCCCCTCCCAGCTCACTTAACTGGCTATCCGGAGCCTGAAATGCCACTGATGCTTTGACTGGGAGAGAGCAGTGGATGACACAACAGGCCAAAACACAGACCAAAATGTAAACATGATTTAGGAGCCGCAAATAAATTTTTTACATGCAAATATCCTGGCTGTAGTATTGTTGTCAGTTAGATCAGTATTTCAAATTAACATGATTCCTTAGTCTCTGGTGACATATGGGATGATTTTATGATTACTTGCTGTACACACACTGTTCCTTGAACAGCAAAAGGAAATAAACAAGTTCGGCAACTCCTATGGTATGTCATTATAAAGTTACCCGCCAAGTACCAGCCTGGCATGCATACTACAGCGCTTTTGGTTGTTTATGTAAACGCAGATTTATTTATTTATTTTTTAAGCGCATAGGAAAGACTTTTCCATGTTTTGGTAGGGCTGCTCTTGTGTAAATTTGGCCTTGACTGACACGGAGATGCTACAGTTTATTGTGGTGATGTGTTGAAGTGTACAACATGTGCCAGCAGAGGTCAGTTTCTACTGGTGGAACAGGCAGCTGAGCTAAGAAAGATGGAGAATTTGAGCGGTGGTGATTACTTTACAGGCCTAGTACGAAAGAAAAACACATCTGTCCCTCTTTGGGGATATATTTAGGTTTAGCCCCGATAATAAAGGTAAGCTAGTAGTCAACACAAGCATAGCTATGAGCTCTACTTACCTCAAGAAAGTTGTGGCTAGAGGCTAACAACTTCAAACTTCTACACTGGCGACAAGTCAAGGTCCTCGAGTCCTCCAGCAAGAACTGATGGAAGAAAGGCACTTATCTATTTATCAATCTGTTGGCCATAAGTGTTTTTACCCTGCACAGCATGTGAAAGTAGGCTTATTGCATATTAGATAGAAATCATTATAGGCTAAATGATGTCATGAAAGCTACAATAACTTCCAATCACCGCCAGCTCAGCTTTTGCATTTTTTCATACAAATACCGCCAGATACCACGTCCTGTGTTGTGAAGTACCAGGAAGGTGTAGGTATGCAAAAATAGAAACCAACTAAGCCTGCCACAAAATCAGTTTAACTCCCAATAAGCAATTGATATTCAGTTCTTTTTCTTCACCAGTTTTTATTAAACTCCCCACTGTCTGCATCCTAATTGCATTTTAAAGAAACGGTAGACTATTTTCCTGTTGTTCATAGTTTGCTCAAACTCTGTGGCATGAACCTAAAATCTGCTTGATATGCAAACTTAAAGGAGAGCTATTATGCTCATTTTCAGGTCTGTCATTTTGATTTTGGACTTCTATAGAGCAGCTACACACAACTGACCGAACAGTTATGTCTGTAGGTCTTCGGAAAATTGTGACTCGCGCCCTCTGTCTTCTTGTATTTTCTGCATTCTCTCAAAAAGGTCTGTGTCTTCCCCCTTTCCCACACCTCCGCACTCCACTGTACTCACAACCCCTTTACTGACACAAAGTAAACACAGCTAGGATGCTGATAAAATGAAACCTACAGCTTTCACTTGTTATTCTTCAACAGGACAAAGCAACGTGAGGCCAGTTTAGCCATTAATCCAGCTCATGTGCTTGTTGAGGAAGTAAATAAATCCACACAGAATAAATCCACAAGAAACAGGAACGCTATCAACTTCTGTCTGGTGCTTGCCTGTAAACTCCTTCATTCACCTGAAATAAAACTTTATTGGAGCCATCTCAAACAAGGTGCTGACAGTAATCCATGAAACAGAGAGCAAAGTGCAGCAGTCCCTGAGCAGAGTGGGGGAGGGGACAGGCACAGGCTTGTGTACATGCGCTGGCATGCCCATATAAGGAAGTCCAGCATGTATTAACGTCACTGGAAAAACACTGTGAAAAAACACTGTAAAACACAGCATGCAGAGCCAACTGAAACAGCCTGCAGGGCTCACTTCCAAATGCTTGTACCTCATTATGTGACACTTTGGCATTGTTCAGCACCAGTTTCCGACATTGTGACAACATTTATATGTCAGAAAAGACGAAAAGCGTAATAGCTTCCCTTTTAAAACAAGGCTGCTGTTCATGTGAAGGATAGCATAAAAGCATATAAAGCCAGCGATAAAATACTAAAACTGCCATTAAGGCTGAGGGTGTTTTTTCTTTTTGTGTTGAATTGTTGTTTCATGTCTTTGTAGGATATGACCTGGCTGCAGAGGGAGGAGTGAAGGCCATGCTTGATGAGTTTGATCAGGAAGTGGGGCTCCACTTCCTTAAAGCCATCCATCTCAATGACTCCAAAGGTATACCCAGCGCTGTCACACACAAAGAATAACACACACACACACAAACAACAGCCACGTGACTTTTAAAAATTAAACTCTGCTGAGTAAATTGTCACTTTCCTCTCTGGCCCTTTTTTAAAAAATTTATTTCTTTTTTTTTTAAGGTAAACTAGGCTGCAACCTTGATCGCCATGAAGACATCGGTAAAGGTCACATTGGAATCTCTGCTTTCCGGGACATTGTCAATGAGCCCAGACTGGACAATATCCCACTGATACTGGAAACACCTGGACGGTAGGATAAGTATAGAATCAAGGAGGTGACTTAAGTGTTTATTCAATTCAGTTAAAGTTTTTTCCTGGATATTAAATTAAAACAGTTCTATTGATGTCATAAACAGCTACTGGCTTTCAAAGCTTATGAGTCAGCTTGTACACGGCCGCTGTGTCTTTTCCCCACAGGCCAGGATTCGAGTATGCTGAGCAGATTGAACTTCTCTACTCCCTCTGTGAGAAACAATAGAAAGTACTCACACAAATGACTAAGCACTGTAAAACGGAACCCTGCAGAACCACGGCTCACACAGTTTCATTGAAGAATTCTAGTGTTTGTCAAGGACCAAAGTGGAGCCTGATCTTCTGTAACACGCTCTGAATTTGTTTTGCTGTTAATCACCATGTGAACAGTGTCAGTTGGTTTTGTCTTTGAATGAACACGAGTTAAATAAATGTGTTGCAACTTTTTGGTCTCGTTCACAAATGGGCCAGTAGGTGGCAGCAACAACACACAAATAAAACCCAAATCTTAATTCAGATTCCTTTGTGCTTTTACTGTCAGGCAGAGAGGAAAGAATTTAAACAGAACAGATACTTGCCGTCACATTTTAAAAGTTGTAGTTTCAGTTAAAAGTTCTTTGATTTCCTTATCAGCGCTGTTGCCATTATATGCAGAACACAAATAATCTGTACATACGTAGTTGATGCAGTTTCATTGTACTAATGGAAAATACTAACATAAAGTAACTTAAATAGGATTTTATGTGAATTAAGTTACATCACTTTGCCATTAAAGTTGACCCGTAAGGATTTTGGTCAAGAAATCAGACGTCAGTGGACAAGTGTGAGGTTGAACCTGATGCACATGACGTATTACTAGCATATAAAATTACCAGAAAAATAACAACAACACACTGTTCCACACGAAAACAAATACTCCTGTACCTGTAAAGTCACCATGTAACTCTTTACGTGGTGTGGGTCAAGAAAATAGGAAATCTCTGAAACAGCACAAACACATTTACCAGCAAATGGTGCCATCCTGGCTTTCATCAACATCTCATATGCATATGTATGCAGATTTACAAGGACCCCTACAGCTCACAAACACTCATCCAAAGTAAACCTCCACATTCCTTCTTGAACATGGTGCAGCTGTTGAATACCAACGCTTTGGTGCAGCTGGTGACCCCTGGGATGACAGCAACTGATTGTCACACCTAACACCCCATAGTGCACATAAACATGCGTGTATTATAAACACAAATGCATACAAAACAAAAATCCGTAACACACTTTTACTTGCACTTAAATTTACTTTTCTGAGGTGTCTGCGCCTTTCATGTGCTTTTATCTACCATAACTTTCTTTTCCTTGAACTTCTTTGTTTTAGATGACACCAGATTCACCTTATTGTTTTTAACTTCGTTATCTGAGCACTGAGACTGTGACCTTGCACTTCTCCCTATTGTTTGCATGCAACATTAGTAATCTTGGAATTTAAACGTAATCTACCGCTGGATAAGAGCATCAGGTAAAGTATAAAATAAGAGCAGGTCCAGACAGTGTGTCTTTCAGTGTGGCGTTAACAGAGACAGGAAGTGGAGGTGCCTGGCCCAAGAATGTCTCTACTCCCAGGTCCCACCCACAGGAAATGCCTGTCCGGCCTTTTTGAGTCTGCGCTGACGAAAAAGAAGTCTCCTGTTAGTGAAGTTTGGCTTCTGACGGAGAAAAGATGGATGGAGTTTGAATAATGAGTCTGCTACTCCTGGTGCTTGTATGCTCTATGGTTTAGATAAGCAGATGTCTGATGGTTTTCAGAGGTGTTCTGGTGATCTGGTTGGGTCAGGGGGTTACAACCCAGGAAAGCTGAAGACTAAACACTGAACACACATTCCTGAACTCCGAATTAATCATTTGCTGGAGGAGGCGTGTGGGGGGAAGCACCGATGGGAATATAAAAATGCCTTTCCATTCTGTAATTTTCTTAAGATGTGTGGTAGTGTATTTGCTGGTTCCTTGCATGTGTTTCCATGTTGTGTGAGCGCCCATCCAGGCGTTTCTTCTCCTCTTTCTCTGTCATTACATTGTGCTGTAAATATTTTCCAGTGTAGCCTAAAGCCACTAATCTAATTATACAACTTTGTAAATACTTCCAGATATCTTTGGTAAAGACTATTTCAAGCCAACTGATGATCTCTCGCTGGACTCTGTTTTCATCAGACAGATAGCTGCTGTGGGAAATGGACACGAGCCTCTAACTGCCTGCCAAAGTGAAGCTGGAAAGAAATCAAAACAGATAAAATGAAGACATTGTTTCTCTGTTTGTCTGCGATGACTCAGAGGGGGATAAATTATTAAAATTGCACTAACATGCATGCATTTCAGTTTGCATGATTTTGTAAGCTATAAAGCTTTTATGGATGAAAAGACCTCCTATCAGATGAAATGTCAGGAAGAAACGTAAAAATAGTTTATTCTCTTACTTTGGAGTTTTACAATGTATTAAAAAAAAAGACACATCCACTCTGGTTTAATTGACTTTTTTAGCAAATTCCACTATAGCTCCATAAATCTGAATGTAGCTTTGTAAATTAAACTCTTTGGTCCTGCAGTTTGTTATAAGTGCTTGATAAACCTTTTCAACGTGCATGCACAAACTAAACCCTTGCTGTTGGTTTTCACTTCCTCAATTTCACATTTTGTCCCCATTTATTTTAGCTGAGAGCCACATTTTGGTGCTGCTCAGTCAAACCACACTCCTCAACTGAACTGCTCCGCTGGGACAGTGGCAGGTTTTTGGTAACAAGTGGGAAGGTGATGTGTTCACTCTCAGACTTTCACAGTCGATGCAAGTGTTTTTTAAGAGGAATATGACAAATGTTATAGCCATAGTTTTATAACCCATTCAATGGCACGACAATCTTTGTATTCATTTGAACCCATGCTGCAGCCAAGTCACTTTTTCTTACATCGTATTAAAATAAAACACTGCCTGCATAAGATGTTTGTGATTAAAGAATTGAATATGAATGGAATATACTGTTAGGTGCATAAACTAATGTATAAGCATTAATGGTAGATTATATTTAAAAGAACATATCGTTAAAATATCCTTTAAACATGTTGAAAATACAACCTTTTTCTGTCTGCTGTCCCTCCCCCCACATTATCAGCTCAGCTTCGACACTGCTGTCATGTTCCAAATAAATTCCAAGTGACTTCAAATTGGGTAGTCTTTGAAATTATAAAAGGCATTTTTTGACATTTTGCTTTCTTGCCAAGAGTTACACAAGAAGATTGCTTCCACTCTGATGATGATGATGATGAAGAGGAGGGGTGGCTATGGCTAAGCAGAGGGAGAGCTGGTCGTCCGCCAATCAAAAAGGTCTGCGTTTGATAGACGACCTGCAGGGTTTGATTCCCTGCTCCTCAGGTCTGCATGCCAAAGGACAAGGACACTTCAGCTCTACATTTCAAAGTGTCATTGGGCAAAAAACTGGTCTGAACCCCAAACTGCAACTTGCTGTTAGTGTGGGAATGTGTGTGTGAATTGGTGAATGCTGACTCGTGTTGTAAAAGCGCTTCAAGCAGTGAAAGACTAGAAAAGTGTTTTATAAATACTGTCCATTTAGCACTCACCGTGTTTGTAAGCAGCTACCACCACCAGCCGGTTAGCTTATAGCACAAAGACTGGAGACAGACTTTCTCTGTCCCAAACAAATATGACCAAACAAATTAGTTTTTTAAAAAGACACATTATACAATGTAAAAAAAATTCTCTTATTTTATACAGTATATAATGTTTATTAGGGTGCTAAGTCTTTATGCTAAGCTAACACTTTCAATTGCATCACTTGGTGTGAGACTTTTTGTGAGTTTGTTTTTCTCTTTAGCGCAAAAATGTATGTTTTTCATCAAAATGTAGTTTTGTTGTTGTTGTTTTGTTGTTTTTCTAAATCAGCGGACCCCCTCTGCTCATCCCCTTGGCTAACATAATGATGCCATGAATCACAACCCAGGAGCTGTTTTGCAAGCAAAAAAAAAGACCAAAGAGAAACTGAATTGGCAAGATCAAAACTGGCTACATGACTGAAATATGTGATTGGAGCAAGTTGACACTGGAGAGACAAAGATCCATGTTTAGTCAAACCAGTAAAGACAACTGCAAAAAGAAAGAGAGAGAAAATTAAAAAGCATAACAGAGGAAAGGGAGAGAATGAAAGAGAAATGGCTGCATGCGTGGCTTTTCTGTTCCAGTGTGGCTTGAGTTGCAGGCAGAGTCAAACTTTCTCCGTCCCTCTTTACCCACAGTCTGTAACATCTGCCAGCGGCTCCCAGAGGAGATGCCACACACACACACACACACACACACACACACACACAAAGTCCTCTGTACTGCCTGCACACACATGCTTCTACAAGCCTCCAAACTCTCATACACACACATGAACTGAAGTGCTCAGAAGAAATAAGAGCTGAAGGGCAGGGTGGAGTCCAGTCTGCTTTCTCAGCAAATCTTTTGTTTTTGCACCTCAGCAGCAGCGCAGGCATCATAACTTACCTTCAAGTATAGCATTTCACCTCACACTGTAAGAAAAAGGGAGGCTGTGTGTATTTGTATGCTTTGCGCATGTAAGTCGACCCCTGCGTGGTGAAACTGTGTGGCTATCTTGTGGCCTGAGTGAGGGTGTTGTGACGAGTGAGAGGCTGTTTAAGAGTGAGATGTGACTATAAACAGGAGGGCGGGGAAGGACGGTTGGTTTCTGACTGGTGAGCAAAAAGCTGGAGAGCAACATTTTGGAGAAGAAATTGCTCCTCGTCCTCTCAGCGAGGTCACAGATATATAACATCGCACACTATATAAGGAGACCCACTGTGGTTCTCTCTCTCTCTCTCATTCCTTCCATTTGTCCTTCTCTTCTTCTCTCCCCCTCCGATCCTTCTCTTCCCCTTGGCTCCGGGTGAGGAATGCTGCCCAGTGGTGGCTGGGCATGGGGCCACGAGGAGACAGGCAGGAAAAAGATGAGGAGAAAAAGAGAAAAGACGCAGAGGAGGCTGAATGAAAGAGCAGAGAAAAGAGATTTAGGATGGAAGAGCTGCACATGAAGTCATCTCACTTGTATCTGCTCTGGCAGTCGTACCTCCTCTTTCCCACTTTTGTCTCTGCATGTTGTTGCGTTCTTACAGTGCTCTCCTGACAAGTCAAGAAAAGCTTGCTCCTTTAAAAACCTCTGAAAAATAGTGAGTGAAAGACAGATCCACCTTAAAACAATTTTGGTTGCTGCTGAAGACTTAAATTAATTGAACTTAAATAACTTTCTTCATAGAATCGTAGTTTTGCACCAGTATTTCATAGTTATATGTTGATTATAAAAAAGCATAAAAATCATAGTCGCCATTGCAGTACAGCCACAGTCTGGATCATCTTGGTGGCTGCTGGAGAAAAATGCAGCCTTTTCAGTCGCTTCTTTGTAATTTGCTCAAACAGCAGCACACCATGGTATTGTTCTCTCTCTACAGTCACTTTTCTTTCATTTAAAAACTTCACTATGGAAATGTCATCACTCTCCACCCCTATAGTTCCTATGCTAGGAAATGTAGTTGGCCACTAACTGGAGTAAAACAATTCCAGTGCAGGATGTCGGAAAAATGCCACACTGGAAAAAAAATGTACCTTTTTTCTTGCAACATATGATCAACATATGAGACAGGCAGCTTTTTTTTTGTGTGTTTGTATGTGTATGAAAAAGCTCAAATACATCCGCTGTACACATCCACCTCAGCACCAAACAGCAGACAGACTAAACAAATTCAAAGTTAGCAACCATCTGGTGAACACAGACAAGCATTTAGCAGCTAAAAAATTATAAATATGGCAGATAATTACCTCATAAGATGGAGGAGACCAAAACAGAGCTAAAACAAGAGTAAGTATTGGACTCAACATTCAATGAATGATGACAATAAATGTGTCCTGTGACTTCTAAATGTGTGTAAATAAGCAACAGATAGTTGATATTTAACTTGAAAATGAGATAATATCAGAGACCAAAAAGAATCATTTCCTGTATCGTTGTCACATGGTTTTCACAGGCCCCGTTCCCTTTAAGAGACTAGAAGTAGTCTTTATTTCATTCATTCTTACAGGTGCTTCCTACCATGCTTTGCAGTGGACCTAAACATACATTTAAACAGTCTTATACATAAAACCATGAATTAAAAGTTCGAACTTACATCAAACAAATATCATATGACGAAAAATCCATCTGCATTTTTTCATACACACAACATTAAAAACACTGTCAGATGAGTCGTAAGAAAGGTGGTTCCCTAACTGACTCAGGGAGAGGTGAATCCGCCCACCTAGGAAATGGAAACTGTACATCATTTCACACCATTGGTGCAGTACATAGTGGGGTATCTTGTTGAGTATCTTTGAATGTTGCATTTACAGTTTGCTACACTGTCCCAAGTAGCTTAAAGTTGCAGTACGTAACTTCTGCAAACAAGCTAGCAAGCTAACATTAGCTGTACCGTGAGACTTGTTGGGAAGCAACTTCACTGCAGCCATTTGCATCGGCTCACATTTTATTTCGTTTGTTGTCGCTCTCTCTTTTAAGTCCAGTTTGAACCGAGACAAAACAGTTGCAGGGAAAGTTGCAGCGGGGTAAACTGATCCGTCTCAACTCAAACTTGAGCTGACTGATGGTGTTGCTTGCAGACACTCTTGTTGCTGGAAGAGGCGAGTCAGAGCGTAAGGCATGAACAGCAAATCAGCTGGCACTGACGCCACCTGTCGCTACGAAGCGCAGTGTAGACCGGCAAATCAGGACAGGGAGTACAGAGAACATCACTGATTGGGCAAATAAACAGAGCGATAGGATCTTTACTAATCCTGAACACAGAGGCATGATAGGAAAACACTAGATTTCGCGATACTTTCAGACAATGTCATTTACTAGTAGCTCTCTGTGGGTATTATGGCCTTTGCTGGGAAAGGGGATGGTTTTTCCCAACATTCGCACTGCAAACAAATGCATCAGTCAGCTCGAGTTTGACAACATTAGCTAATGTATGTTAACGTATAGCAGACTCACCTAAGTCACCTAAGTCAATCACCTTAGCATATTTTTTTTTAGACTTTAGACTTAATTGTCCCCTGGGGGAAATTCGTTTTCACAGCATCCCGTTTGTTGAACTTAGGCACATAGACAAACAGGCACATAGACAGACACATATGTAGGATGGGGTACACACAGTGATACATTTAGACATTACGTATGGGCATACATAGGACATAGACATATGGGGCACATTATATTCATCTCCTCGCTCTCCGGGGTCTGGTGTTCAGTACCTCTATGGCTGAGGGGATCAGGCTCCTGGCTAGGCGAGCCCTCCTGCAGCACATGGTCCTGTATCTCAGGCTGGAGGGGAGTGGGATAAGGTGGTGGTTGAGGGGGTGCGTAATGTCCTGTTCTATTGTAGATGCAATGCGTGCAATAGCCTTTGAGTTCATGACTGTGAGATTGGGTGTGGGGAGACCGATTATCTTGCTTGCCTTATTGGTGATGGATGTGAGTTTGGACCGGTTCTTGACTGTGATGATGTTGAAAAAGCAGGTTGAACAGTACAGTAAGATGGGTTGGATGATGCTCTTATAGAGTAACAGAAGGAGATGGGGTGCAACATGGAGTCCTTTCAGTTTGCGGATGGCAGACAGTCTTTGGTGGCTTCTCTTGTGTATGTCGGTTGTGTGTTGGTCAAAGTTGAGGTTATTGTCGAGTGTGATTCCAAGGTATTTAAAACTGTCAACGATCTGGACTGACTGATGGTTGATGGATATGGGGTGCAGTGGTGAGGGGGGGCTGATTATGAGTTCTTTGGTTTTGGTGACGTTGAGGTGGAGGTGGTTGTCCTCGCACCACTGGGTGAAGTGTGTGATGGTGTCGTAATAGTCCTGAGTGGAGTTATTGTCTGTCAGCAGGGCAAGAATGGCTGTGTCATCCGAGTATTTGAGGTAGGTGATGGTGGGTGAGGGGGTGATGCAGTCGTTGGTGTAGAGTGTGTAGAGGAAGGGGCTCAGTACGCAGCCCTGCGGTGCTATTGTGAAATATCCATAGACCAAAGTGTTGCAAAAGAGCAAAGTTTATCCTGACTATAATGCTAAAAAGTCATAGGCTCATTGAAATCAATGAGAGTCTTCCCCTGGGGAGAATATTAAATATTCTTACTGAACAGTAGAGCAAACTAACCACTTGTTTTGAGATTTTGGGCAAAAACGTTGAGTGAAATGGTAATTCTATGCCCATGTGGCTGCCATGTTTATTCTGTTTATGGACTTATTGTCCATAGAGAGAAAATTGTTTTCATAATTTGTGCTTATTCAAGTTTCATTTAAAAAAATTATCAGTACATACATATATAACTATTTTTTATAAACAATAAACATTTGAAAGAAACCCTCATTCGTGATCCAATGTGATCCTGTTATGCAATAATTGTTAAATGGAAAAACCTTAATTATTCCAATGCAGATAAAATTCAGAAACTTAAATTCTCGCTATGAAAAGAAAAGTAATATCTGGACACATATGTCTTCACTTAAATAAAATAAATGATAAGCTTGCATGCTGTAAACTCTCTTGAGTGTCAGGTTTTTGTCTCTTGCATTAAGCCTTGAAAGTATGTCCTGATTAGTGTATACAACTGTAATCACTCAATGTTGATTTAGTGACATATTTAACTTGACTATAAGGAACTTTTAAGTATTTATGAAAGTCTCATGATTCCTCTGATGATTATAAATTTCCTGTAACAACAAATGAGATCCTCAGCGAAAAGACTGCCATTTTTATGTAGTAATCATTAATGGCCCTGATTGGTTCCGAATCCCTATGAACTTAGGCGAAACGATTATAAGAAAAAATTCCATTGTCCCGCACAATAACAATAACGTAATTATATCCTATGCCTACAGCTGTTAATTTGCACCTTAGCATGTAACTTTAAAGCAAATAACTGTGTAACATTAGCCTACAGAAAACAGAGGTAATAGGTCTCAGGGGACATTGCCCCTTGTCATAAAATTGGCTTATATCTTATCTTATATACTAGTTTTCAAAACAAATGCACGCGTGGCCGGTGTTATGCCAAGTTCTGCCTGCCTGGCATGTGCTGCCAAAGATCTTTACAACAGTAGGTGCTTGTGTCACTACCTCTTTTGTTCAAAGTTGCCACTAGTGTGAACAAAAAAAATGAAAGTTCCTCATAGTCACTTTAACTTCAAACTAGATTTTGCACTGAAAATAAAATCAGACACAGTATCCACACCTGGGCATCCCAGACTTGGTTTTACGGTGGCATTCATTATTCAAATGGCTCTACACCTTTATTGGAATTTGTCCACAGGTAAACCAAAGCACTACACAGTGTAGGCATGTGGGCATGGAGTTGCGCATGCAGCAATGACTGGGATGTGTTTAAAAAGAGCTGGACAGTTTGATCTGGGGGTTCAGTGTGCATGTACTTAATTTCTTGTGTTTTTGGTCATACCTTGCCTAAGGTACAAAATAAATCTTAGTGTGAACTCAGTCTTCCGTTGAAATTGATAGCCCTGACAAGATTTAATAAGTGCCTTAACTTTACTCATTGTCAAGAAATCATCAAGGCCCCTGAGTAAAGATTTTTCTAGTTGAGCAGTGTTCACTGAAGCTATTAATCCAATAGTAATTGAACATTTATGATAGCAATTTCATTTTTAAATATATATTTTGGGGGGCATCAAAAATGGTTTAGGATGCAGGGCAGAGAGAGACTGCTGACACTTTGCTACATCACAGAAAAATGGAAAGCTGTATTGATATCTCTTACCTACATTATTTTTTAAGGATGCACTTGTGTCTCTGCCGTGTTTGTCCCCTTTTTCTCTGCTGTCTCCTTTAGCTTTGCCAGGTGTGCTAAATCTTGATTGGTCAACGAGCTGCACCTGGCATGGGAGAGAAGTGCTTTTAAGTTTCATTATCAGAGGGGAGAGGTTTCTGCTGGTCTTGATGCCTCTCAGCTAGAGAATTTGTCTTTCAAATTTCATTTTGAGTTTGTGTCTGTTCATATTTTATTTCTTGCCTGTGTTGGTTTTGTCGTTATGTTAGTAAATGCATTGGATTTTGCAGTTGCAAAGGTGTCATAAAATGTGCTGCAAGTTGTCAAAGACCAAAAGTGATAATGATTCTGAGTGTTTTAGGGCAGTTAGCACAAGACTAGAGTTTTTGTTAATTTATTTAACATGGTTTAACATCACACAAGCGTCATTGTTAGAAACAAGGCACTAAATTTTCAATTTAACTTAAAAACCCTCCTGTCCCTGCTTGAACCCTCCGTGTCTTCATCAGCCATGGTTCAGGTTCCCCACCAGCACTGCTGCTGGGTGCTCCTGGCTCTGAAGACCTCCCTCTCCTGGTGGTCCAAAGCTTGTGTGTTGCTTGCGAAAACCAACAATTCCTGGTGTTTGAGCTCGCAGGCACACTAGCTAGCTGCAGGGCTTACTGAGCTACCTTCACTAGCTGCTGCAACAATTAGCAGCAGAGTTCTGTGTTACAAGACAAAAGATCAGAGTTCAAACATCGCCCTGATGCTTTCCACCTGGCACAAACTGCAGCTCCTGGAAAGAGTTTGAGGGTTCTTTTTCCTCTGAGATTAGATGACTTAAAAAAGCTAGATCGACTAAGAGTCTTTTTGTCGACTGATGGTTTTTTCGACCAGTAAGAAGCAGCCCTAAAAATGACATGCCATACTCACTGAATAAAGTTGTATAAATGCAAAGCAAAGAAAATGTTTTTACTTATTTCTGTTTAATTAATATTGTAGACTGCTGTATAAACATGTATAAATAGAATCCTCAGAGTAAATTGACAGCAGACGTCTTCCACTGGCTGTTGGGAAACGTGCAGAATAGAGACACTGCAGCAGGAATCAGTGAGAAGCTTCCTCTGAGGAAGCGCTGCTCTGCCAGCTGTAATAAATTGGCTGTTTATTACGTTACAGGAAATTAAACAGTGGCCCAGGAAGGGCCGTACGTGCAATTTAAACTCCTGAAGAGAGGAAGACGTTAAAAGGCTCAATAAAGTCACTCCACAATTCCCTCTAAAGGAGAGTGAGACGCCTAAAAAATAAAAAAGCCTTTTGTCTTGCCGATTGCCTTCGCTGCCTTTTATTTCTATTTATGCCAAATTTGCTCTCTCATCTTAATCCTCATTAACAGCATTCTCTTGCTCATGTCTGATCTTCACTAATGACTTAAAGGAACCAACGGAAACACTTAGACTTACCGGTGAGCTTACAATTCATTGCTCCCTTTGGAGAACTTCATGTCAAGGAGAACAAACAATGTTCTAATGATAACTGATGATGATAACACAGACATAAAAGCACCAGCAGTGCTGAAACTGTAGTAGAATCACATTTTCTCTAAGCAGACACAAATAAAACTATGATCAAATATTTGAAATACACTATCGATACACTGAGTTCCTTTGTCTTGTTGAAGGTAAATGAAGATATTGTTGAAACAGAGGGGGAAAAGGGAGACAGTAAGTGGTCAGAGGGGGCATTGCATGTGCTTTGAACACTGAAGGAGTTGTGGAAAATGCCCCCAGATGTCCCCTCCCACTCTGACTCCTAAAAGATTTTATAGAAAAAAAAAACCCAAACCCCGCACACATTCAGGAAGCAACAAAGTCAAATTAAAAAAAAAAATAGCCTCATTATTTTAAATGTGGTCCAGTTCATCCTAACGACATACTTCTGGATGTTTATTGTTGTCACATTTATCTTCTATGTCAGTGTGAGAAAATCTGATTACTTGCACTTGCAACAGTCACAAATAGAGAAACGAGAGAAGGCAGGAGAGCCTATGAATCAATACAACAGGAAAGCAGGTAGCTGGATGCTGTCACATCAACACCATCCCGGTCCAAAGTTATTTTTGTGAAAGACTGGTGCAGACAGACTTTTTTCTCTGTAAGCCTGTGTTTGCTTCATCAGCCTCTGACAAGTTTGCATTTGAGGTAGTTTGGATGAGACAGTAAACAAACTATGTGGATAGGCTGCAGAGAGCTTTGGAATACTGAAGAGATTGGTAAAGAAGTTTTACTTTTAGGTCCATTAGCCATGCTTTTCAACAAAACACCTTGTGTAATATTATCATAAATTATTCACAGTTTCTACCTTAAATAAACAAATGTGCACCACAAATGCAGATTAAGTTGTTTACCCCTTATAATCACACAGAGAAGAAAGTGGTTGTGTTTCAGAGTGTTGTACTAATCATTCTGAGTGCAGTGCTTTAGCAGACAACACAACACTGCAATCTTGTGCTACATTATTCAAGCTCTGCTTTCACACACACTAACCTCTTTGCAAATGTCCAAGATGGAGGTAATAGACGTAAGTGGAATGTAAGAAATTGACCAGCGAAAGACAAATCATTAAGACAAAGCATTTCAAATGGCAGACTGGCTGGAGTTTTCATGTATGTAATACAATGATACTGATAATAAACTGTGTCAACCCTTTTACTACCCTGATATTAAAGCCATAATAATGAAAGTTTTCTACCATAATATAACAACTTGTATGTCACTTTTATGGTTCACTGACTCCTGACAGGGAGAATGACTCCTCTGCTATTACTAGGTGGCACCCTTAATGCCTGTAACTGCACTATGTAACTTTAGGTAGTGGTTGTATTCAGTTGTTGCCGTGAGCTCAAAGGCTGCAAGACAGAAGCCAAGGTCGCTTTCTTGCTGTTGAAATAAGTAGCTAATGTTTGCTGGGTTGCACTTGCTGGGGTTTAGCAAAGTAAGTTGTGGCTTTAAAGAACAAAATGAAAGACTATTGCCGCAGTCCTTTCTTTAAAGATCATAGAAATTTAAATACATTTAACTTCAAAGTAAGTTTTAAATAAGTACACTTGCTTCCCACAATTCTGTTGTGAGAGTTACACAGCTGGCAAACTTGGCTTAGGTTGAACTTAGGCCATAACTTAATGACTTTACATTAAATTGCCGTTTCTCTGTCTGTTCTTCACTCTCTTTTCACTACAATTTTCAGTCATCTTTTTATTCCAACCTTCTATTTTCTGCTAAAAATGTCTCCAGTTTTGTGTGTTTTTCAATTGCTCATTTCTTTGTTCTCTCCCTCCGTACTCTCCTGCTTTGATGACACCATCCACACAGGGGATCGTCATCTACTTTATTACACAGGTAACAAAAAGGCAGGTTACTCCATCACTGTTCTCTCCCAGAAACCAAAGCAAAGATAATAATGATTATGATGATTTTGTTATTCTTTTGAGACTGAATTATTAAGAAAGCTGTTCAATTTTAATCTGTCTTTTCGGGTGATTGTAGAGTGGGCTGTACATGCAGAGCCTCACTGGAGGACGGAAGGATGTAGAATTTAAAAGCTGGTCATGAATAAATATGACACCACATTTTTCCTTCCCCTTATCGAGGTTGCCCAGAGAGAGGTGGAAAAGGAAGCACACTGATTACTGCAACTGCTGCTGACTCTCTGACAGCAGATGTCTTGTTGATGATAGGGCACATTGCTACATGAAGGCAACATACAAATCTGTGGAGAGTTAGCATACAGCCCATAGCACTGTGGTTATAGTATAAACCGGACATTTAGGCCTATGATTCTTCTTAAGTACAGTCATAATGCTTAGCGTCTCAATAAAGGCCTTGAATTCAGGGTGTGGATTTTGGGCTGCTGGTTGTGTGTTTGCAGCCTGTCGTACTATATTTTTGTGGGTTGAGTGTTGTTTGGTGTGACTGGTGCAGCACAGTGAATGTGCTACATCATTTAGCACATTTTGCTGTGCTCCATGTTAGCACGCTCCACTGGGTGCATTTTTGCTGAATTTCAATTAACATAATCTTTTTTTTTTTTTCACACACAGATGTCAGCTCATACTACAAAACATCAGACAGATTTTTTTAAAAAAACAGCCAACTAAAAACAATGCATCAAGATAATGCTCATGTGCAGCTGCCCATTGCCGTGATGATCTCCCGCTGTGTCCGAGAGGCTTAACAGGAAATAACTGTACTTTGTGGAATTGAATGAATTTAAAAAAAAAAAACAATAGAATGAGGAAAATGACAAAGGTAGACAAACGGAGACAGGCTACAACTGGTGGATGAATTGTTATGAAAAAAATAAGTGTTTAATGCTCAGGCAGGTCCTTCTGTAGAGGGGGTAATATAAAGCCTGTTGGGCTTTGCAGTGTTCCTCTAAGGACTATTCTCAGCACACTGTGACGCTCATCAGCTCCTTCTGCCTCTCTGCACACCCTCACTTACACATACACACACGCACACACACTGGCAGGCACTCCCAAACACCCAGCTCATGCATTCTCTTGCTTTGTTTATGTTTATTTTCTCTCCCCAATTTCTCCCTGGTGATTGAACAAAAGATTACAGATTGCTGTCTTTAGGTGGGAGGAGCAAAGGGAGCGCTATGAAGCAGTCACCACAGCTAAGAGACGCTGTGGTCCCAGTCTGTGTTTAAAAAAAGTGGAAAAGGTAGTATCTTATTTTTTTTGTACTGCACAGAAAAATCAGTCTTAGTAAGTAATGTGAGTGAGAACGTTTTCCTTGCAAGAAATCATGTAGACAACCAAAGTAAAGTGCCCCGTGTGCTGATGGCTTTCACCTGTGAGTGATGTTTGGCAATTGGATGACATACTGTCTGGAGGAGGGACTACATGAATACCAAGCAGACAAACTGACATCTCTCTTAAATCAGTGTCTGTGTGACTGACACACCTGAATAGTGAGACAGCTCGTGTGCATTTATTTTTACTGAAGGAGCTGCAGAAGCATGTGCAAAATAGCTCTTTTTCCTGGAGAAATCTTGCCTCCACTAATGACCAAGGTTTACTGTTCTTGCCACAGGAGTGGTTGCAGTCCCCAGTGCCCCCATAGAGTCTTACTTCTGCACTCCAGGAGGCTGCTCATGATCATTTGAGCACCTCTCCATCTTTATTCCTCGTCTTTTAGCTGAGTCCTGAATGACGTGCATCTCAGCATAAGAACAGGAGATAAAAAGGGTGCAAAAAAAGGGGAATCAGGAGTACCAAGTACCAAGATAATTCACCAATATGAATCAAGCTACACAAAAGATGTCAGAGCACAAGCAGGAGGTTGCTCATCATTAATCCATCTTTGTTTCTTGTTATGTAATCAATTAAACAATGCTTTTTTCAAAAATATAAATGGTGGCAGTTCGGTTCATGAAGTTAATTGGAAATAACCTTTTAAGGGCAATGACAACAATTTATCGACTGCTCCCAAACAATTTTCAATAGTAGACTGCTTGTAGGATTAGATCTCATTATTTTACTTAATAACAATGATCAATTATTGTCTAAATGATCTCAAATGAAACCTGTAAAGGTTTGGTCCCTAGGACAGGACCCACCTGGGCACAGGGGAAGTAGCAGAGTCCATGATTGGCTCTGAGAGTCTGTTTAGAAATAAACTGTAATCTGATTGGACTAAGATCCCAAAAGGTTTGTCTGAGCTGGATATGCTGTTTGACTGCAGCAACAACACAACTGCTTTCATGCAGAGATAGCAGAAGTTGTTTTTTTTTCTCTAATTACCTTAAATTCTGTTTGTTAAACATGGCATAACATGGGAAACGGTTGATCAAACAAATCAGTGTCTGCTCTGATCATGTACTTCTACTTTAATTGTAGCTGAGTATTAGGATGTACAGCAATGTTTCTTGTTTTCTCCGCTTGTCTGCTGCTTTAGTGCAACACACTGCATCAACTGTTCTATGAAACCCCTTGATGGTGCAGTAGTTGACGATACTTCTAGTTTTATGGTGCATAGAACAAATCAGCTGCCAGGTTTTTTCTGTGTGGAGTGCCGCATTATACATGCACATTAGCGTTGGGCTATTATTGCATTATTGCGTTATTGTACGATATGGTGTCCAACCCTGTTCGAAATCAAAAGTTTTTGTAACAGCTACACCTAGAGGTGAAGTGAAATGTCGGCCATCATATAGAGGGAATGTTTTAAGGTTAAAATACATTTTCAGGGAGTCACATCTGAAAGGCAGTCGTACTGTCACACTTAGTTATTCATGTAAAAAGTGACAAATGAAAAATAAGACTGACAAAAGATGGTTTGAGATTTCAAATCCTAAATCCTTTCTCGCTTATACACAGCTTGCCAGAGTGAATTGGTTACATTATGTCAGCAAGCATTTCTGATGAAATATGGCACCATTAATCTGTCTTTGTGAAGTCATGTTTGTGTCCACAACTTTAGGCCTGAATGCTGGTGGTGTAACTGTTATAAGCTTTGACTTCAGCTTATAAATTAGATGGAACTCTTCCTTCAGCTTCTTCAAATTCTCATTTCAGCCTGGAATGTAAATCTATAAATCAGTGCTCCTAATCCTTGATCTCAGCACCAGTGTAGCGAGCAGGTATACGCCGTATCTCTGATCCTAGCAGGCAAACTCAAAGGAGAGTCCTTATCATTAGCCTGCTAGCCAGATTAATACAGCTGTAAAGTATTACCGTCCTGAAACTCAGATGAGAGTGAGAGGATGGTTCCCGTAATGAGGCATCCTTTTAAGTGCACCTGTTATATCTGTTTTATCCATTTTATCTGTGGACAGGGAGAGAAGAAAAAGAAGATGGTATTTTCTCATGTCTCCTGTGAATATGCCAGGTGAGACTCACTGGATATGTGTCTGTCTCTGGCCCATTAAGGGCCCAGTCCCAATTAGAGAAACTGGGCCTAATCAAAAGCTATATAGAAGACTTCACTGCAGCTCTTTTCCTCTGATGTGGCCCTGTGCTTTCTCTGTCTGTCTTTCTTCTTTCATTGGAAACCTGGGATCCGTCTTGTAGACAAAGCGCCAAGCGGCAACATTTTTTATAATGCCGCGCTTGCATCAAAGTGACATTTTTCTTTACAACGTGTTGTTGAGAGTCAGCGTTATTTGGATTTAGCCGAGCACCCGAGGCTAATGCCATCACCGTGGAGAACACTGTCACTGAGCACTTCTGGATCAGATACACTTGACTGGATGAGCCACCTCAAAATTGAGTGTAATAACCATTTTATTCACAATTGCTGTCCTTGCTCTTACTGTGGTTTATGCACTCAAGAAAATAATTACTTAGAGATTCTTTTCGGGAAACATGCCACATAAATATATTGTATAGGCCCTAATAGGCACTTAAACAATGAAATGATTTTCTGGTGATTGTGCAGTTTATTTAATTGGACATGCAAGGAAGTTTTCAAGTGAAACTAAATTGAAATGTCACCTTCTGTGCAATGTAGAAATAAAAACTGTAGTAATTGTTCCCAGTTCTCAGTTTTTCAAAAAAGAATAATACTGTATGGACATATTAGTAAAAGGTTTTTGCGTTTCCCAGCAGCAGTCGACTTGAAGCCTGTTATGTTAGGAGACGCCTTGTCAAGTTCCATGGTGCACTGCTGGCACTCATCACGGCCCTGTATATTTTAAGTATGTTGACACATGACAGATTTCTTTTCCAGTTTAAATAGTGTTAACTAAATATAAAGAGGAAATATTAGACTAACTTTTGGATCTTTGTTTTTGGCCCACAACATTGAGCTAACCTAACCTAATGTGCCTAACATGCATGTTTTGATGGTGGGAGGAAACCAGAGCATCCGCAAAAAATCCACGCAGGCAGGGGAAGAACATGCAAACTCCACACAGAAAGGTTTTGATGGAGATGAGTGGAACTGAGGACCTTGCTGTGAGGCAACAGTGCTAACCACTAAGCCACAGTGCTGCCCAAAACGGTGGGAAAAATGGTGCCTCACGCTGTCTCCCTGTCTTCCTTCTATTTTCTGCGTTCTCTCCAAACGATCTGTGTAGCTTCCTCCCAACCCTTGCCCTCCCCTGTACGCGCCTCCACACTCCACTGTACTCACAACCCCTTTTGTCCATGTACTGACACAAAATAATCACAGATAGGACACTAATAAAATGTTACTTGCAGCTCGCACTTCTGACTCTTCAACCCGACCAAGTAATGTGGGAGCAGTGCTCCTTTAGCATCAGTTGAGTTGTTAATCCAGCTCATGTGCTCATGTTGAAGGGCATCTCCAGTCATAATCAATGTTTGTCTCATAAATCAAGTCACCTATGATCAGTTCATCTCATACCATCCACACACCCAATTGCAGCATGTGGCCGTTTATATTAATTTTTGTTCAAGAACACAATTACAATACAATAAAAGTGCACGTATGGGCTCACGTATGAGCACCGGACATATTTTAAAATCATTCTGTGGTTGCATGTTTCCTCATTTTGCTTCAATTTTAAAATTCATTTTAAAAAGATAATTTAACCAAATTCAAACTTACCAGCATCCATGTTGTTCATGTCCGGGTAGTCGCCTCAGCGTGCCTCAGCATGCAGAGCTGAGGCGTGACGTCGATTATCTTGCAACGACTACCCGGATATGAACAACGTGGATGCCGGAAAGTTTGAATTTGGTTAAATTATCTTTTGATGATCATAGGTGACTTGATCTATGAGGCAAACATTGATTGTGACTGGAGATGCCCTTTAAGGAAGTGCCATAAATAAATTTATACAGAGGTATTTTTCTTTTGTAGACCAAGGAACAGGAACACTGTCAACCTTGTCGAATGCTCGCCTCTTTAGGAAAGCTTAACAAAGTCAACTGTCCTTCATTCACCTGAAAAAAAATTGTATTGGAGCCTTTTCAAACAAAGTACTGACATTGTAAACCATGGAGCAGAGAGCAGAGCACAGAGGTGTCTGAGCAGAGTGGGGGAGGGGCGGGCATAATGCTGTATGCATGGATTTGGCATGCTCAGGCACGCATTGACATCAGTGTAACAACAGGGTTGAAAAAAACACTTCTAAAACACAGCGTGCAGCGCCAACCAAAACAGGACCTCATTATGTGACACCTTGACATCGTTAAACGTATCTGACATTGTAACAGCAATGATAGGTCAGAAAATACAGAAGAGCGTAGTAGCTCTCCTCTAAGGTTCGAGCCTGTATTGCAACCAGAATTTAGGGGGACTTGTGCTGATAAGTTTGGAATTGCCTTTGAAAGTAGAAGCATTTAAACTAGGCAAGCAGCTAATGTTAGCACTGGTTTATTCCAGACACTTCTCTTTATTGTTATTTCAATATCAGTTGAGTCATCAGTATCTCCTGCACTTTAGGAGATGATTCATTCTGCATCAAACGAGGAAACAGGGGCCGTCTACTGTCCCTCTGTGATGGATCCGGATCTACTGATAACAAATGATTAGAGCACTATCACTGTGTGCTGCTGTGACCTCAGCACACAATATTTTTCCCCTGATTACAAATACAATGTGGAATAAAGTGAGGAGTCATTGAATCAAACAATAGCATAGCTTTTCATGAACCCCCAGTGGTTAGAAGCTTGTTACTGTAAGAACTGGAGTAACAGGAACCACATTTGTGTCTGCCCACCTGCACAGATAATATTCCATGGAACCCAAATGTAAGAGTCACTATTGCAAAAATATGCATCTATTAAATATATATATATCCCTTTTTTTGGTAATTACAGTTTTGACCAAACAATTACAAAACAAACATTGATGTAAAATATATATTTAATCAGTGTGACTAATAATTGGTCCGGTTTTTTAGTGCCTTATAAAATGTTAAAATGTTCTGTTTCTGTATAAATGCCATGTTTATATTTGATTGCTTTAAAGGAGCATTTAGTGATTTATTGCTTTTATCGACCATTATCAGCTAATGAGGATTTCATTTTTCAGTCTCTGGTGGGGTGAATGTTGATCACAGCAACTGGTCGGCTAATTGTTGGTTACTCTGTGTTAATGTAAAATATAAATATAGTGAAACTTTTCAAACAGCCAAAATACAATAGATGGGGTGCTATCAGCTACTGAAATTATATTTACCGCTCAGGACTTTTAATCACAGTGTTGCTCAAGTTAATAATTCTGCCACACGTTTAAAACTGCTGGACATTGTAAATATATTTCCAGCTTTGCCTTATGAGAAACTAATCTAAATTTAGACAGTGTTTCTGTCTTAAAAAGTGAGGTAAAAATGCACAGTTTCTTTCCCTTTGCCTTGATTTGACTTGACTTTGACTGTGCACTGCTCAAATGCCCAATTTGGACATTTCCACCATTGCACAGTTCTATTTGCAAGCTCCATTCAGCTTGGCAGCCACTCCACAACTAATGTCACTGAGAAGAAGAAAAGAGAGAGGAAAAGAGAGCGGAGCATTAATGCTAGAGCTGTCACCTTGCCGAAAATTCTCAAATGACAAAACCTGCTCATAGTCGGCACGAGAGGCCCGGCTTTACTGCCCCATCCAAAAACTTCAGACACCCTTAATCATTTATTGACTTCTTTGTTTAGCGGCAGTTTCACTCCTTGCTCTTGTCTCGACGGGATAGAATTGGGGAGATGAAGCAAGATCTGCTGTCTCAGAGAAAGTGGATATTATTTGAACAGAGCAAAAGCCATTGGCGGCGTCTGAGAGAAGGGGATGAGATTACGAAGTGCTGTGTAACTCGGACAACTCTTGTCCTAAGGCTTGTTCAAACTGATTTGTACTGCTCTGTGCTCCGGAGAGATTGAACTGGAGAGAGACACTTTTCGTGTTGTCAAAAGTGTGTGTGCCTTCCATGTCAAAAGAGAGAGCAGAGATGCTGTGGCTAGGAGAGATATGTTATTTTTATAAGTCTGAAGCAAACAAATGGCCATTAGGTAATAGCAGATACCGGAGGACAGACAGCAGAGAAATATTACAGCTATGCGCTCTTTGTATGAGAGACTTTGAAAGTAGTTTTTCTGCCTGTGCTTTTTAAGGAAGATGCTGGTGATGTGTACAGTATGTTAATGAAAATGAATCAAATTCTAATCAGGGCTAAAGAGAGGATCTTATCATAGCCCAATGAGAGGCTTATCAATATCCCAGCTTCAAAGGAAACAGCTAACCGCATGGGCTTGAGCAACATCTTAAAATCACTGTGGTTGTACTGAGGAATAGCCCTCCTAATGAAGGAGTGAGGCATAATTATGGGGTAAATAATAAAACTAGCTAACATCAAATAAGCTTGAAATGGATTTTTTTTTTACCCTCAGCATGGTTCTTGCATTTTTCCTTCATCAGAATATACTGTGCAAAGCCTGATTTGCAAATATGTTGGAGCTTGTCAATGTTAACAACTGATTTGCTTGAATAAGCTAAGAGAGCTGTAAAGCAGTCCTCAAGAAATGAAATATGCGTATAGTATCTCAAGTTTGCCTGCACCAGAATGCTCCAACTGCTCACACACACACTCTGACAGTCGCATAGAGATCTGAGGATAGCTTAATTGAGCATACTTGAGCATAGCGCAACATACTTGAGCTCCAATTATACCCTTTTTTGTCATGTCAGCCTCAGCTGTTAATGGCTTAAGCTGATTGTTCATTATAACCACGGGTTTGGCTTTCGTTTGAATGGAGTGAAAAGCAGACTTAAACTTTCCACATAACTGCATTAAATTCACTTTGAATTCAACCTCATATCTTTCCAGCAAGTAATCTTTTTGACTTACACACACACACACACACACACACACATTTGGTGGAGCTTGCAGGATGAAAGGTAAGGTAGCTGCTTGTCAAAAACTATTAATGTGGGAGTAAAAGTAATTATATTGGCATCTCTTTGAAAATTAGACACATTGTCGTGAAGTGCTTCCAGAAGATGCAGTTGCCTGTTTCCACTTGTAGCTCCCTGCATTTGGTTGAAAAATTAATAAGGAAGTCAAGCTGAGTCTGAAGAAGAGAGTCGAATAGCTGTGATTTGCTCACTGAAACATGATAGGGAGAGGGATCATTTGCTAATATCCGTCTCACATGAATATGACTCACATTATGAAAACAGCCATTTGCGGTATTACACCACAGTCCACATCAGACGTGAATTGTTTTGCATATTGTTGCAATCAGGAATTATTTATGTTTTAGTTCAGACAGGACAAATAAATCCAAGACTTGCCATAGAAATTATGTTTACTTAGCCTGATGACTGCTTAAACAGATAACTACAGCATTTGAAACACACAGGCACCCAATAGATGCCGTATTATATTTCTTTGTAAATGGATGGAGTTTCGAATGTTGGATTGTGTGTTTAGTGACTCTACATTATTGCAGCCCAGGAAATCAGATGCCACACAGAACACAATTTCTGGGGTTCTTACAGCACTTTATTTTGGACCTCTTACACAAATAAAAAAATCCTCTGCCATGCAACACATGCTAATTTGCTGTAATGGGCAGCAAACTCAAGGTCTTTGGTTGCCAAAATAAGAATCTGGATGGAACCAAACCATATTGGGAAATAAATAAAATCAAAAATAATAAAATAAAATACAACACAGAAAATACAGCAGCAGGCTTGAGACTTCAAAACGCTTCACAGCAAAACTTTAACTTCAGGTTGGACGCCGGAGTTAACAAGCTGCGTTTCGTCGTCGATACAACTAAGAAAATGGCGGTCGCCGGCTTCCGCTTTGACTCGAGTGAGAAAGTTATATTGTAGCCTCCATCAGCTATGTGTTTACCACTGGGCTACAGATTGAATTGATTAATTCCTCAAATGCTGTGTTAATTAGCCTAATAGTCTTGTTGGATGAACCTCTAACTCTGCTTGTTTTTTCAAAGTTATTATAACAGGTATAACAAATAGGCTACATAAGCAACAGTCTGACTTTTGTATAAAATGTGTGTATACATTAAAAAACAAAACAAAAACATAAATATGCAGGGTGCAGGAAAACCTTATGAAGCAAACGGTCACTAGGCCCTGTGCATATAATTAAGCAGCTTTTTTTGGCATTGCAGTAATAAGTCATGTTTAAAATGTAGGCCTTGTGTTTAATAAAGGAAATCAGTTCAGAAAAACAACTGGTAGCCGGTGAAATATTATTACTGAACCATAATCATGTGCAGCAGATGTGTTTTATACAAAATATAGCCTATTTATTATTCCTCGTGAAAAACTAAGAATGACTTTAAGCTTCTAATTTTTTTCTTTCTTTGTCTGGTTTGTGTGCTTTCTTGAGACAGCTTCTGTTCTCTTTTTTATTTTTCATCTTTTGTCACAATTTCTTTACTAAAGACATTGGTGCATACGTTAAAAAAAACAAAAAAAACAGACATACAGAAACAACAAAGCTTTAAAATAAATCTTATCAGTTCTTTGAGAATTTTACAGTCTAAACATTTTTTGACTTCATTCTGAAACAGCTCCTATCATCATGAAATATCTTTGTGAACATGGCGTCTTACGTCACAATAAGAGCGCAGATTTCCAAATGACAGAAGGAGGAGCCTGCGCGGCGCGGAGCGGCTCACATGGTTTGTAGATCTGTGAACTTTCAGGCGCTGCAACTTGAGGTGAAACCGAGCGGAAGGTGACCTCAGCTCACTTCCAGCGGCTTGTGGAGGCGACGCGGACCCGTCCCGTAACTGTTCGACATCGCAATGGACGGCTTTGATAATCTCAGCGCGTCGGAGAAGGCGGAGGCGACGGAGCTCCAGCGGATGATCGCGATAGAGCAACAGAAAGCGCAGTTCCAGGCGCAGGTTCGTACGCTGACGGCGCTCATCTGATCTTTATGCACTCATCTCAGACTGCGTGTGTGCACCACATGCGGGGTTACGAGCACACGGACAGAGAACAAGCCCGGGTTACATCTGCGTAAAGCGACGCTGTTTGCTCAACATAAAGTGACATTTGATCAAGATTTCATTTGCTGCTCATTGAGTAACTGGACCCAACAGTCGCGTTTCCTGCCAAATGATTTTTGTTTTGGAAAGCATGGCAGTTGATGGGGATAACGTTTGAGGTTTAAGGCCTGTGTAGTTAATTACGCCTCTGTGGACTCTGACCGATGCATTTATTATGTCAATATTACAAAATTTTAGGCTAAGGAAACCGAGAGCGGCCATGGTCACCAAGTTACTTTTGTTTCACTCTGTTATCCCGAGATCACAAAAAACCCCATTTCATTATCGCGGGATAACGGCTTGTTTCCCCGTGATAACGGGTAAATTAATGCGTTATCACGGGATAACGCACCTGGTTTTCTCATGATAACGGGATTAAAGAAAACGCGTCGTTTCCTCTGTTCTAATCATTTTTGTCATCTGAAGTGCCACCAGCGCCAGCATGTTGACGGGTCTTGACACCCGTAACTAGGCTAGTTGAAAATGTTACATAACGGAGTGCAGTGTTGTGCATGAACGAGTTTAAAACATGTTCATTTTTCTAAGAACACTGAACTGAGCGCAACGTATTTGTAAATAAAGAACTTGAACGTGAACTCGTTCAGATTATGTGAGAATCAGCGCCGCTGTTTAGGTCCAATTATTACTGAATTTCTCCTGACGAGAGATATTTGCACTCCTGTTGCAACGGCCTGTTATTGTCACTGCCCACATTTTACCCGCGGGCGGCGCTACACATAAAGTACTCAACTTGCTTCACACTGCATTACCCACGAAGCGTTGCACACACTAGCATAACAAACCAGCAATTCCATGGCAACGCCGGCCCAGTGCAGTCAAGTCAAATGGCAAGTGAAGATGAAGAAAGCAGACGCTGCAGGCGCAGCTGCCTTCGCTTGTGATTATTTTACGGGAATTTTATGTATTGTCTCCCATAGATTCCGACAGTAAAAATTTAACCTTTCTGTGCAAATCATGTCCACCTGCACTGAAAAAACAAGTCCGCACGTCAGCCTCTTCAACTGCAAATTTGAAATGGCATTTGGAGTTGAAGCATCCGTCCAGTGTGAGAAAATATCTGCAAGTCCTTGACAATCACAAAAAGTCATCAGGAAAGGGCAAGAACACCCCATGCC
>JAQLOL010000002.1:20342944-20353063 GCA_029783665.1 Naso thynnoides | reverse complement strand
ATACACAAATGTCTTCAAGGGGTTTTACATAAACTCGAGTGAGAAAGTTATATTGTACATTAACTATGTGTTTACCACTCAGCTACATTATTATAGCTCCAACTTAACTTTTCCTAAGCGTATTGCCATTATTAATCTTGTTGCCACATCTAAAATTTGCAGTAACTAATATGTGTCATTATTTGTTTTTCTCTGTTAGACATGTTTAAATTTGAGATGGAATTAAAAATGCATTTTTAACTCTTTTGGATTATATCCCTGGTCATAGTGTGCACTTACTTAATAATGCACGCCAAAAAAAATTACAAAAATTAGATTTCTCATTATTATATCAAAGTCTACCTTCTTTTATCCATGTCAAACAAAATCCACCAAATGGTTACGTAGAGGAGACCCAACCAATCATATCATGACATCTACCTGTCAATCATAATTCAAATTTTGAATTTTGGGCAGCTTAAACAATTCTTTTGAGAGAACGGGACAGATTGAGACAGATAGAGACAAACTTATTTAAGTAGATACAGACAGACAGACAGACAGACAGATCTAGAGAGAGACAGATTCAGACGAATGTCGTAATGGTAGCTATAACATCACTGGTACAATAGGCTAAACAGGCAGTTAGCTAGCTAGTTAGCACTGTGCATGTAAACCTTCATGATTGACTGTCAGTAATCACCATCCTTAATGGGCCCCTGAAATGTGGCCCCATTATCATGAATTTGTTCACCTATGAAACGTATGTGAGGGCTCTATTTGGACAACAAGGTAATATCCATATATGAAGACTTTTTATGTATATTTCAGCTCACTTTAGTTGTTCAGTAGCGTATTTGCCTCTGAAAAACCCACCTTGAGAAATCTTTGAAGTTCATCGATCTGATGCTTAAAAAGTCACACAACTCACTGATAAGTTCATTGTTAGTGAGGTCACACATGCACACAGAGGAGCAGCTGTCTCATTGGCTACTTATCACCATGACATCAAGACATTCCACTGGACAAGACTGCTGTCAAGTTGATTTTGTCCAAGTTGACATTGTGCAATGAGGGACGTCTGCTGCAAAACAATCAGAGGAGGAACGTCGGCTGAGACCCAGTGAAATGTACTGTTTGGGGTTGTTTTTTATTCCAAGATCACGGAGCGTGTCTCCTCTGATATTCCCTTCACTCATTCACTGATGTGTTCATTTATTTATGGATCTGGCTAAGCAACCAACAGAGAATTCCCATCAACCTTCCTCATGAGGAGCCCTGTCACATCTACATATTTTTAATAGCTCATAACTCAAACAGTCCTGGCTTGACAGATCCCATCAAAAAGATGCAACACTTTGCCTGACATCTAACTTTCTCCTGAAAACCTTCGGATGTGTGTCCCATTAACTATTTACTCCCCTATGTCCAAATGTTTGCCACCTCAGTGTAGCCTACATTATTATGACCTTCATGTGCACAAAATAAATAGCCTGTTATTGCTTTTGGTGTACAATTTATACACTGACCTGCCAAAACGTCTTTAAACTTTGATAAGATGGAATTGTATGAAACTATTGGATTCCTCTGATAGTTTAACTGTTTTTATTGATCTATTGCAAATACAGACTTGGCTTCGACAAAAAAGGGTGTTTGACATTAGTTTAAATGTGTAGTACGCAGAGTGTACAGTTAGTCCACATCCATCCCACCACAGCTGGCCAGCTGCCATATACATATATTTCTTCTCCTCTGGCCTGGGGGATAAAACAGTTTTAACAGCCAAATGAATCAGGGATGCAACAGCTTCCTGCCAGCTTTGATTTCAAGTCAATATTTACTCCCAAGATTAAGAGAAGTGAAAGGCAGCAGCAGGTATTAAACAGAGGATTTAGCATCAGCACTTAAGACACACTTGCTTCTTCAAAGAAACAGGTGAAATAACCTAAAAGACAAAGAGGAGAAAAGTCTCTCACCCAAAATAAAACAGGTTATTTAATACCATGAAAGTAGTAAACAAAAGAACACCTGCATTTTTGAGAAGGGCAGTAAGGATATCAGAATTTTAATATTGATTTGCTGGCATAAAAAATTCACAACAACACTATCAGTGCAAAAGCTAACATTTGCTCGAAAATTTAATCACTTAATCTTTAAGTTCATTTATTGTGTGTCTTGTCTGTTTTTGGAAAATATATTGCACTTAAAATGTAAGTGCAAAGAAATGGAGAGAAAGTGAGTAACCATAACTATGCAAAAGCATACAAAAAGGGAAAAAAAGAAGAAAAAAAAACCATTGAGTTTTTCTGTTTCATGGCAAGTGGCAGCCAGAATTTAGGTGCTTTATTGCCACCTTACCTGACTGAGGAAGAACAGGAAGAAACAGAAATGATTCGAGATGCGCTGTATTATTAACAACATATAAAATCACAGCTATTGTCGATGGCGGCACATTCAAGTAAACCAGGTCTATGTTATGGAGGTCTCTTTGTTTTGTTTACCCTCAAAACCATGCTTGTTTTGCAGTTTTAAGCTTAAGATCACAATGTCTCAAAAGCCTTTTTTTACATCGGACTTTGTGTACTGTGTATTTGTGTTATATGTAGTTCTATGAATCACATTGCAGGGACAAAGATCTGTAGCTGTGGTTGAAGTTAATGCTAAAGTTATAAGACCAAACCCCGTTTTTTAATACTATTTCTGGTCAGTTTTTTGCCCTAATCATTCAATATATTATCTCTCAACATAGTAGTTTTAAATTGTAGTGATGAACTCTCATTCTAGATCCAGACTGCCTAAGCATGAGGGATTCACAGAAAAACAATGCATGCATGTAATCAGTTTTAACTCACTGATAACAGCCTCACTGTTTGCAGTTCACTCTCTTTCAAGTGTATCAGCACAGCATTAATGACTACCAGCGCAAATGAAATGTCCTGCTGCAGATTTAAAGTATTCAACGCAGGATGCCCTTTTTTTCAATAAAGCTGGAAGAAGCTCAATATTTTTTTCAATGCTGCAAGCGCTGAATGTAAGTGTTCGTCAGAAATGCGTGTACAAAACAAAGATAACAGTAGATCCTAATTTTTGGCATTTTTCAGATTCAGATCATTAAGTTTTTACAGGTTAATAAAGTAACAAGAGGGAGCAGCCACAGTTGCTGTTAGATGAAGAGCTGAGGGCGACAAGCTGTAACATCTACAACTCCTAACACAAGGTAACAAACCTTTTTCTGTGAAGCTTTGGTGAAAGTTCACCAGGAGAATCTTCAGTCTTAATTTAGCATTTATCTTCTTTGGGTAATTTTCTTGAATTTCTTCCTGTTCTGATCTGCTCCTTCACTTTCACTTTCCCACACTGTCAAAGTCCCTGCATTCAAAAATTCTGATGTCACCATATTCCTCGCATCAGTTAGTTCCTGGATGGTATTCTTTACATATCATTGCAATTCTGCTAGCCCATCTTTAAGAGCTAGCGCCCACCACCTCCCCATCACCACCATTACCTCCAGGATTCAGCTGAGGTTTCCATCAACCACCTGCTGGCTTTGCTCCACCACCACCTTGCATCACAACTCCAGGGGATCCTTTCTATCTCTTAGCTTCATACAGTGTGGGCTTATGATTAATGAAGAAGCTTCACATCAATGCTTCTAATCGCCAAGCCTTTCTCCGTTGCTATCCTCAGTACTGTTACACACTCCCAATTGATTTCTCCTTATTGTGCAAGTCAATGCAGTGTCTTTCCCAATTAAAAAAAATGAATGTGTGCATACATATATGTGTTTGTATAATTTATTTATGATTATTACTAAATGCAGTGTAAGACATTTGATTGGGACAAATGGAAAATATACGTATATCTTTGGCAACCTTGATTTTATCTTTTATGGCTATATTCAGTTGTAACATTTCTAACTTACAATAGTATTTTGTACTCTATATGAAAAAGTTGTCAAAGAAGGCAAGTTCTGACAATTTTTATGAAGAGGGCAAGTTAAAAATGACTTTTCGAAAAGGAACAATATTATATTATCTCCTCTTTGATCTCAAAGTTTTGATGAGTAAGGCAGAAAACTAGAGAGCCTCTTTTGCTTTTAAAGTATTTCCTACAAACAAGTTATGAAACACTACAAAAAAAGCACAACCAAATAAGAGCAGATATCACAAATCATTGTCCATTTACAGTCATAATACACTGAAATTGTTCTCTTTCCATCATTAGTCTCTTTTTGCAGGGAGCAGCAGAAGCTGTGTGCAGCAGCCATAGAATGTGAAACAAAAAAATACTCAGAAATTCTTGCCAGGGTACTGACACCATGCACTGCTCAGTTTAGCTCAAAGTAAATCAATATACTGTATTATACATAGAAACACATTCTAATTGTTGCATGTTGAGTAGGAGTCTTGTGCATGCTGGTTGAGCGTTGACGCAAAAATGCATAGACCATAAAAGTGTGTGTGTTTGTGTGTGTGTGTGTGTGCATGTGTGTGTGTGTGCATGCACAGGATTCTAATTAATAGTGTCCACGCAGGAGGACATTGAAAAAAGTGGTGTCACCAGTACAGTGCACCTGAGAGAGGATCATCCATCAAACACTATGGACCAAGCCAGTCCGGTTGTGTGACACTATATCATGTTACCCTGAGAAGCTTTGACCATTAAGAGAATTACAGCCAGTAGTGGCAGGTATTTCATGCAAAGCCTCGCCCACCCACCATCCAACTGCACTGCACTCAGTGTGGAACATACATGCTTCATAACTGTCTCCTCTTTCTGCTCTGCTCAGTCAGATTGATGCACTTTGTCATTATTTATTGAGAGCGGAAACATTATTTCTAGTAATATCAAACAGCAAACAAATGCTTTTCAAACACGGAGCTGTCCCCCTGTGATGCCTTGTGACTGGAGTGCAATCGTTTAAATGCTCCTTACTCAAACAGTCACCTTATATACAAGTGCGACAGATGTGAGTTATGAGATGCTTTGGCTTAAATCAATAAAAACATTGCTTGACCTTAATTTCTGTATAGCAAGGTATCAGAGTTGGATCCTTATTTTGTGCTCTCTCTCTGTCTTTCTCTCCCCCTCTTTCAGTCTTTCTGTAACCCGCTGCCTATCATTTGTCTTGTCAAAAGCAGAGGGGAGATAGGTTAATGGAAGCATGCAGGTGGGTGGATGTGTTTGTGTGCATGATTACTGAAACTGTGCACAGAAAGTCCCCGACCTGTTTCACCCAGCTCTTTGTGTGTTTTTACGGAATTCTGAGGTATAAAGTCAATAATATCTGAACATTACATGCAATAATCATTCTTTTACCATTCAGTCAGTTATTCATTATATAAACCTGCACGTCCGTCTGAATGCAGAGCTGAAAGGATGCTATTTTATTTTTATTATTTGTCTTTCACACAGCAGATTTATCTTTTCCATTTTTCTCAGGTGGGAGCTGCTGTGATTTAACACATTTATAAGACAGCAGATGCAGAGTAACAGGAAAGAAAAAGAGGTGAAACTGCACTCAGTGACTTTCTTTCTCTTTTTCTTCATTATATACAGTAGAGTGAGATGCTGCACAACAGAGAGGAAATTGGCTGCAAATGACAGAAATAATTATTTCAAATAAAAAGAGAGGGAATGAATTGCAGTGGAGTCACACCTGGCATTTCAAAAGCAAACTGTGCTCTGGGATGCCAGTTATGTCCTTGTTTGTGGCACATTGTTGTTTTCGGGTGTGTCTTTTAGTACAAAGCTAACAAATAGCCCGCCACTGGCAGAGATTTAAATAAGGGCCAAATGATTTGATACTGACTATACAAGCATTAATGAGTGTTTGAAGTGTTCCAGTCTGCAGAACATTGCAGAGATACACTATTCTTTGTGGATGTCAGCCGCAGTGAATTGATGCCTGACATTTGCCATTTTTAGAGAAATACTGCATCTACTCTCATTTTTTGTCCTTGTGGTAAATAGCTACTAAAAGCACAACTAAATGTTGTCAGGGAAACCTTAAGTTTTGGTTGCTTGAGCATGTCGTTCTGGAAGACTTCTTCACGTTTCTGTCAGAGTGACAAAAAAAATGAATACATGCTCTTGAATGGGTGATTTGATGATGGCACAGTGAAGCATGACTGAAGCTGTCACATGACGAGGTCATTCCAGCTGTGTTTGTGTGATTTGATTATTCTAGTACTGCAAGTGTGTCTTTGTCTCCAGAAAATGCCTTTATTACATAGACATTGAGGGATAGTGAAGCAAACGATGTCACTAATTACCGGATTACTCTATTTTGAATTAATAAGTAGCAAACTATTATGCTAATGTGATCAAATCTTTACACAGTCTGTAAGTATTTAGTTGAATATGCAATTACAACAGCACTGTGCTTGTTATCCATCACAGAACATAGTTTAAACACCAACAAATTCTTGGCAGTGGGGAACAATTCCTTCTGACATGTCTATTGATAACATCGTATCATGCTGAAGGATGCTGAATTAATTTGTGCGAGTCACTCTCCAAACAAAGTGTATCTAAAGAAAAAAACGTCCTTCCTACCATGTAGTTTTTATGTGTACACTATAATGGGTGTATTTCAGTTGGCACCAATTTGATTTTTATCTGAAACAAGTTTATTACACTTTGTTTTCCACCCAGAATTACCTACAGCAGAAGAAGGTGTATTACTATTATCTTCTGCAGAGAGGAATTTTGGCCTCCAAGTTGTCCATTAATTCCTGATAATGGACACCTTTAGGACATTATCCTATTTATACCATGGTCACTTGTCAAAGAAAATATAATGGATGATGCATATTTTTGTGCTTTTTGCGACCACAACCTTAAGTTTTCAAGTCACACCCGAAAGTTTGACTAATACCCGGTACAATTGTTGCCATCCCATATAATTCTAATGCAATACAAATAATGTTCACTACTCAAGCAAATAGGACAAACCTTAGATACAACTTCACAATGTGTCCGCTCAGCTTATTTAATAGAAAGCTATTGCTAGAGTATGACAACAAGATTTGAGGTCAATACTTTTGCGTACAGTTAAAAAACACTAAATAAGATTTGACAGCATGTTTGATAGGAGTTGTCCAGCTATCTAGACATGCTGTACCCAAATTAATATCAAAATTTAACAAACAAATGACAAGCCTTGTGTACTCTGGGCCAAAGCCTGAAAGCAAGTTGAACAGTGAATGTCATGTGAGATGACTGCTAATGTGATACAAAGTAAGTTCAGAGTACGTCTTACCGATCGTGTTACAGTTACAGTTACCACCCTGTGATTTTCAGATAATGAGGCACTGAAGTATGACACTGTTGTATATGGGACATTTGTTATTTTTTAATTTTTATTTTAATCTTGACTACAGATACAGGCTGAGCTAGCACATTAATCTAAATGTTGGACAGTTTGACTAGAACTACTTAGTTAGTGTCCTTTATCAGAAATGAATGGAGACCCTACAGCCAATTAGAATTGAATTTTAGTTCAGACTATGTATCAAATTCAGATAAAGTATATAATAAATCAACAGTGTGTCGATTAATGCAGGTGCTCAGTTTATTACCTGCTTTTTTTCTCATCTTGTAGAGTAAGCACGTCAGTAGTCAAGGGTTTAACCTGCACTGATCTGTGGCACGAGAACAATTTGGATATTCCCTGTGCCGCTAAGTGCAAAGACTGACAATTCATTCTGCTCGCTGAGAAAGGAACATCAATGTGATGTTAATCACTGAAGTCATTTATTTCCCTTAAACTCTGGAGCCAGCTGGAGGCTGCAGCAATAACAGCACTCTGATACCACTCTCCATAGCCGCTCAATCAGGATATTAATTGTCCAGCTATGTCCCCCTGTTATCAATCTCCACCAATCATGCTTTATTAAATAAAGATACGATTGCCTTCTGGCACACACACACACACACACACACAACAGTGGGCTTTATCGTTGTGTATCTACAGTCGACAGCTCTGCAGCTCTGGACACATAAAGATGATAAGCTCAAGACTAATGCACCAGTATCAACCCTAACCACACAGTCCAGGCTTGCCAATTAAAATTCCCTTTGTGTCCTTCTTTCCACTGGCATTTGGTGTGCTTAAGTGTGTGTATTTACACACATATGGACCAGCATGATAACGCTGATGGCTCAAACGAACATGACTAAAATACTGCTCAATAGTTAATGCTTTAAGGATCAGTTGCTCACCTCTTCTGATGTTTCCCCATTATTTGTTGTCTGCCGTCCCACATCGAATGACTCAGTGGCTTGTGGGCTGCCATAGAGACTGTTTCAGGTTGATGATCCTTTTAGTTGATCAGATCTGCTTTACCACCCACATACAATTTTGGCAAATATTTAATAAAACCTGACTTCTTTAGGTTTGTTGCATAACATGGGGGAAAAAACCAACAATTTCATGCATTTTGTAGCTGTGTAAAATGCTTGCAGTTTCAAGTTGGTAATTGAAAAGTGCTCAAAAGTGTAAAAAGAGAATATCTGACTAATTTGAGAGGGAGTATTGTGGCTTTAAACTTAAGTCTCACTAAACATTTTGCACAGTGGAAGGTCACCACACAAACTTGGCCTACAAACCACATATGGCAGTTGTCACAGTTTTATTGTGCCTATTTTTTTTCTGGCTTTTTTTCAGTCCTGCCACAATCTTACACTTTGAACATCACAGTAGCTACAGAAACAGAAATGCCACACACAACAAAGGAGAAAAATAAAAAATCGACTGATGCCTCAGCGTCCTGTGGGTCCCTCACAAATTGCACAGGGGATTCCTTGGATGCAAGTTAAGTATGCGCAACCAGATGGTTTCATTTGTGTTTCGTATCAGGGCTCATACAAGTGTTAGTATGTAGAACACTGCAGGCTTTGAAACCTAAAGTTAAATACATAAAGAAAAAGTTTTGGTTCAGTTTGTCAACTGAAAGCTACAGAAAGTGGGACGGAAACATGTCAAAAAAGGGTAAGGATGTTCACATCATTATCGGTGAAATTATTTCACTCGATGTTTCACATTGCCTTTGAGCACAGACAAAATTGAATGCTAGGTTCAAATTAATTGCCTTTTTGCTGTTATCATCCTCCCACAGAATGGCTTTTATCAAAATCATTATCTAATGGCTGCAAAGTTCTGGTTAAAGCTCGCACTGCTAGCAACAACTCACTCATATTCTGTCTCATGAAAGCTTAAATGACCCACATCCATTTTCCTCCCACACCCTCGCCTTTCGCACTGACACTGAAGTTAACATAATGCTGCAGCACATTATCCAACAGAACCGTCACTGCAGAAAATATAAAAGGAGCAGATTTGCACCTAATAGCAATGTCAAGCATCATTCGTCATTATGCTGACCCTCCCACTCACCTTGTATCCACAGATGACCCTGTGTCAATCACTGACCAGGTGCACTATTACCCACTGCAACCAATCACGACCTAGCTTTAAATCACTCTCTCGTTGCCCTGCCTTTGAACCCAGCAGTAAGGTCATATAAAACGTAATATATATTTCTGAATTATGAATATCTCTCTACTTTCATTGAAGTGCTAGTAGTGAGCTGAACTCTCAAGTATTTTGGGCGTGGGTGAGTTAACAGTGTATCCGTGGCTTGGGAATCGACACAACAAATGCTAAGACTGCAGTGGGCAGCAAAGTGAAAGGGCAGGAGCAGCCATCTGTGGGCTGTGACCACAGGTTACTGTTATTACTGTTATTCAGGAGGTGTAAGTGCAGGCAGCTTACAGAGACCTTATCATTCATGATGGTGATACATCTGTTTCGGATTGGCACAAAAACATAAATGAGAGTCTCACAAACACAAGGTCACTGATTACAGGCTGTTCCTGTGTGCTTTGGTGCAGCTGGAGGCTTTTTGATCCTTTGTTTGACCCAGTGTGTGTGAGGAACATTTTAGAGAAGTAGAGAAAATAATACAGTTCACGTCCATTAAGCTATTAGACACAGGTGAGGTTGGTGGGCATATTTAATTGCACAAACAAGCATTTTTTTGTGAGCATGGCTACACCTTGTGTGTGTGTGTGTGTGTGTTTCAGTTGGAGCTGGCCCAGAGTGGGAAGTTTAACTCTCAGATCCACGTGGAGTTC
>JAQLOL010000002.1:20319942-20332380 GCA_029783665.1 Naso thynnoides | reverse complement strand
TCTTAGGAGCCATGTAATGGAAAAAAAATAAGCTGAGCTTTAAAGAGTTTTAGCTATTCCCCCTGAATATAACCCTTAATTATTTACAGTTTACAAATTGCTTTGTAGTTTTCACTGGTTACACATCTAATGCTGCGATCTGGAAGCATTGTAATACTTTAATCAAGTTTTTTCTCTGTATTTCACTGGTGATAATTCATATTAGCATTTTAATATAGCACTGGCAATACTGTTTTATTACATTTCCTCAGAAACTGCTCACAGTGAATAGAATATTACCTGGCTTCTCACTGCCTTTTCCCATGTAGAGCTTTTCAATATCATTCAAACACATTCATACATCTCATTGTGTTCTCATTATTCTAAAAGGTCAATTTAAAGGCACCTCCAGCTATCTGATTTGACTTAAGTCCTCTATATAAAGCTTTAACTCTTCCTGTCAGTCATAACAGGGACAAAGACATATTTGCACCTATTACAGCTACTGAGCAGCAAAGATAGTGGATGTATACATTAAGCTAGTTATTGCATGTAACTATATTATTTAAACACATACAGTATAGTGACCTCTCCTCTCTGACATCTATTTGACATTCATGCCCAACAAGATGAATTATACATTATACATAGCAGTCATGCACTATGGCCTTAAAGAAACTGAATAATAATTTTGTGCATATTTTCCTTCAAATTAAATTTTTCCATTGATGTAATTTTAGATAAAAAATTTCTTCACAGTCTTGTCCTTGCACCAATGGAATATCATCTCTATATTGTAGTATCCCACTTGTCTATTCCTTTTTAACCCTCTGTTCTACCAGGAATCTTTGATTTCCTTTCATTCTGTCCTTCCTCTTACATCTAGCAAAGATTTTCTTAAAGGAGGAGTTATAATGTTCTACAGCATTATTATGACAAACGGTGCAGTCTTGAGAATGCAAGCTCACTGCTGACTACACCATTAGCTGAAAACAACGACGGTGCAGGGGCACTGAAAGTACTTCAACAATCCTTCAAAAAATACAAAAGACACTTATAAAAGACAGGAATCTCATTGAATGCTTAGTGGTGTCCTAAAAATAACACTAAAAAACACTAAAACATGAGGTTAAACAAGGGCTTACAAATTGGAAAGAGTTCTTTCAGTTGCTTCAGGAAACAAACAAGCAGCCATTTCCGGTGAGTTCCTCCTTTTTTATTGTGTTTTTCAACAGATAGTTGAAGCACTTTCAATTATGCTGTAGAACATTGTTTAGAATCATAAATATCTTTATCATAAGGCTTAATGTGCAAAAAACCAAACTTCTCCTTTAAATATATAAGTGATTGGGTATTAAGTGTCCCGATTTTTTGAATACTGAATTGATTTTTCGCAGTGCAACTGTGGTAATGACCCATTTTACTTCACATTATTGATATGAAATATGTGCTCTCACAGCAAATATTTCTTTTGCCATGTGGAAACAAACTAATAGCTGCTGACTTCACATTGCTGACCCAATCTCCAACTTTTCATAAAAAAAAATACACTGAGCAGCCAAAGCAACCTAAAGGGTCAAAACGCAAACTCAGACTAGGCAGAGACATTGTGTGCCAAGTGAGGGCATCACATATATCATATTTGTTTCATAAAGTATATGAACTGACGTTTAGGCACTAGCTTGAGGAGCGGGAAGGGCTAAATGTAGCACTTTCCTTAAAAAAGTATATGTATTCGTTCATTCTATTGTACATTTTTTGTACCCATTATAAGTCAGGCTCAGCGTTTCAAAATTTTAAATGGTTTGCAAGACAGTTGTCAAGTGAAATTTCAAAGACGTCTCCATTTTGACTGGTTGCATTTTTAGGAACGGCACTAGCTATGTGAGCAAGAATAGATAAAAGGCATTATACTTTGAAAGCAATATAGCAGTCTTCCTGCTATTTTTCTTTCTTTTTTTTTTTTTTTTTTACACAGGCTGACGTGTGATATGCTTTTCCAGTCATTACATACAGTCTCTAGAAGTGTGGGACACAACTTTTTCCTGTAGAGTGGCTAAGTCACATTTCAGTAGATCCCATGAGACCTTATTTCAGAAAAAATACAAGCAGTAGTCGACTGAAAGAGACAAATTATTTTTTGATCCCATTTAAATTGTACAACCAATCTCAAATATGATATTTGTCAATTTAAATTTTATTTTTCAAGTCAAGAAAATCGGAGTTTATCACACAAATGCTGAAGTATAAATTTTGAAAAGATGTATTTAGAAAGACTACATCCAATCGTTGCGTATGTGACGTCCTAACAAGGATCTCTTACAGAAATCACTAACTCTCTGTTAGCTCAGCTGCAGCTCTTAACATGCCAATGCTTGGAATGATTTTTTACCTCTTTTAATCCATTTTGCCTTGTTCTAAAGGAACAAAAGAAACTGTACAAAAGTTACAGCCATGTTAGCACTGATGACATATATTGTGCAAGACAAGAGGCAAAAATCACTGAGCAGTCTCACAGTAAACATTCATTTACTTTACTGTTTAATGACAAATTCAACTTTCTTGACTTAAAAAAAAGGATCTTTTGAATTGCCAGCGCTCAAGCCAAACAGGGCCAACATATCATTTCTTTCTTGCCATAGGATCGCATTTATATTTTTTCAGAATTAAGGTTCCATTGCCCGAAAGTAGACAGGCCGGACTTAGACATTATGCTCTAGTACACTAAAGTATTAATATATCCAGAGATAAGCACATCATCTCAGTCTTTCTAATTGTAGGTTCAGTGTTTAACATCTCACTACTCAAGTTTCTTGCTTGTAAGACACCAAATGTCTACTGCCATTACTGACAATAAATTACAAAGATATTGATATTGATATTAATTAAAAGCATTCACTATAATACATCAATACAAGAAAGAGCAATTGTAGAAAAGAAAATTTGTAGCGCCGGATTCATATATTTTTCTTGTAATTGGCCTCAATGACAATTCAGGACATTATCGCATTCAAAACAGTTTTTTAATGGCGTGTACAAGTTCAGGGCCTTATCCTCTGGGCCATCTGAATCCCAAATTAACTCATCACATACAGTAACTAACAAGTGTTTCGGAGAGACAAACTGTCGAGCAAATAGTGGCCCTCCATTTACCTCAATGCCAGAGAGAACCAGGTTATTGTTGTCAAAAATTGATCTTATGTTTTATTATAAATCAACAGCTTCACAGTTGGTTCAAACTCAAAACTTCTCTTTTTTTAACCTCTTTCTACAGCACTATTTCTCCTTCAATAAAAAGTCACATCACGCAGCATTTTGCTGCTCGCAGTTTCTCAGAAATGTTTTCATTTTTCCAGTCTGATCACTTTTAATTTTTTTCCAAATTGGTGTTAAGCTACACTGAATGCAACTGTAATTATTATGTTAATGGAACAGGTATTTCTGTTCAATTAAAAACTCAGAGCAGCGAAATGGTGAGTGTGATTTGACTCTGTTGCATCGATGCTATTAGTGTCTAATGTTTTTTTTACCGAGCCTGTATGGGTCATGACCCCAGCTATTATCCCCAGCTATTTTACCAGCTTTTATCTGCAAATGTATGGAATATATTTTTCCATTACAGTGTTACATCGTTTGCAGAAGCCATCAACTTTAGCATATAAACACACAGAGGAATGCAGAGCTAGTCAAATGGGTCCATCTGGGTTGAGTGAAAAAAAAAAATCATCTGTTTTGCACATCACAGGGGCTTAAGCTGTTTATTTGTAAGTCAGTTTGCAGAGATAGCAGTCTGTGTGTGCGCGCACTGCTGTTTGCTGACGGGTAAAAGGAAAGCAGTTTTAATCACCGCTAACCCTCACACCATGCTGACAGCGTCAGAGAGGACCAGTCTCACCCCCCTCCTATGATCAGCCTCATCAGCTGTCTGCTTAGTCCTCCATTCATCTCTTTTTTATTTATTTGCCTCCACTTTGTACATACATATTCCCCAGGGAGCACATTTGAGCATTTAAGCAGGGCTCTGGCAAAAGTACCTCAGTGAAGGAACTTTTTCTCTCTGCTGTGTTTGTGTTTCACATGCAAACCAAGTCAACATCGAGTTAACTGTGACATGTGCTTCTTTGCATTTGACAGATTAAAAACGATGCAGCCTCACTTAAAGTAATGTCGTGATTTGGCCTGATTGATTTTACTTTGACGTGTCGTCTTTACTAAAAACAGACAGCTCATTTATAAAAAATAATCACACTAATGGGAGGCCAATTAGAGGCACCGAGTGTCAGTGTATTTTTTTCATGCTAGTATTGATTTTGCACTTACAAAATCAAATTAACACAGTCAATAGACAGTCTTGCTCTTGTCTTTGCCTGTATAGCAAGAACAGATCAGACCAGTTTTCACTTCTCTTGTATCTGCCAGACTTACACATCACTTTAATTTTCCCTTGCAGCCACCAACAGCTGTCTTTGTTAGATGCATTAGATGAGGTCATACTTTGTGGGCACCAAGGTCAGTTTCCTTTACTCGGTTTCTGTCAGGGATCCTCAAAGTCTGCCGCTGGCCATGTCATGTGATACCACCTCTTGGTAGGAAACCACAGAGTCCCCCAAGACTGCATCACTGCATCAAAATGAGGGCTGGTTTGGGAAGATCTTTTTTTTTTTTTTTTTTTTTTTTGTGACAAAATACTTTCAAAAGGCAAATTATGGAGCATATTTGAGAAGAAACAGTAAACCTGTTTTAGTCAAAAAAATGTTTTTTTTTTATTGCAGAAATATAAAGCAGTGCTTTTTGATTAGACCCTCAAAAAAATAATTGGCTTTTTCAGTGTATATGTACTTCAGCAAGTAACGTGAAAAAATAAAAAATAAAGAAGCATGTGACATTTTATGTTGACCTATATTGTACGTCCAGGTGCAGAAATATGACTTTAAACAAACAACCTGACATAAAATTCTCTCTTGGAGCGAAGATAAAAATGCTTCTGAAGTTAAGGTCAGGATGTTTTTGTGCTGTGTATTCTGAGAAATCTGACGGGTCCCTCGTGTCCAAACATCTGTTACCTTTCAAGACTTTTCTGGCATCTTTCTCATCATCATTCTTAGTATTATGGCTGCGCTCTTAAAATATGAGCTGACATAAACAGAGGCAGAAGCAGAACAAGGACACGCATCACATGTAACACATCAAAAATAACACAGGTGGAACAGTAATACTGGACATGCAGTCATTTCATCACATCAAACCACAACTCTTATCTGCATTGCAAGCAAACCGGGACCAGACAAGTTTCACCCTTCAATTAGTCTCGCAAGGCCAGACCTTGATTTACCTCCGCCATGACAACATCTGAGGGTACCGGTGGGAAGATGCCGTTGCAGTGCTGTCTTGTATAAAATTTCGAGGGATATTGAGTGATTGCTGAGTGAGAATTACACAGAAGAAGTCAAGATGAGAAAGGTCAACCAGTGAGCACTTGGAATCTCACAACATTACAAGACAAGAGTCATTACAACCACTACAGAGGCTGAAGGGTGAGCTGGCTTTGGATCCCAAACATAAAATACCACATACTTCTTTTACACATAATAAGAAGGGACATGATTAGACAGTGAGGAAACACTAATATAGATGCAACATCATCCAAGACTCATGCCAATTTGTTTTATTTAGCCAAATTATCAACAAAACAGCCAAAGCAGCAGGTAATAACAAGTTTTTTTACTTGTGAAAAATATTCATGATGCTTGTGGATGGAGAACAAAGAAACAGTGTATTGAGGAAAAAAATATTACGAGAAAAAAAAACAGGAAAAATTAACATGCATGCTGATCTTTTAAAGCAAGAAAAGGTTAAAACAAACAATTAATTCATCCTGCTAAAAGCATTGTTTGTGTAGCTAAAGCTCGATAATGCTCTGTGCCATAGAGCTTCATTATTGTCCAAACACTAACACATCAGAAAGCAGTGCTGCACAGGCTGTCATGTTCCCTTATTAATATGAACATGAGAACACTAGTTTATTTTGAATCTATCCCACATACAGTACATAGACACCATGCCATGAGTTTCCTTTGGGTGCTCTAGCTTCCTCCTGCAGTGAAAAAACAAGCAGTCTGAAGGTCTAAAGTCTTTAGGGGGTACTTTAAAGGAGACATGCCACAACAAATGCGACATCAAATCAAAAGTATTTGCACAATCACGCATGCATGCTTGGTTTCCATTTTTAAGCATTCTAATGGTCTCAAACATGTGTTGGGAAAATTTAAATTAATGTTCAAAATTCATGATTACTGTCATTCTGTCAGGAAAACTCTCATAAAAAATAATCAAAATAACTTTATAATGAGGAGAGCAATTATCATACCAAACTTCATGAACATCATAGCTGCATTATTCCTACCCTGTGCTGTGTTTGGTGACTCTTATGCCTGCCCACAAAATCTTAATAGATTTTTAAAATATGAGAGACCCCACTTACAAAAAAATGCAAAAAATCCTACAGGAAACATTTTGTTCCTATATGTGTGGCATGCAACAATATGACCAAAACAGCACCCTACACACTAATAGATTCCACTTACAAACAACCAAAGTCCCAGCACTTCACACTGGAAATCTTGCAAAATCTATTGCAGTGAAACGCAACTCTAGAATGAACAAACACGGCGAACTACCAGGTCCATTCATTTTAGTTGCAATTTCTGTACATCTCCTCTCCTTGTCAGTTTGATTGTGGTATGTTTTATAAGACTCCTTGTATGAGCACTTTCGTTGTTGCCACAAATCAACGAGTTGGTAATCCACTTCTTATGTCCATCTGACTTTATGCTTCATGTTTGTTAATGAATTCAAAAATGAATTGCAAAAGCAGAAAAATAAAGATCTCTGCAAAAGCAAGGTTCCTTGCATCTCCAGTGTAATGGACCGTTCGCCCTGGCACCATATGTTCATTCTGGCATCCAGCATCCTCTGTGCTCAGGCTCTGATATTTAGCAAAAGGTTGCAGTATTTAGTGCTTTAATACATAAAACAACCAGTGTAACGCGTTTCCAGTGTGCTCAATCTTGAGAGGAGGAGGTTTGTATGGCTCACCACATTCCCTGTGACATGATGAAAATGCTTTATCACAATGGCATTGCAGCATAATGGGGCACTGTTGAGCAGTAGATCACCCACTGGATCAATACGAAGGGCAGAGAACCTCTCTGAACCTGCAACATGCAACAGTTCTTTACAAGTCAATAGATTTGACCATATTGACTAAACCGAGGATGTACACAGTTTTCCAATAAGAAGAAAGACACATGTTCCCATTGATGAAGACAAACAGACCTCGAGACACTTGCACCAGTCACCTCACATCTCAGTGGTCAATGGAACATGAATCCTGGAGATGAGGCACCATGCTTTGGAGCTCACATGAATAAGTCAGGTTAATAACATTGGCTGTGGTGCTGCACAACGTTACGGCAGGATAAGCCAGGCACTATAATAGTTCCAATCAAACAGTATGCAGGTTTGAGTGACCATGTGTGCTAGTGCCAAGCAAGTTATATTTCAAAAGAGCTTCTTCCAGTTACTTGAAGGGATTCAGATATTGTCATTAATAAAAAAGTTCATCAATGCAGTGTCATTTAGAATGAAGTGTGTCACTGCCTGACAAATGGATAAAATGCCTCTTGAAAGAATTTTTTACTGAACATATGTTCAAAGTTACAAAGTGTTTTTGTAGTGAAAGTATTTGCAGAAAGTTTACCGACAGTGCATTGTTAATGTTTTTATGGCTAAGTGGTTAAAAGAATAATAGAAAAAATTATTTTTTAGCTTTCTTGCAGGGTGTTAGATAGCAAATTCAAGCTGAGGTGGGCAGTTGTTCGTAATAAGCTTTCAGCATATTGTAATTTATGTGGTCTGAAATAACACTAGACTTCTGTATCTCTCCTTGGTTCCGTATTCAGACTTTTGAAAATGAACACTTTCCAGCCCAGCACAGGTCGTTTCAGTGGGCCCAAGTTCGTGGTGGCAGCTCTACAAAGGTAGATGTCCATTCATGGCCCCTCAGCTAGCCAGTGAAAGCCCAATACATTGGCAGAAAAACCCAGGTGGAAAAGCTGCCGTTCCAGCTGTAGCAACAACCACATACACGGCAAAGCAACCCAAAAAAGGAAGACCAGCATATCAAGATGATCATCTAAAAGAACAAGCTATAAAAAAGGTGTGCAAGGTGAGCGGCAAATCGGAGCTACAGAGCAAAAACAGGGAGGGGAGGAGGCAGCGGAGTTGCTTCCTTAGGAGTCTCATGCTATGGCTAGCTTGATTTCCAGATGTTGCCAACTCAGCTTTAAGTGCAACTCATTTATAGCTACTACACTGCAACACCTACTCATATATGCTAGCATCTAGCTAGCTAGCTTAGCTCAGCTTAAAGACTTAATGTCATATTTCTGCTTCAATTTCTGGTTAAAATTTTCAGAAAATATGTCTTTTTACCAGACATTTGATGTGTATTTTGTAAGAGTGTAAAGATTCACCAATCTTAATCTAAAATTGATATTTAGAGATTTACAGTAGAGATGCGAGTGTATCAATGCGCAGGCCCTGCATCAATATAAATGTGCTCTCAGTCGGACGATGGCCTGATTTTAAAGTTAATAATCTGTTATACTGAGGCTTAGCTTAGCTATTGCTGCTTTGCTGCTTCTGCAAAGTGTCTTCAAATCTCATTTAAGGTTAAAGTTCAGAACAAGCTACTTCTACAACAGTCTTATTGACCACGTTAGCACGCCACAACTGTTGCTATGAAACCCATGCTTGGGAGGGATAAACAAGACAACGTGGTCCGACAACGCTCATTATTAGTATTATTGCTGTTGCCCTTAGTGTGGTTTTAAAATAATATTTGTCTCACATTTTTCCCCACAAAAAACCCAAAAATGCTTGGTGTTCCTCCTGGTCTGTTACGAGGTATATTGTTATTATTATTATTATTATTTTTTTTTTTTTTAAGACCAGGGAACCCAAAGTACTGCCACTTGTATAGAAAAAAATTTTGAAATTTTTGATGGAAAATAAAAAATTATATTAAGCACATCAAAATATAAACTGTGTTGGATTGCATCATATCACATCAAATCACATCAAGTCGTACTGAATCGCACCAAATTGTACCGAATCATTCTGTCTTAAAAACATATCGAATCGTCATATGAGGGAGAGATGCACACTCCTAGTATTTTGTGCGTATTTGTCATGTAATCAGAATTAGTATGTTGTGTAATTCAATATGCGATGCAGAACAAAGACTATGATCAGCGGTTGTGACAGTGGAGAGCATTGTGAAAATCATATGCATCACACAGGCTGACTCCCTTGATAGAATTCTACACGGCTGACAAATAATCTCCCTCAATGCTGTTTACAGAACGCCTAACAAGTGTTAAATTTGTACCTCTAATCGGGGAAACTGTGAAACTGTGGCATTGTGTGCGGTGCAGTAATCCATTACAGAATTCCATCATTGTTATTCAGCTCCAATCTCATTACATCTATTCAACATTTAAGTACATCCAAGATGAAGACTGGCACTGCTGTGCAATCGAAAAGCATTTCAAACTTGCAACACGGGGGAAAAAAAGTAGCACTGCATTGCTTTCATTTTAAGCCTGCTTCTTCCATCACACAGTGGCATCTCTCTGATTTATGAATAATACAGTAATAAGAGATATAGTCAAGGCGTTTCATATTCATAACAATGTGAACAATGTATGTAAGCACCTCTGGATTTCATGCATCTAAAATTATACCTTCCCAAGGTTTGTTCTCTCCCATAGCCAATGAAATTCATTCACTGAATGTTTCATCATGTCTCTGCCAAAGATGTTATTGAGAAATTACAGTGCAGGCAATGAGTCAGGAAGCTCTATGACAGTGGTCCAAGTGGAATCCAGGCGAGATGTATTATTATGATATTTTCTTGGAGGAAACCGGAATTGAATTCTGATTCAGCGGAATATGATTTTAAAGCGAGGTTATGCTATCCCGTGATAGATGATACAGGCTACAGTCACACTACACAGAGCTCCGCGATAGATACACAGAGTACAGAGCTGGCCATGCACAACACCGACGGGCTGCATACAGATGAGCTTCTGAAGGAATGAGACCACTGGGGCATAAACACAACAACAAAGAATGTAATGGAGGGTTTACCAACCAAACTCTGTTAATCCACTTTGTTGTCTGTGAAATGTATCCAAACATTTTCAAAGAGCTAGATATTATAGAAGGAATTTACTGCATACATTATAGAATGTGACAGATGGAAGTTGATGAAAAGTCTGACTTAATAAAGTTCTGAAAAGATGATATCGAAAGCTTTTCACTGTTGATTAAGTGCTAAACTTTACGATTAACCTGCCTGAAATGCATATACATGAATGAATATTTGTGTGCAGCATCTCACCCATTTGCCTCACATTTGTGAGCTTCTCAGTTTATTTCTTAGAGAACATCTCGGACTCACTCTTAAAAGCATAGCACAAAAAGAAAAGGGCAGAGTGACCTGAGCAACCACTGCGGCAAAGCAGGATTGCACCACGAAAGCTGGAAATGGAAGCTGAAATGATTTTTACTTCAAAATAAAAGTGAAAAAAAAATGTCGTTTTTAAAAAGCAAGAGCAGCAGCAGAATACAAAATCACAAAAAAATGTGCAAGAGTACTTTTCTTGTGTGGAACTGGAGCTGTATGATCATTACAAAACATTGTACTGTATTGTGGTGGATGGATTTCTAAATGGAGGAGTGCAGGCTGGGCAGGTCATTTTAAGGATAAAAAATATGTCTGGTTAAAGTGTCGGATCCATTCTGTCTTCGTAGTTGCTTCATGGGATCAGATCTGTCCGGCAGGAGCAGATTCAGCTCTGATAAATGATTCTTCAGGGATGATAGCACCGAATGACTCCTCGCTTCCCTTTCCTCTGTACAAACACACAGCCAATCTAATCTGATCTTTTTGTTTGCTTCTTTATCCCTGATGAAATCAAACTACTCCGTCCTCCGTTCTTCAAAAATGCAGCGTGTATACTGTTAGCAAGATGTTGTGATGAATCACGTGAAGTAAAGTAAGTGGAAGCAGTGCTATATTCATAATAATGGGGTCACAACATCAGCAGAGCTGTGGGTTGGAGGCTTAGGAACAGTGTTCGATGGAAGATTTCATGAGGTGAAAGGTGATATTTATGACACACCTGTACACTACATCAAGACCAGTGATTCACTTGGTGGTGAATGATAGCAAAGCTGCAGGTGATGAATCTGTGCTTTGTATCCTGGGAGGTCATCCACATGACATCAAGAGCGATTAGGGGCCTTGTCCCCAATCTATCAGGGGACAATCGGTGTATTTCATCATCACATCTACCCCTTTGCCCCCCCATGGGAAACCGCTCAGAAACACGGCATTTAAGCATGTGGTCATGGACAAGGTCACATCCCAACTGTATGCATTTACAATTTTTGTGTGTATGTGTGTGTTTTTAGCTGCAGATGTATACACCGCAAAGACAAAAGGAGACGAGGAACAGCTCAGCCATGTCTCGTCCCGAAGGAGTCGTCCATCAGAACTGGATCTGACCCTGGAGGACGGATGTGGTCCTGCGGTGCACACAGTCACCCTGGATGGATCCAAGGCTCGAGTGCTGCGCTCAGGGATTCGGAGGAGTGGTTGGACTCATTAGGCATACTGTTACACTGACAGGTGTGGGACTCAGAGGACCCTGTGGTTCTGTCCTTTAGGCTTAAACAGGCATCAGTCTTTGTGATTGCCTTTATGTGTTGTGGCACCTTTAACCAGTATGTTTCAAACACTAGTAGAACTTTTAGTAAGAAACATGAGAACGCTGTGATTGTAGCATCAAAGATTGGACTGGCTGTATTGATTTCCGAGGAACAGATTGGAGCCACACACACACAAACACTAATGTATGCATGTCTATACATGTCAACATGGTAAGATACTGTAGAAAAGCTTTTCACACATAATCTAACATTAGCCTACCTTTGAAGTGTGTTAAGAGCAGTTCAAGGCGAGGGCAGCAATCTTATTAACTTACATGATCGTACTATTTTCCACAAATCTCCCCATTTTTAAAACAAACCACGAATATGTCAAGTTGTTATTCAGGCAGTGCAAAAGTTGTGTGCTCGAGGAAGGCTAGACAAAAAAGAAAAAAGTAAGTAGATTTTGCAGTTTGCCATCAAAGAAAATAAAAATCACTAAACCAACTACTGTACATCTTGCCAAGCAAATCACTGGGGAGGCAAACAATGTGACCACACTTTTTACTCCATTTTAAAGCTACGGTCTACGGTTTGGAAGCAAAGCACTTATTATTAACATCGTTAATATGACCGTTATGGTCCTACAGTCCGATCTACACAATATAAAGAGTAAAAAAA
>JAQLOL010000002.1:20265615-20282007 GCA_029783665.1 Naso thynnoides | reverse complement strand
GTGTGTGTGTGTGTGTGTGTGTGTGTGTGAGAGAGAGAGAGAGAGAGAGAGAGAGAGAGAGAGAGAGAGAGAGAGAGGGAGAGAGAGAGAGAGAGGGCTCTTGTCTCAGTCTCTCTGTTGATGCACACAGAACAAGGTTAATTACTTTTTTGACCTTCTCCGGAAGCTTAAAGAAATATTCCAATCATAGCCTGAATAGATAGCACAAGCAGAGATGCTGAGTCAATGGCCAAACAGTGAAAAATGAAATACTGCTGAATCTTTTAAGTGTAACTTTATTTACCTTCACCATTACTTATCAAATGTTTTAACTTAACCGCCAGCATCACTGACTTAATGTCAGAGAGGAAAATGGATTGGGGGTTTTTTTCGACCTGCTGCAGCTTGCTTACTTTGATATAACATGTACGAAAAGCATCCATTAATTTACACTGCATTTATAAAAAATGCTCAAAATAAATTCCTTCAGATACCAATCATCAGTCTGTAGGGTGCAATCACCGCAAAAAAACATTTCATGTTTTGTTAATATTGCACAGGCTAACATATATTTTACATAGAAGGGATACCATGAAAATACAGTCATTTATTTTATGCCATTAGAACTAAAGTTCTCACTAGTCTGAACCTATTCAGCAAGAGAGGAAAGCATGTGTGAACGCAATCATCAAACAGGTGTGTAAGCAGAAAAACCTAACCTTCTAAAATGGTTTAAAAAAAACTTCAACTCTTTCAAAAATGTCACAATCACTTGAACAGCATGACGCTTCTTTGGAATTCAGATTAGTTGCAACAGTAAACTTAAAACCCATTTACAAGAAAAAAAACAATGACTGAAAAAACTTTACCTGCAAGGAATGTTGTCAGAACAGTGATAAATATTTGTGCTGTACAAGAGAGGGGACACCGTTACCAACGTGCACTGGTGAGCAGCACAATAGAACGTACAAAGTGAAATAATTTCTAGAAATAAAATAAATGTAAGTTGGTCTTTAGGTAGGATTTTGGAGATACTAAGATCATGAGTCATGCTTGAACTTCCAGTAAATTCAGAAAATACATGAAAAAATAGTCCTTCACCTCTGACAGCGAGCTACACTACATTAAAAGATCCACTCCACTCTAAAAATGTGTTTTTCTTATGGTTATGTCGCCTAAAATGTCCAACCTTGAACGTATTGACTTGTATGTGTGCAATATCTTTAGAGAGGTATTTCCACATTGTTCTACTGAAAGGGAAAAATGCAAGTTTGGTACTCTAAAATCTTATATTCAAATATACCCCAGACAAGCTAGATTTAGTATGTATTATATATAATTTTTACAAATTCAAAAGCCAAATGCAGGCAACGATACCTGAAACCTCCAGGTTAGAGTGAACGTGTCAGTACAGAGAGTGATAGTTTGTGTTAGCACAAACACTACCACAGTGTCAGCCACTGCCAGTTGCAAACAACATAAATAAAAGATGCTTACTTGCCATTCTGATCAGCTGCGAGTTTAAGATTCCTTATCCATCCATGTTTGAGCTTCAAACGTCTGAGTTATAAGCACGAAGCGTTTGGCTGGTGGGTGGAGTAAGAGGATGATCCAGAACTTTTCAATGTAGAAGAAAGAGCAGATGTGCTTCCAGCCACTTTTCAGAGCATTTCCTTATCTTTTATGTAGAAAAACAATTTTTAACTAAAATAATTAGATTTTTGCTAAACATGTCAGGAGAGGGACTTGAACCAAATATGTACATACAGTGCTTAAGCAGAAACCATGACTCCTTAAGGCTGTCAGACAGCAGAAATTCATTCACCATTATAGAAATAATAATTTCATAGCCAACAGCACTTAAGGCTATTAAATATAATGTAAGGCAGAAAGTGGCCTTGCTTGATTAGCAGCTGTGTTATCATTGTTGCATGTCCAAAACTTACATGAAAGCCCTATTGAATGAGGATATATATGAGGTGCAGGAGCGTGATCACACCATCCATACATTCATTTTAGTCATTAATACTGTCAGTGTGTCTCACAGTGATTTCCATTGTCAGACTATTTGATATGCATTCATCTGTCTTCCTGGCTGATCTGTGTTGGCAGCCACCCACAATCTCTCCAAGCTCAATTTGATCTCCAGGATAAACAAACCCACAACAATTAAAAGAGATATGAGGGTTGACAAAATAATTAACATGGGGCCAGTGTGACTCTGGGAGGGATTGCGTGCAGTCAACAAAAGACGAAAGAACAAATAATCATTTGGGTGGTTGAGCAACGAACATATTAATTGTGTGTACAGCAGAAAAACCTTGGAGAAAATTATCTGCACAGAAACAGACGGCTACATTCTCCATGCCCCTCTCCAAACACACACATCTTGTCAAAAATAAACAGTGATTCTTGACTCAGTCACTTATTAACTTATCTCTGATGATACAACAGAGAGCAAGTAGTCAGTTCCAGTGAAAGCCGGAGTCGATCTCAGTGGTCTGGTCTTTAGTTCAGATGCATGCGGGGGACTATCATTGCTAAATGTGTTGCTTGATGTTGAAGTCGAGCCCACGGCTGCAGTCTCCTCAGGTGAACACAGCAGACATCAGCTCTGAAATCTCACTGATTTGCTTCACATTGCTCCAGGCTTTGAATGATAATGATAATCCATGCTAGTTTAAGTTTTGTTTTTTTTTTAAGCATAAATCTTCAGTGATTAATTATAATAGCCAGTAAAGTGTTGAAAAGCGGGTCAGCATGACCCTTAAAATGCAAATGTTTGTCGCTGTGTGCCTAAATGCTGCTATGCATATCAGAATATCATTTTAGCTTTATTAAGATCATCTTGCATGGTCGGAGCTCTATTACATGTACACAGAGACACACACATAGACAGTTATTGCCTGCTGAGACGAGAGCTGGATGTTTATCTGTGTTACCCAGAGGTGAGAGTCAATGGGGGGCAGCTTTTAGCAGCTGCATGTGTAAGTGCCATGCTGTCTCTCTGCAGCATCTGGGTAAAAGCACTGAAGAGAAATTGAGGGTGCAACCGCGCTGGCTATTATGGAGGAGATGTGCTACTGGTTATAATGACGAGGTCAAAAAAATAACCCTCGGCTCTCAGGCAAAATTCATAAACACAAAAATGGACTGCGTATTGTGTGAGCTGAGATACACAAATCTAGATATACAGTACATACACACTGACGCACACACCTTTCTTCAGCTGAAGTAATCCATATTTTTATATTAACAATTGATCAAAAGACTAATGTGAAAGTTGAAGGTTTTAGTGTGGAACCTAGAGAGAACTTTCATCCAACCGTGCAGTTCCCCTCGCTCTGAAGCACATTTTAGCATCTATCAACATGTTGTTTCACCTCTAATTAATCCTGTTTTTTATCAACAGCAAGTGGAGTTTTTGGCAGAAAGCTCTGATACTTGATACCTGCCCATAACCACAGAGTAGGCAGACAATTAGCTGGGGAATGTAAGTCAAACATCTTGCATATTCAAACTGAGATTGGTCTGATGGGTTTGTAGAGACCAAAACAAACCTAAAAAGAGAGCTGATGTTTTGGACTGACATTGATTGGGTGGCTACAAACATGACTCCAAAGTGACGTTAATGCTGAGCAATGTGTGCCAGATGCATAAACAGGCAATCACTGGCTTATTACTGCCAACAATGTCGGCCCCCAAGTGGCCAAATAAAGAGACTGGGGTAAAGAACTACAAGGAGTTAAAAGGTGTTTTCACACCTATAGTTTGTTTGCTCTGGTCCAAATCAGTTGATGAGTTGGTGTACTCTGTGCGTTTCCTGCTTGTTTGGTTCGATTTCACACATGCAATGTGTCAAGCGAACCAAAATCTACCAACAAAAAGCCACATGAAAGTTGTCGCCCGTTCATTGGTCTCAAGTCAGATGGGTATTGAAGGTGGAGAGAAAGGAAAGTTTGTTTCCTTCTGGGATATGTCACTTATTCATACCACCCTGGTACCACCCATAGGGAGAGAGTGTGCAGCAGAGTGAGAGCTGAGCAACCGTGTGCTTGCTGTGTGTGAGCAGCAGCACTTTTCTCTGTTTACTTCTCAGCTTTAAATAGCATTTCCTTAGCATTGCATAGCGTTTTCTTTTCCTGTTTGTCAGTCTAAATGCACAGCACTTCAGGCTGCGGGAGCTGGTTTAGTCCAACAATGCGCAATGCTTGCTGCACTTGGGTCGGATCGAGGTCGGATAACATTCATACCACAAACGAATTGCACAAGAGATTGTTTGCAAGCAGACCGAGACCACCTCTTCAAGGAGGTCTCAGCCTGGTTGTTTCGATCTGCATCAGAGTTCGATCGCTGTATTCGCACCAGACCAAATTAACTGTACTAACGAGGAATTCTCACCAGAGTGCGTTTTAACCGGACCAAACAGTTCTGGCGTGAAAACACCCATGGTTGCAGTAAATAAGTTCTGCAAACCAGCTAGCAGTTGGCTGTAGCATGAAATTTGTTGGAAAGCAAATCCACTGCAGCCATTTATGTCGGCTTTATTTCGTGTGTCGTTGCTCTCTCTTTTAAGTCAACTTCAAATTGAGACAAAATGGTTGCAGGGGAAGTTGCAGCAGAGTTAACTGGTCCGTCTCAGCTTGAAATTGAGCTGACTGATGGTGTGGCTTACAGACACTCTGTTGTTGGCAGAGGCAAATCAGAGTATGGTGAGCTAATTAGCTTGCACCAACATCACCTGTGGCTGAGAAGCGTAGTGAAGACCGGCGAATTAGGACAGAGAGTACAGAGTGTCACTTATTTTTCACTTTTCTGCAAAACCCTAAACTCAGTAGCCGAGAAAATATCATGGTAAAAACAGGGCTTATTGGAGACCATTTTAGCAGCAAATTGTGTCGTTTTTTAACCACTATTACACTGTTTAATCAGGTTATACACCATAATGACAACATTGAGCCAAAAAAGTTGTTTAGTGTCACTTTGATGAGGAATTCCAGCCCAGTCTTACCGCAGAGTTTCAAATACAGACACCATGTCACATCCCTTGATGTCTTATATAGACAAAGAAGACACCCATTGTCCATATGAGACACGTGGGGCTGTCAACAACTCCACTCACTCAACTGCTTCTCACCCTGCAGAATAGAAAGACCAACAAGGTCCTACGAGGGGTGGAGGATCACACACAACCGCCGTCCAGGGGACCAGAATTCGAGACCCGTGGGAAACCCAAAATGAGTGTGTCAGAATGTCAAACCAACAATCTTTTTACAAACCTAACAATGTTTGTTGTTTCCTAAAGCTAACCAATAACTTTTGTCGTTTAAATCTCAGTAAACTGCTAAAGTTTCACAACGTAAATCATGGTACAGCTTTGCACATCAGACAGTGTACCTTGTGGGATATCTGACGCCAAAGGGTGCTACTACAAAAGGTGTTACTTGAGGAGTTGGGGATGACAATTACTCGGGAGTTCTGGACCAAGAGACCAATGGTAGACAGGAGGAAAAAGATCAAACAAATACCATGCCGAAAATTCTTACAAGGTTTTGTAAGGTGGCAAGGAAAAGTTGGACAGTAGACAAAAGTAAAGAGTCACCAATGACTGAGACGAACTTCACTATGGGTTCAAAAATCTCTCATTAAAGATGATCACCAACCCCTAAAATCTCAACCAAAATCATTATGAGGTTGACTTAATTGGAGCCTACTGCGGGGCTATTTTTGCTGTTTTGTCCTCTCCCTGTGATGGGAAGTGAGGACACTGCTTCTGAGAACATACAGCTTGTTGCGTAACTATCACTACTCAGCTTGCCACAGGAGCTGGCTGCTTCTTGATAGTGTGGCAGTTATTAGTTGATTAGTTTCCCCTGCGCTACCTCCAGGAGTGTAGGTATTGCGCATGGAAGTAGCTCCCTGTAGCACCCAGCCTGCTCCTCATCTGGCTCAGTCCATGGCCCTGATTATCCCTCTAAGAGCCCACTGGCTGAGTTGCAACTTCACAACACACACAAGCACACACACACAAAGCATAAACATTACTCACTCACACACAGAGACCAACATGATAACAACACAGCCCTCAGGAAAAGAACTGAATAGCCTTCATTGTGTTGATAAAGAGAAAATGCAGGTCTGATTATGATTACCAGAGATTATCCCCTTTGAAAAAAACAGCAATCCCTTAGGCAGAGAGAACGAAGCATCACATCACAATCAATAGCACAGATTAAACTGCAAAGCCCCTCGGAACTCCTGACGCATTCATTTTAAAGTTTATAGCATAGCCAGTAGAGGCAATGCATCCCCCGTCTGCCTCTATGACCTTACTTTGGAGTCTTTCAGCACGAGTAAGATATTAATTTTTTGCTATCTCCACATAAATAATGCAGGCCATGAGTACAACAGTGCATGTCTCTTTAATATACCTTAAAAGAGAAACAATGCAGTCATCACCTACCTGCAGGAGGCTGAAAACAAGCATCAGAATATGTCGACTACACACAAACACACACATAAACACAGTTAAATGGCCTCACTAACCCGAACACTTTCTTCATATATAATTCTTTGTTTTCATTTAATTGCTGGGAGAGCCTTTAATAGAGGGGTCAGCATTTAACTGAAACTGCATGAGACTGATTTTTATGCAAAACAAGTGCTCGGGTTTGAATTTTGTTACCCTTACTGAAAAAATTAAATATGGGTCAACTTGTAAAAAAGGAAAAAAATCAATCACCCAAAATATTTGGCAGTAACTCCAAGGAGCAAAATTTTTCACATTATTCAGTTTAATCTGAATTTTTTTTTCTTTTTTAAAAGTTTAACCGTGAACACAAATTAGAATCTTTTATTAAATAAAAAAAGAAATAATTTTGAAGTATTGGAGTAATGACGAGAACACATCGAACAACAGCTTTGATTTCCTTTTAACAACGCTGGGCACTTACTTTTACAGAAGTAAATATCTGTGTGTGTGTTTATCAGTCCTGTTGGTGGCTGTGACACATGTGCTTGTGTGTACATATTACCCAGGTCCTCAGGTCCTCATGTCAAAATCTGAAGCTTTTCACACTCTGTTGTTGTCTGGGAGCAGAGTTGCCACCCCCTCCCCCCACACTCCCCCGAGGGCATCGGCCCCAGCTGGAGAGCTGCAGCTCGGGCTTTGCCATGAGAAATGAGCCCTGAAGAGCTGTGAGGTGGACCAGGGTTCAGCTGGGGCAAACACTGCTAAATGCCCTGGGATGCTCAGATCCGACAGGTTGGGTCAGAGGAGCGAGGGGGGAGGGGAGTGTGTGAGAGTGTGTTTGTAGAAGACGATGTAGGGAGCCTTGGAGCACATTGTAGCAATGTAGGTCATGGATCACAGATGGATGTAGATTGATGTGTAAATGTGAGCCTGAATTAGTACTTTATATATACAGTAAGTGATATGCATTATATTGTTTTAGAGCAGTCTGAGAAGATAGCATACTGTAAAAGAAAGTAAAAATGAGGTGACAGGAGAGAAAGGACAGATGTGAGCAGGGTTTTTCAAAATCTGCTGGTGCAGCACTACAGCTAGGGAATGAGTTTGCCCAAAAGAAATTAAAATCTGATAGTAAAAAAAGATTTCAAAGTGTGAATTTTTTTGTATCATCCCATTAACTGAAGGTAATGTAAGTACAGGGGGAAGAAATACCATCAGTACAGATTTCATTTCCCCAAATTTAGACTTTGATCTCTAAACACGCTGCTCTCACAAATGAGATGAAACTATTCAATTTCACACATTTTAACTGCTCAGTATCGACTTGCTCATGAAGAAACCTTATTTGTGGGAACAGGCCGAGTACGAAAAAACTTGAGCATGCTGTGTAATTGAAAATATGACAGGAGCGATTTAAATCACTACATCCATCAATATTTTGTAAACAAGATTTTGTTATGGGCTACAATTATCAGTGAATATGTCTGATACATTTTTGACATAACATGATGCACTGAGACTTTAGTTCAACCCTCTATGAATCTTACAGCCAGTAAAGCTCTCAGTCAACACTTACATTTACTCTTTTATTACTCTATTTGAAATTAATTGTTTGCTGAAGCTGCAATAGGCACAATGTACTATAAGATACATAGATTTTAAAATTCAAAACAGTTGCATTTGTTGGTTTTGGTTTCAGATGTAGGTACACTCATTTCTAGCCCTCAGTAGCACCTTTTATGCAGCCTGTTTTTGGTGGGAGAGTTGCACCTTTCATCAGTCCCATCAGTTTGTATTAAAATTAGAAGGACAGGAAGGTTGAGCATTATTGTTCCATCTTGTGTCAACAGAAAAAGTCCACAGAAAGCAAAATAGACATCTTTACAACAAGACAAAACCTGAAGAGACCTAAAAAGTAGTGATGTTTTGACAATAAGTTATATTTGTGACCAACAACTAAGAAATTTTAAAAGCAGCAGAAAATTTGCAGTTCTTCAGAGAAGAGCAGCAACCACGAAAAAGTCTATTTTGGAAACAACAAGGTCAAGAAGCTCCTCAATACATAGTGTTGCAGGATCTCAGTGTAGAAGTGGCAACTTTGGCCATTTAAAATAAAAACTTTTGCTGAAAGATGATGATGAGCCTTATCATTATTAATCTGACATTAGCTTAAATGCTCCAGCTAATTTAAATGGGAACCCTGTGAAAGAATTATAGCAACATATGTGACACGATGCTAAAAAAAACTGATGTTAAAGCTGCATGTCCAAGACAAAAACTCAGCATCATCACTAGATGATGATACATGTAGATGACAAGAAAATCAATACAATGAAGCGTTGTTGTTGTTTTTTGGTGGAGCCAGTTAGTCATACATTTTTCAAATTACACAGAGTGGCTTTAATAGAACTTGTTATTGTACTTGGAGCAAGGAGCACAATATTTTTCAGCTCACAAACGATCAATGACTTAATGTTATGAAGTGCTTCAATATTGTGTTGTTGTGGTTATTGTATTAGTGCTTCATGCACAAACATATTGTGTAATCTTATATGGTTGCTATCATTTCAGATTTGATTCCTACTGATGGGACATAAAATTTATGCACACATATTACTGTCAGATCATCTGGATAAAAGCATTTACCGATTGGAATTACTTGGTTTTATATCGGTTATGGGATCATCTGCCCTGCTTTATTCAGACTGTAGCAGTTTTACAGCTGCTGAGCCACTGTTACAAGCTCAGGTGGTAAATTGCATTGCTTTAAATTTGAATTTGAGTGAGGCTGCAAGAAATGGAGTCAGGGATACAGAGCAGCCACCTGTGTGTATCTGCCATAGTTGGATGTGCTGGGCTGTGGAGGTAATTTTAGAGAGTTGAAGAAATGCAATTTGCTTTTCTCTTTTAAATCACATTACCTTGCCATTCTGCAGTCAATTGAAACCTTTGTAATGGTGTTGTCATGTTGTGACAAATAAATGTGCTACTCTGATGACTTTAACTTTAATAAACATCAGTGGTATTCTGTGTATTCCTATAAACTTTTTTCCAAATGTGCTTTTTTGTCTGTGCCAATGCAGGCTTAAAGTGCAGGTGTATACACATTTTAACAAATAAAGCTGCCAACATACAAAATGAAGTTGTGAAATGAAGCCGTTTATCAGGGACCTTAGAGGTAGATGTGCTTGGCGGTTTCTGTCTCCGGCAGGACTGACTGCAGACTCTGTCAGTGTCTTGTGTCTATACATCACTTGCCAGGTTTTTACTTGCTGCACAGCACTAAACAGAGAAGCAGAGACAGACTGACTGATTAAAACATCCAGACGCATTTCAACCCTGCATGTGAATGTGACTCTGTGTTGGTGGAGAGCAGGTGAGGCAGAGCAAAACACAAAGCTCTTGACAATCATTTTCCTTTTTCTTGTTTTTTCTTCCATAATTGTGAATGCAATTATTTCAAAACAGGCTGAATCGCTTAGCACATATTATCTTTTACGGCGACAATAAGCCACATAATTTTTTGACTTCTCCATTTTTCGTGTCTGATTTCCTTTGTTCCTCTTTTGTCATTCAAAATTATGGCTAAGCTGTTTAACAAAGACACTTTAACCTATAAACACTCACAATACAACAAGGACTAGATGAAAGTGATTTCCACCTTACCTCAGGCAATCATTTAGCATAAACACTCAAAAACATAAATGCAAAATCAGTGTGAGGGGCTTTTTCACCGTTTTCAGATCTTTTGGATGAATGAGCATGTGTCAGGAGTGAATACGTTTTTGTCATTGCAGCAGTATAATGCAAAAACAAAGCATATAAAACAATTCAAAAAGACAATGCAAAATTACTCCAACAATGCAAATCTGAATGAATGACACAATATAAAAACACTCAACTGTAAAGACGAGCAGTTCGAGTCAGAGAAGAGAATGAATGTTTTAATTTCAAGTACACGCCATGCCATCACACTATACAGCAACTATAGCAACAAAGTTAAGCAGCAGTACCGATCATTTCCCTTTAATTCATTTTTCATGTAATGCCACATAGGGCACTGTCAACAGAATGAACAGCAGGCACGACAAAAGTTTATGTGGAGGCATTTGCTAAAAAATGCAAACATCATAAAGTTTAGTTCAATATGACAACTGGAAATGACAAATATCTGTTGTGTTAATGGTTTCAGGCATCAATGTATTGCAAAAATTCCCTGTTAGATCTGTGGCAACATCCTCCCTTTGCGTCGTGTGGTAATTAGTCTGATCAGTCTTTGTACTTTGGCTGGATTGCAGTAATGAGTGTTGGGTCCATATACATCTTTGTGCATTCTGTCCTAATCAGTTTCCAGGTGTCAGAAAAGGTCTGTGTCCACTTTTCATTTCCCTGTGATCTCTCTCTCGTCTAGACGCGACATCAGACCTATGTCAGGAGACTGATGCTTTCAAACTTCAACCAGACCCTCACCTCCCCCTCCCGCAGTGACACCGAACAGAGCACTTAGCCTGGGGACGTGCAGCCAGCAACGGGCCGACCTTGTAGCAGCCCCAGCTGGCACCTCTGGGGGACAGTCCTTGGAAGGCAGACAGACCTTCTCTAACCTAACACTCTCTGGACACTCTAGCAGGTCTCAGACTTACAAGGCTGTTCGCCTCTTAAGAACCTGTGACACTGCTAAAAGACAGGCCCTGACTGGAGGTCAGTGTGAATGGGAGTCTTTAAAAAAAATCTAAGTGAAGAGAAAAGGAACTATGTTAAAGCACAGTCGCTACAACCCAACAAAGTACTCACTTGCTAAGATTTGTGAGACATCTGTCAGTGATTTAAGCGCATATTTGAATAGGTTATTCATAATATTGTGTATCATCCACTACAGAACTATGTGGTGACTACATTTAAACAATCAAAGTTTTAAAATCTCCTGAATTATATTTTAGGCTAATGTACAAATCCAGAGTAGTATCATGGGATGACGTATTAGTAGCACATCACTTTAAAAGACATTTCACATGTCATGTGTAAGCATCTCAAGTTGTTTGCATAACATGTAATGCTGTTTGTTTCCATACACTGAAACGGTAAAGATGTTTCATGAGGACAACAATCACCACTGTTATCAAATTTTGACTTAATTTCTGTCACTCTTGGTCCACATTAGTATGTGACATTGGGCCAGATGCAAGAACATGTTCGTATATTTGTGCATACATTGTTCGCATTCTGTCCGTTACGAGAAATTTACGAACGTGCCACGTCGGATTCATGAACCACTCGTATCACCTGAAAACAATCGTAAATGAGCTGCATGAACATGATGAATCCCACCTGTTCTAAATGAACGCGCGTTCTCGAGATTGGTAAATTTGCATAATTGACGCCCTCAAAATGCTATATAAGGTCATGCGTCAGGCTAGTTGTAGCAAGCTCCATTCATTAAAAAATGGCACCAAAATCAAAAAAGAAGAATTACACCAGTGTGGAGATTGACCAACTACTGTCAGAAGTTGAACAACAGAAGAGTATTATTTTTAGTAGTGTTCTTAGTGGAGTACAAGGGCCAGAAAAAAATAAAGAGTGGGAAAAAATCACTGCAGCGGTGAACTCCGTATCATCTGTTCCGTGCACTGTTGCAGAAATAAAAAAGAAATGGTTCGACATGAAATTGGACTCAAAAAACGTCTGTCAAACCTTAAGAGGAGTATGACTGCAAAGGGGAAGGCCAACAAGATGACGAGGTAAGGAGGATTGATGAGAAGATCCGTGGCGTAATTGGCAATGTGGCACTGTCCGGTGTCACAGCTGATGTGCCACTGGACACAGATTTGATGTTTGCAGCAGCTTGTGACACTGGTAAGGCTTTATTCCTCTACTATGAATTCACGTACATTAAGCTACATTTCTTATGTTTAGTAATATCTTGAAACAGTTACCAGGATCTTATAGCGTAATAACTAGACTAATTTCCTTGACGCATGTCCCCTGTCCAAATGTTAAAAATTGAAGTAACATGGAAATGAATGAGAGACAATTCAATTCATTTATTCAGAGAAAGATTTAGTTCCTCCATCACAGCCCGGCCTGTCTGGAGGTGCGCAGCCCAACTCGTCTGGAGGTGAGCAGCCCGGCTGCCCGCCTTCTGGGTTCCACGGACGCAGGTGATATCGGACGCGGTCCTAAAAAACCAAGAGGACATCTTAACATGTCTGAATAAAATCTGCACCACACTTGGTCAAATGGCAGACAGCCTTCAAAGTATAAGCAGGTCACTACAAGGTAGCAGTGAAAGATGATCTGCCTTTTTGTTTTTTGTGTTCAAATTGTTTGTGCAACAAAATTGTTCCAAAGGGTCAACAGTACTCCTTGTATTTCTTTTCTCATGTAGATAAGAATAAAGAAGCACTAGGCTATACCTCAGAGTTGTGCAATCAATTGTTGCCTGATGTGTATGGCATCTTGATGGTCGACTCTGTGTGGGATGTCATCTGGCATGTCCTCAGAGGTGCAGGATCTGGTAGTACAATGCCCTCTTTTACTGCAATATTGTGCAAAACACAGCATGCCAAAATAATTTGGCATACTTTCTCTGGGGTGTAGAAATAATTTGGTATACTTTCTCTGGGGTGTAGAGCAGCTTTCTGCCGGCCGTGTCAAGGCACATCCACCTTGCTTTTAAAACTCTGATAGTGCGCTCAATCACGGCACGGTTAACGTATGACACCTATTACATGAGTGCTCCTGTCTGGTCTGTGGGTTGGATAGGGGTGTCATCAGCCAGGGAGCCAAACCATAACCTCTATCACCTGCATATCAGTTAAATGAATAGGTAAATTGACATTGCATTCTGTAAATTAAACAGTTGAATTGTCACTTACCAACGAGCCATCCATCTCCATGCACACCTTGTGCCAGATGCACACCAACTGTGCTGTTTTGCAGCACAAATGAGTCGTGCGCTCCCCAAGGCCATCGTGCAACAACATTAAGCAGGTTATATTTTGCGTCTGATATGAGTTGGACGTTGATTGAATGGTATTGTTTGCGGTTTAGGAAGGGAAATGTAAATGGAAGGCGCTTTGATGCGCACGTGAGTACAGTCTATTGCTCCTATGATGTTTGGTAGTTGAGCGATGTTGTGGAAGTCTCTCTTAATTTGGAGTTGATCTGCTGCGGTGTATGGGAATCGGATGTACCTGGGGCGCACTGTGATGAGGCCTTTGACAACCGAGGGAAGCGCATGACTGATGGATGATTGGGACACTCCTGATTGATCCCCTATCTCCCTTTGGAAAGTTCCTGTTGCCAGGAATCCCAATACGTTGAGGACTTGAATGTGTGGAGGAACTGGGTTTGACCGTCGTGTCTCTCTAGTCAAATGCGGCTTCAGCAAGTCACACAGGCTCAAAAGGACAGCCCGAGGTAATCGGAAACATTGGAACAGCCATTCATCAGTCTCGGCAAGTAGATCTGCGCGGTTGTGCTCTCTTCCAAGGCCCTGGGGTGCCAGAGCATCCAACAGCAGTAGGTAAGCCATGACGCTGCGCACGGTCACACTGCTTGTTGTATTTTATAGGGGACAACCAGCTCTCAACAATCAGTCAATCAATCAATCAATCTTAAAGGTAATATCAAGTCACTTCTCACATGATGCAGGAAAATACCCTTTGATTTAATATAATTAGTGCAACTTTTCAGTCACTTTGTATTTGTAGTTGTTTTTATTTATATAGTAAGTTAGTATCACGTCATAGATTTTAATTTCTCATTTAAATGACTGATAATATCATACATAAACTGTCAAATACTACTTTCAAACAGGGTGATGTCACCACAATTATGGATCCCAAAGTGCATTTTTTATGTTACAACTCAAAAGGTCTTCAAAGCATGAATGAGAAACAGTTTGAAGAATTGAGACACAATTGAGTAGTCATAAACAAATGTTTAATGATTCTGATGACAGCAGGTTGTTTGTGCGTATCAGGTACGACTGGTCAGCACCACTCGTAAATTTTGTTCGTACCTAAGAGAAAATCCAAAATACGAAAACATTGGTGAATGCCACAAATCCTCGTAAATCACTTGTACGCACGATTTAAGAACGAATCTGTGCATATGAAAGTTTCTTGCATCTGGCCCATTGTCGTGATCAAACTAAGCGACACCCACTTCAAAGCAGCAAGAAAAACATGGAGGAAAAGAAACCTCCACAACTCTCGAGTCAATAATTAAATTGAGCTGTTTTTAACCAAAAATTGAATATTCATTCATTCATTCAGGATCCCATAACTCAAAGTAAGAAGCAGAGTAGCAAAAATGTTTTTTTGTCTGTGTGTGTGTGTGTGTGTGTGTGTGTGTGTGTGTGTGTGTGTGTGTATGTATAGATACAATGCTAAATTCATACGATATAAAACTACGTTTTAACATACACGCATAAAAGTAAGAAGTCAGTCAGTTAAAATGTATTCTGAGTAAACGTTTACATCTTGGAAGGAAGGGGTTAAAAAGGGATATACTCTGACAATAATATATGACAGACTAATTAAACTGCACTTAAGTATGTAAAGTAAAATCTATTATAATGTCAGTGTTTACAGTAGTGGAACAGCATAAATTCAAAGAACTACTGATTTTAATTAGTTTTGATAACTATCGTCACATATAGCTCAATTTAACAAAACTGTGCAAATAAACAATTTTAACCACTGATATATATCACTGATATATATTTCTCCTTAACTTACCTGTGAGAGAACCATCATAAAAAATCTCATAATGAGGGAAGTCCTTACAAGCTAAATGTAAATGTGGTCTCAGTAACATGGATGCTGTAGACAGTCATCTCTGTCATCTTTGCCGTTGTTTACATAATGGGAAGTGATTAAGATGATAATGAAAACAGCCTGGATGTCCAGCCACTATGAATTCAAAAATGTTGGAAAATCTGCATGACAGTCCGATGAATCAGTGGATGCTAAGGAGGCATTTATGTATATTAACCCTGTAAAGTAGGCTCTTTAAATTCATGAGAATCAGCTAGTTTACCTTCGCCCTGCCTCCCCCACTTCACCCAATCCAAACTCACTGCACAACAAATGATTTCATCCCATCTTTCACTGGAACTACAAGTTCACTTTCACTTCATATAGAAAAGTTCCTCACTGCTCTACAAACTTTCTGCTTATGTGCCTGTAATTTTGATAATGCGCTATTTTAAAAGACAGGAAATAACTCCTGTCATACGTGGACATTTCACAAGTGCTCTTAGAGTTCCCACATTCTTTGCAGATATTTCAATGTAATTTAACCTGCTTTTCTACTTTTGTTAAGCTCCTGCAGTCCTCTCATCTGTGCAATTCTAATGATCCGTCCTTCTGTTCTCGTTACCCAGTGGATCTGTGATCCACAGCAATTCTGACGATCACGAATTGTCACGGAGGTCATGTTTGTTTGTGGACAAGAAATAATGAGATACAACAACAGCAAGAAAAAAGCAAACAGACATAGCCAATTGTTCTGGCTTCTCCAGTGACTGTAGCAGTGAGCACTGCCAGAGGCTGCTCCCCTCACTGCTAATTACAGTGGTGTGACATCCGTGTGGGCAGCGGGGTCGCTAATGCTAAGAGACCTGGGGGGCTGTTTTCTTTCCCTGCAGAGCAATGTGTTAATGATACATGCAAACAAACACTCATGCAAAGGACAACTTTTCATGAGAACTCAAGGTTGCAACTATGAATAATGCATGACAGCCGGCAATCAATTGAAAATATAACAGGATAAGTGGATGCTGTGTAGGAGAGATTGAGCTCTGTGCATCTGCAGCAGCCGCGTACATCTTATACAAAGCACACTTAAAACCAAAACCCTGTCAGTGGAGGTAGGAGGTCCTGTGTGTGTGTGTGTGTGTGTGTGTGTGTGTGTGTGTGTGTGTGTGTGTGTGT
>JAQLOL010000002.1:20206710-20221947 GCA_029783665.1 Naso thynnoides | reverse complement strand
GTGTGTGTGTGTGTGTGTGTGTGTGTGTGAGAGAGAGAGAGAGAGAGAGAGAGAGAGAGAGAGAGAGAGAGAGAGATCACCATGGGCTCTTTTGGATTAGTGTCCCTCCAAAACTGAAAAACAATATCTCCATCCACATCTGCAGTGTTACATTCCCTCAAGTTGTGCAAAAATATATGTGCCTGCATGCATCCTCTCTTCTCTTAACCCAAATGCTTTTGTCAAATTCTTTTTTCATATCTATTTTCTACAAGGCTAAAAGCCTGTAGCTATGCTTACAGCCCAGTAAGACTATTTCTATGCTAACAAAGGTAGAAAGAGCCATAATTATAGTCACTCAATAGTTTAAATCCTTATAGGTGCATTTCACAGCAGCAGTTTCTTTAGGCTTCATCAGTGTCTTTGTCTGACTCAAACTCAGTGGGTCACTGATGTGAAGCATGGCTGAAACATAGAGGAGAGTACAATGTCTGCATATTTTGGAAATCTGTATACAGTAAATTGAAAACTTTCTCATGAATTGCCTAAAAGAGAAAAAGCAGGTGAAAATAAGAGGGCAGCAAAAGAGCTGGTGGCCTTTTACAAGAATGAAATACATCTTCAGCTTCTCAACTTGTACTATACTTGAGATTCTTTTAGCACCAAAGACAAAGGTTACAAAAAACTTATTGCTTTGCTTATGTTTTTGAAATGTCAAAAATGTTAATGCTTGTATATACATGAGTTTTGCAAACTGAAGAGTTGAAGGCAGCTCACGCTGTGGGGATCAAATGCACTATAAGGTGTGAATGCAACAAATGCAGTTGTCATGATTCCACAGTATCAGACTTGACAAAACCCAAGGTGTATACCAATGCATGCAAAAAAAAATTTCTTTTGTGAAATCATGTCCCTACATACTGAAGTTCTGAAATGTATCTGTTGTTGTCTGTGGTGTATTTTTATTAAAAGTATTTTACAGTTTTTTGTGAGTGCTGCCGTCTTTTTCTAATATTTGAAATTATGTGCTTACATGTTGAAAAAATCTCAATTTGCTGTAGTAATTCGCTCTGGATGCAATTAAAATGCTTGTAGCCGGCGTTCTGAATGTTTTCTGGAAACATGCAGCAAAAACATAATGAAAAAAAACCTAGATACGGAAGCTAAAAGCAAGAGATTAGAGGTTTTTTTGAAAAGAAAGGAGGTAGGAAAAGGCAAATGTAGAAAAATATGGAAACAGCAAAGCAAAGAAGATCAGCCAAATAATAATGGAAAAAAGGACATAGCAGTCAGGCCCTAGTTTGAACAGAATATAATTGTGACGTAGTTGTGATTGTATGAGCAGGAAGGTTGGAGCTAATGTCGGTGACACATAAACGAGAAGGCTGAAAGCAACAGATCGGCTTTCAAGACCTCATCAAGGACGACGATGAACCAGGTAATTTTAGCAACCTTTAGTCAGGATCTTCATAATGACAGACATTACCTCAGGCTGAGATAGCTTGTGTACAACGAACTATATAATTTAATGAAAATTAAGCGTTTGAAAGCCTACTGTCTAAAATGGTCACTCTTCTTCCATCCAGATTTTCTAAAAAGAATTGATTGAAATCATTCTTGTCTGTCCATAATAGAATTAACATGCAAGGCATATTAATTATGCATTGCCATGATTGAGTTTTTGCTTTTAATCATGACAATTTCAGGCTTGACGAAGCTTAGATTGGCCAATTTAAGAAGAGGTTAATGGGTTCTTATTATGGTTAGATTTCTCATTGCACAGCAAGAGTGTCTGAACAACAAGGAGAGCCAAGTGACCATTTATCTGATAGAAAGTCACTGTTAAACTCATTTTCACTGTGAAGAACACTACATTATCCATTTCTAAAGACATAATGGGGACTTTTGAGGTTAATGGATGATGGTTAAACCAAGAAGTGCAAGAAGTGCTGCTTATTTAAGAGGATTTCCTTTCTGTTTGTCTGCAGGTTGCAGGGTTTTTTACAATTTGACAATGGTTTTCCTTTTCATATAAAAATGAATGTCAGAGCTGCATGTTAACATACAAATATATATATATATATATATATATATAGAGAGAGAGAGAGAGAGAGAGAGAGACAGAGAGATACATAGATATACAAATAGATAGAATTACATGAAAAAGGTTGTTGTTGTTGTTAGACATACAGGAAATAAGGTTTTTTGCAGTAAATTCTGTGTGTTGAATTTCACTCTTGCAATGTATCAATTTGGACATCTGATGCACTAAAGTAGTTTGACTCTCTGGACACTTTATACTGACTGACAGATTGGTCTGACCCCAGGAGTCCTGAAGCTGCTAATGGCTGCTAGCAACAGTGCTGCCTCCATCAGTTTACCAAATCAGAGTGGTTTAAACAGTGTGACTGCAAACCTAAATCCAAAAGTTGGAACTCTGTGCTCTTGGGGCTAATAACTCACTATGATTTATTGCAGTGGGGAATGATAAAATATGTATGATTTCCCTGCAAACACTGCAGGTGCCTGTAGTTAAAAGTTTTTAAAAGTTGCTTTTCTTTGTCAGCTAATTCAATATCTTTGCAGCTTCAAACACATTAAATGATCCATAATTTTGCACAAGAAACTTTTTTTTATCAAAGTTTGTTTTACTTGTGATGTTTTTCATTTCTATGGCTGTTGTTCTATGTGCTTATCTGTCTCTTCCTGTTGTCTCTTTACACTGTAGTTTCATTGGCATTTGTGATCCCTTTCTCAGTAATGTGTGTTTACTGGGCTCTGCTGTGAATACTTAAAAGATAATGTGCTTCCAATATTCACTCAGATATGTGCTTCTCCCAATAAACTGTCCTAAATTTTGTGCTTCTGTCTGAACTGTAAAGTCCTTAAACATGAACAAATAGAAATCCTTGTTTCATTTATTTCATCGTCACAACGATGAAGGTCAGCCAGCCCACACAACAATCCATCTGCCCACGTGAGGTGACATGGTCACTTGAGTCATCAGTCTACCAAAATAGTGTATAACAATTATTATTCCTCTTTGACAAGAAAACATCCAGAAGGCTTGAATTAATGAAAGCCATCGACGAGATTATTTTGACCAGACGTAAAAACCTCACAGTAAACCTTCTGATTAGAGGTAAAACCAACATTTGAAACCAGACAGTCCAATTTGATAACTGGGCAAAACAATGAGAGAATCATTCTGGCAGTTTAAGCCATTAACTAAATTAAATCTGGAAAAAAAATCTCTTCTCGGTCATATACCAGCGAGATGAAGCATGTGAGCAGGTTCTATATGAAATAAGCGAATAATGTGGGTTCATTTTAAACATTGATCTTTAAATTTCTTTGTAGAAGCCCTGGCGAGATCACTTGGGCCTTTAGATTTGATTGAATTCCTCTAATGTAGCCATGATTTTGTGCATATGAAGCAATACAGAGCTGTAATGACAAGTAAAGGTGTAAAGGACAAATTACTTTCACCCACAACTCCTGAACAAATAGAAATCCTTGTTTCCCGTGTTGCTTCATCGAGATGAAGGGGAGGTACAAGCACCTGTGTGCTCTTTTTTGAAAATGCAGACAAAATTTTTGCCACTTGAGATGCAAACACTCATCTCTGATATCTGTAATTTCTAACATCTGTCTTTGTCTTATCAATGACCCTCCAGCTAAAGGTGGAATATGGTTTTATATGATCAGAAATATTTCAAATATTTAAATGTTTTACAGGAAGAGAAAAAACATACCTGACATGTACCGAGAGAAAACCCAATAATTAACTTAATTAACTTTTTATTTCACACAACCAACAACATACGAATGTGAGCTTTTCTGCACTTTCTGTGCTATATTAATAAATGCTCAGTGTTTTGATTTTCCATTAAAGTTCATATTAAAATAAACACTTTAAGGAATAGATCTTTTTATATTCATATTTCATTTCTTTTTTTGTTTGTTTGGTTTTATTTTTATCCAAAGATTTTTCAGTTTCATGCTATTAGTGGACACTGCTCCCTGTAGGAAAAATAAAGACTAAAATAAGGAGAATTGAAACTTTAATCAGAGAGGCAAGGCAAGTTTTTATAAAGCACCTATCAGACACAGGGCAAAAGTGCTTTACATGGGCATGGCATTGTATTAAAAATAAGACATTAGGAAAACAATAAGGCTGCATTAAAGGTAATAGAAACAAGAAAGCTACAAATAAATTATTTTTTAAAAACTAAAATGCATTTAAAAGACAATAAAAACAGATAAAAGCGACAGATACATCACTGATTGCATGTAAATAAAGGCTGTAATGGCCACCACAGAGAGCTCCATAAACACATCATATCAGAAACTTAATAACAGTCAGTAGGACAGCAGCTATAAGCTTCATTTCAAGCTTCATTATTGTTGTTCAGACATGAACGCAGCAGCACTTTAAAACTTGTAGGTGCAGTCATGGTCTAATTGGCTGTAAAGTATTTCGTTCTTAATTATTTATCTATTTATTTGCTGGCTTAGACTTTTGGGGTCAGTGGAGCACAAAATTGTTCTGCAAATAATATATTATTCACTACATGGCAGATTTATCGTCTCCATAGAAACTGGTCTCCGTTTTCTGTCGTTGAGCAATTACCTGACAATAAGTTCAAGAGCAAGTGGGGTAAAAGTGTAAGAGAGTCATGTTTTAATAAGGAGACACCAAGGTAAAATGTTTAAGACAGACAAGAGGACAATGATGCCTCATAACACAGTTTGTCTCATGAATATAAACAAATCAAGCCTGTAGCAACACACATTTTCAGAGATACATAAATAAAAAATGTTTTACTCACAAATGCAGCTCAGATGCAGAGTCGACACAAACAGCATCATTCTGTTTTCACTCAGTCATCAGCTATGCAAAAAGGTGAAAACACCTTGTGTTACTTAAGCTGAAGTGACCTTTTCCAGCTGTTTTTCTGTTGACAGTGGCTCAGTAGGCAGAGTGGGTCATCTCCCAATCTGAAGGTTGGTGGTTCGATCCCTGGCTCCTCCAGTCTACATGTCAAAGTGTCCTTGAGCAAGATACTGAACCCCAAATTGCTCCCGATGGCTGTACTATTAGTGTACGAATGTGTGTGTATGAGTTCCAGATGAGCGGATTGGCTCTTTGTAGAGAAGTCACCTGCCCTTAATGAGTGAATGTGTGTGTGACTGGGTGAATGCTGACTTGTGCTGTAAAAGCACTTTGAGTAGTTGAAAGACTATAGAAGCGCTACAAAAATACAGCGCATTTACCATTTACCATATTGTCCAGCGTGGGACAGGTGTACTCATTTTATTTTATGATTGAGTTTGCAAACACAGTAGCCTGAAATGAAAACACACTCAAAAATGCTTCATAGAAGAGAGGGCTGAAAAATGTACTGGTAATGAAGGTCTGTTTCTATTATTGTCATCTTCATCTGTGAACATATTCTGTATGAAAGATTTTTAGCCATGCCAGCTGTGTGAAAATTTCCGTCTGTCAACTGAACATTTTGATCCAGACTGAAATATTACAATTATTGGATGTATTGCTAAAAGAATTTGTACAGACACCAAGGCCTTCTTGTCCATGAATCCCTCTTTTTTTGATGATCCCTTGACCTTTCCTCTTGTGCCATCATCACATTTGTCTTTTGGAGAAAAATGTCTCCACAAATATCTAATAGACTGCCTTAAAATTAGGTGCAGTCCATTTCATCCTCCTGATTGTATGCTGTCATAGCTTTGATGATCCCCTAATTTTTCATCTAGCATCATCACATGGTTAAAAGTTTCATTTTTATTACAATGATAATGATTTGTTATCTGATATCTGCGAAGTCAGTGCCAGTAATGTAAGTCAGTAACACAAGATTTAGCTAGAGACGACTCATATAAGACCGTTTTGTATTAAAGAATTAAATTTATGTCCCTTACTGAATCAACACTGATGATGTTTCATCTTCTCTGCATACACTACATTTTGACCTGCTTGGAGTGAAATCAGAAACAATAAAACCAAAAGATTCTCAGGATCCAAAGCCAAGGAGAAAGAAATTCAAATTTACTGACATTTTTTTTAGGTTGTGAAATGGTTGCAACATTTACTGTGTAGGATTCACTTTCGCTATGATACGTGACTTTAGAAACAGTTGTTATAGTGATGGTATGAGAAGCAAGGGCCCGCTGACAATACACAAGAGGGGGTTGTCTTTCTCTAGCTCAGTTTGTCTTGGAAGAAAAGTAAAAAGGAAGGACTTTCGGGTTGCACCAACTGGACAGACAACAACGGCTCCAGAGGGAAGTTATCTTCGCTCACCTACACAGACAGCTGCTCACGAAGAAGCAAAAGAGTGACCATTGAGTTATATATATAAACACAAACATCCAGACAGCAAAGAGTAGACAAACGGAAAACATGAGAACACACCTCCATGTGTAAAGAACCACAAGAGGCGATAAATTACAAGCCTGCTGGCCTTCAGTTATAAAATCATGGGCCCAAGTTAGCAAAGCAACATAAGACTTTAGTTAAGGGTGGAAAGAAAGTGGAACCTTAAGGAAAAGATTTTGATTTCAGGTACATTTAAAATAAGAATTTTAAAAAATTATGAAACAGGAAAGAAATTTGATTTGTGATATTTATGTATGGATTTTGGGAAGTCATATTGTGACATAACTGTCAAGAATTAAAAGGAAAAATAAATGTGAATAAATACTGTTTTTATCAACACAGAAATTAGAAAATACTATGAATCGCCACAACAAAAAAATACTTGTTTTTAGGAAATAATTTTTTCATAAGGCTATGAATAAAATATTTTTTAAAACCCTTTAGGAGAAGTTTGTTTCTTTGCACACTAAGCCTTATAATAAGGATATTCTTGATCATACACAATGTTCTAGAGCATTATTATGACGAATGATGCAGTATTGAGGTCGAGAGCTCAGTGCTGATGTCACCACTAGCTGAAAACTGCGGAGGTGAGGGGGCATCGAAAGAGCTTCGACAATCTCTCGAAAAACACAATAAACGCTCATTTTAAATGACGTGAAGCTAACCAAATGTTTAGTGGTGTACCAACACTTAAAGGTAAAGTTAAGCTTATAACCAGGAAACGGCTGGTTTTTTGTTTCCTGAAACAGCTGAAAGAGATGAATCTGGGTTATAAGCCGGAAGACGTATTTTTAAAGCAAAACAGTCCGGCATCTTAAACTTCAGCCGTGCATGAAAATGTTTTTGCCTGTAGTGTCTGGCCCTAACTTATACTGCATTTTAAGGGAAAAATGTGAAATGCTATCAAATCCAACCTTTGATCTCTCAGAAGCAGCTTGCAAGTGGATGGTATAAAAACAGGAAATCCTATGACTTCTGGAAATGTAACAGATAAAAAAAAAAAATCCTAATATCCGTTTAGTTGCAGTGGCATTTAAATTTTTCAAGCACTATAACAAAAATAGCCTTTTGAAGTCAGTGAAGGAGTGTGCTCTCATGTGTTTTCAGTTCTCAAGGAGAAGGCTGCTATGAATTGAGGGGAGTTTGTGAACTATAATTCAATATTTCTTGAAGCCTTGTTTGTGAAATTTTGTGAGAAATAGCTCTGAAGTTTAGTGTTGAGCAGCAGTCAAACTGTAATGCCTCTCTCAGTCCAAATGTAGGCAGATGCATACACATTTCAGTTAAGTGTGTCTGGAAAAACATTTGTTTGTGGAGAGTGTTCTCGGCTCAGTGAAAACCAGGCATGGTCAGAATTACAGAATCACTGGGTGCATTAAGTGGATGTTGGAGCCCTGCAGTGTGTGTGCGAGCTGTTAATTTGTTTATTTCATTTGCTCACTTTCAAATCAGCGCCTGTCCTCTTTGGTTTGGATGTGTATACTTCTGTTTACTGGTCAAAATTACAGATCATGAAAATAACTTAAAACCAAATGTACATTCCATCCACACAATGGGTTTTTTGCTTAGAAAAAAACTTTTTGTTTAATACATTTTCACATTTAGAAAAAGTAGAATTTTAGTTGGACACCAAAAATTGAGGAAGGACAAGTGGAGCAGGACTGAATCTTTTTCCCCATCAATAATATGAAGGTTAGATTCATTTACTCACTAGGACTGGAAAAATTCATGTAGGCTACTGAATTGACTCAGCTCACAGTCACAGATACTGGTCATTTTCAATTATTCTGGGGTTACAATGAGGTTGAATTCTACACAGTTTGATTTTTGACGGACAGTTTATTCCGATTTACACTTTGATTGAAATAGTACAAAGATACTTTATGGCAGATTTATTGTCGCCATAGAAACTGGTCCCGCTTTTCTGAGTTAAAGCTATTACTAGACAGACAGTAAGGTAAAGGGCAAATATTTGGTCAAATAAGTCCAAGAGTCATGTTTAAATGAAAATGCGGCAAGTGACTGAAACTTTGACAGTGACAAGGATTTTTTTGATGTCCAGTGCCAACATCTTTTAAAATCTCCTCTTAAGTACAATCTGCACAAGGTAAACTATAGTCTGGTAAAGGTTGTGGAAAAATCAGGATAATAAAGATTTGATAGGTGTTGGGGAAAATATGGTCAATGGTAGGGAAAGATCAAGGTTACAGTAAACAAAAAGGAATTTGACCAATTTCACACATAAAAGTCTTTTCGCAGTTCAGGGGGAGTACCACTGCACGTCTGGTCATTACTGTGAGCTATATAATGAGGCTTTTTAGGCTCCAGACTGAGCTGCAAGAAATCTGATAAATTGCCCTGAACATTTCTCCATTCACTATAATGGCAATACGGTCTATTGAAGCTGTGATTTTAGATGCAGGTCACATTTCTTTGCATTTCACAGTGCTGCTCTATACAATGTTTTTGAAATGGTATTAATTTGGGCTTTCAGTTTCAGTTGAAAGCTTTGCAGTCCCTCCTGTCTGGTTTATTTTTTGTAAATTCTCTGTGACTTTAGCTCCTCGTAGATGAATGCCTGTAAATGAACACAGGAGCGAGAGACAGGCAGACAAAAGAAGGAATAGACGGACCAAGAAATAAAATAGTGAATGAGGACTGATGATGAAGACTGGTCACAGAAATGTGTCTGCTCATGAGCCATTCATTTCCCAATCCTCCATCCTTCACATCTGCTCAATCTTCCTCCATTATGGACCAGATTCAGCTACAGTGTGTGCAGCTCTGGTGTCATTTCCATCTGACACTTTGCTCTTACCCCTGGTGTCACAGGAAAATGACAAAACTGAAACCGCTGCAGAACTTTCTGTTCCACACACCACAAGCAGAAAATTGCCCTCTTTTCACTCCCAGGCTCTATTTCATCCGGCCGTGGTGAGGCTGTAGTGTACGCATGGCCATTCACTGTGATCCATGCCAGACCTTGTCGATTCTTTTCTGCACTGTACAGTATATCCATTTGTACTATTTATTCACAATGTATAAGAGACATGGGAATAAAGGAGTCGAAAAGTTTGCTCACAAAAAATGTACATAAACCAACTTGTCCTTTTCTGAATGTCATCTAACAAAATTTGTGTTTTTTCTAAGAATCAACATGATCTGTGGCGGGGGGATTAGAAATCACTCCCTGACTTTCCTTAAAATGTCTCTAATCCCACTTAATTCTTTACTGGCTCCTGCGCTGAGCCTGCTTTCCCTGTGTTGTTTACTTAAGGTCTAGTTTTTTCAGATATAGCACCTGCCATCCCATCATACCCACAAACCACCTTCAGAAATACTTTCTCCTGCTATCTCTTTCATGCAAGTGCTACTATTTATGGGCTTTGTCTTTCTGGCAGGGTGCATGTGTGTATGAGTGTGTGTGTGTGTGTGTGTGTATGAGTGTGTGTGTGTATGTGTGTGTGTGTGTGTGTGTGTGTGTGTGTGTATGAGTGTGTGTGTGCGTGTGTGCGTGTGTGTGTGTGTGTGTGTGCACGCGCACGCGCGTGTGTGTGTGTGTGTGTGTGTGTGTTTTACTGTGTGTCTGTGCACATCACTTTTTGCCACTAGGGTGTCTATATATAAGCTTGCATGAGGGTATTATAACTTACATGGAAATTTAAAATATATTCCAACTTTTAAAGAGTGACACCAGTGTAGTAAACAAGTCAACTACTGCTCAGTCTTAAATGTAATATTATAAGAACACGTTATTTACCAAAAAGCCAAAATTGATTTGCTTTTTTTCACCTCTCTTTGCTGTTTCAGTAAGTATTATCTGTGGTCGGGCTTTGATCAGTTCACAGCTTGACGAAATTGTCCGCGCAGGGTCTCTTGGATTCGCCATTATTGCTAAATTGCATTTGAATGACTGAATCGTTTCCTGTTACCACCTGCTGATTGATGTATGAAAAGCTGTTAAAATGAGATCTCAGCCCAGTGAAAGGATTAAACACATTTGCGTTGTTTGTCGAAAGCTACATTGCATGCACTTTGAACTCTGCAGGCTGATGATGTCAAGTCAATTTTCAGTTTACGTGACATTTTTTCATTTAGGCTGTCTTTTTCATGTAGGTTTGTGCTGTCTCCCAGAAATTACATAATTTTCCTATACATATTTAATCAACATAATGAAATGCCTTTAAGATGTCTGTTAAGTTGCAAAATGTTTATAAAGGACACACTGTAATTTAGCTTAATTTAGCAACAAGTAAAACTCCTTAAATGACCACAATAATTATTACCTGACATCAAGCTGGCATTTAAACTTTTAATGACATTTTAATGACAAGTCCATATTATACCATAGTGGTTTAGATCAAGAAAAGATGACAGATTTTAAACTCTTGGTAATTTTCAAGTTGTCATAAAAAAGACATCTGAGATAATAGTCTATCAGCTTTGCATTAAAAGTGTTGTCATATACATTCATAAAGACTCTTTGTGACAGTGTCCGTCTAAGACTCCCCCCTTAAAATAAAATGTTACCACAACGACCTTTGCTCGAAAACTCCTAAATGTGTCCAACATCTTCAGACCTCCTATTACGAAGTTGTACTTATCATTGCACTTATTGCAAAAGTTATCAATCCAGTCTTTAGAAGAAAGGTATTCAAACTCTGTCTGCAGTCATCGCCTTAAAAGACAGACCTTTGCCACAAAAATTCTGTCCAGCAGGATCGAAAATAGTTTCTGTCAAGCTCTAAAACAAACCCTTTTGAGAGGTTCCAGCTGACATCTCCACCAAAAAATCTTTACACTGTGTCATGAGCGGCCTCCTAATGGAACACGATGGAACCATTACATTGTCTTCTTCATTGATCAATCAAGTTGTCAGAATTTTCTGTTACCTGCTCTTAAAAAAGCTAAAAAGTGCAACTTTGCAAAGCCTCTTTGTACCATTTTAAGAGTATTTCAGACCCATGTCCCACTCTGACAGAGTCAAAGGACAGGAGAAGGCCTTTTATCCCCCTCAGGTATAAAGATTGTTATGTCTGGTAGAAGTCTCCAGAAGCTCCAGTACATCCAGACCAGTGTTGACAAGGACATATAAACAACAAATTTCTCAGAGTCCAACATCACAGCACTGGCTCTGTGTCTCCTTCGACAGAATTCAGACATGATGTCCTGACTGCTGAGTGTATCCACAGAAAATCCTGCCTTCTCTCCAGAGACCTCTAACCTCACAAAATCCCCATGCAAAAAACTCTCAAGTCAAACAATGTCCTGCTTCTTCCAAGACCCTGGAACCATGGATCAACATCACTGGCTGCCATGTGTCTGCACTCTAACTGTGGAACAAACTACCTGACAACCTAAAGGAGAATTAATCCCAAAAATATATATTTACAGAATGCCATATACTGTAAGAATTTGTGTTTGATTTTCATTTGTTTGGGGTTTTTTTAAGTTTCTCTGGTATTATAAGTTATTATTATTACTATTGATTTTTTTTTTTACCTTGTAGAGGCATACAAGGCAACTTTGTCTCAAATTATTTTTAAAAAAATATTGGGAAAGGGTTTTTGATTAATGATCAATGCCTGTGCACAATAAGAGTGGGAATCGCAGGGTAACTCAAGATTTGATACAATTAGCAATTCTGCTGCAATTCTGCAGCGATTCTGCAATAATGGATAAATTGCAAGATAATTATATATTGATAATCATAATTATATCATGATACATCACAATATCTGTCTAACTGAAGAATATAAAATACATACGTTATTTTGCTTGTTCCATTGATGTTGTAAAAGCCAGAGTGGGTCAAGATTTTATACTGGAATGTGAGTGGTGCATCTTTTAACATTAAAAATTTTCCAACATCACATTTTTTCCAACAATTTTTTTCCAACAACACATTTTCCAGCAACACATAATTTTAATTAAAGTATCGATATTTGTTCAAGTGATTCGATAATTGTGTCTCAAGAGTCAGGGCAATGATGTATTGCTGTATTGATATTTTGTCCCACCCCAGTGCACAATGTAATGACACAGAACATAGCATTCACTGGTCTTGCTATGAAATTTTTGCTCATTTATCAACTAACAACCCCTGAACTAAAGCATGACAAAAAAGAGTTGAGTCATACATGGGACATGGTTTTAAGATTAGCAACGTCAGATAGTCATGAAATTTTATACAGACATTCATACCAGGGGATGAATCCTACTGAGTATATGATACCCTGACGATTCCTCTTGCACCATGTTGAAGTTGATGTTTATGGTTTTAAAAGTAAAATGTCTCAACAACTATTGGATGGATTGCCGACCACTATAGGTGCAGACACTCGTGCATCAATCTGGATTAATTGCAGCCTCGCGCAAGCAGTGGCAATGGATGATTCTTAGATTTAGAATTTCTCAATGATGGAGAAAGTGTAAATGTGCTTTCAGCTTCCTGTTGGGTTTTTTATTTTGGTTTGTTTGATTGTTTCGTTTGACACTTTTGACTGAAACAACACTTTTTTCCTTCAAAGTCTGCCATTTATGCTCATCGTTAACCCAAACCTCCTGCCTACTTCTAGTTTGCCTTACAAGAACACACTCTCTCAGTAGGAAAAACATTACCAGTGAATTTTATCTGAGCAGCAATTATGCTTTCCTTGAAACATGAATGACAAAACAAAGCCAGAGTATTAAACTGTAATTTCAAAGAGACATGGTTGTGCAAAGAGACCATAAACTCAAACTGGAGCTAAGTAAGTATGAATTATGTGCAATACACCTCTGCACATCTATTTTTAACTGAAGCATTGCAGTATTGCCACCCTCTGATGATGTAGATCTTTCTCTTGGCGGGCTCACTCAGAGCTTTGGGGTCCTATCTGCCTCTGCTGCGATTTAAACTCGCAAAAGTGTGAGTGCTGCTTAGAAGTGCCTCCGCAAAGCATGCATTTTGAGTTGCGGCTGGGTTCGGTAATGGAAACTCAGCCTTCAGGTTATACTGGACGCATGAGTTTTCTCATCAAACCAGAGAGCATGGTAATATAGTTGGTACAGGCAAACCTGGAAGGCCTGTGGTGATTGTTGAGAATCAGTGGGATGGTCGCTGAGGTCAGTTAGGTTTAAGATGATGATGTAAGAAGCGAGAAAAAAGATTTTGTTGCGGAATCAAAGCTGCTATTGCTGACTCCTCAGTGCAAAGTGGAAACTAGCAAAGGCAGGAAGATTTCTCACAGTGCTGTGTTGAATGCTGTGTTTTTGTGTGAAGCAGATGTTGTCCGGACTTGTGAGGATTTTCAAATTTCCTGTCCAAAGAATGATGTCTTGTTGAAACGTACGGCATGACACCTTCTGTAAACGCGTGACATTCGGTGAAATTAAATTCTCCCAAAGAAAAGACATGCTGAACAATGGTGCAGCATAGTTCATATCAAAGCAAGAAAAATGCCAGTGTAGATAAGCTGAAGTACAGACACCATAACAAAAATGTGATAAAACTCACCTTGGTATTTGTCACAGAAGCGTGACCAAAGTTTCTGAGAGGTGGTCATTTTTCACTTCATGTGAAATATCTTGAACGTTACTTTAAAAACCTGTATCGTCGCAAGCTATTTTCTCATCTAAACAACAACATTTAGCCTAATGTGGCAGAGAGACAGCCTGAGTGATCTGAAAAAGGATTTCAGAGGAAAAACGACTGCAGCTTCTCCAAGTGCATCAGCCAGCCAAGCGTTGATAGCCTTATCAGAACACTCCACAGAGAGCTCACAGCCGAACTTTTCACATCAGTGTGCTGCTTCTGTTGTCTTTGTGTCCTGTGGAAAGACAGAAAGTGCGTGTGCGCGCGCATGTGTGTGTGTGTGTATGAGAGAGAGAGAGGGAGAGACAGACAGACATGGAGAGATAGATACTCTATAATGAGTTTCCATAAAGCACTCTCACTGTGCTATCATTGCCGTGATTTTATGAATTCATCATAAAAGAGTGAGTAAATGTCACAGCCGAAGGTAACAGAAAGGGATGCTGCATTCACAATGAAAGCCAGAAGACTAAGAGAAATGAAGAAAAAGGGGGGGAGAAAAGGAAATTGTGGGGGCTCCTTTGATGATTCGGCTGATAACACAAGCATGGCTGCTGTTGTTCATGTGTGCTGTCTGTACCCGGGGACTCGCAGAGATAGAGGGAGTTCACTGGGAGAGAGCTGACCGTGTCTTTAAATAAAACACGACATTGATTTATGAGTGTGAGCCCGCTACGAGTGCAGGAGGTCTCTACAATCACTCGCACAAACACACACAATCACGGGGCAGTTAAAGCACTGAGTGCACTCTTGCACTGTACATCAGCAATTCCACTTTACTTGTACAGACAGAGCACAGCTTTGGGTGCTGCTCTCTTTTATTTCTGTGCTTTTTTGGGTGTTATTCATTCCACAGCCACCTCCTTCTTCAACTACAGATCGCTCTTCGTCCGGCGTCGTCACAATGAAACCAACTTCAAAGCATAAATATTATTTAATTAATGAAAACCAATCGCTCTGCATTCCAGTCTGAACATGAAAGTGACTGGTCTGTTTGTGTCAAGTGATTGATACTGTGAGTTTCTGCCTCGCCACAGTGAGGTTTGAACACACAAGTTTTGAGTAACGTCTGTGCCGGGCCAACAGCAAATAAACAGTGAAGCAGTAATAAATTCTCCCTGGAAGTGGCTGTTTATAAAGTCACAGTTATGAGTTGTTGATGCTGTATTAATACAACTACTGTTATCTTGCTGTGCGCCTGGGTGTTGTTTATTTTCTCACTTCTGTACTGTTTTAATAAAAATGGATAATGACAAGCTTTTACTAGTTTATATGTTAA
>JAQLOL010000002.1:20186009-20206610 GCA_029783665.1 Naso thynnoides | reverse complement strand
GTTTATATGTTAATTTACGTCCGACAAAAATAAGCAGAAACTATCGTCTGAAGTCAGAGCAACAGTACACTCAATGTTTTTAATTGAATTGACGTTTTGCAGGAGACTGTTGCTTGCTGCTGCTCTAAATAGTGTCAAATCCCAAAGGTCAAATGTACAGGCTTGAGCACATTAGGAGGGATTGCATCGTAAAATAAAAACTGACAGTTGTCAGGAATAGACCTGCATGCAGAGACAAGGTGACAGGTGATATGTTTATGGTAGTTTTAAGGGTTCCTTGCTTAAAGGAGTTGAGGGGCTGAGAAATTGTGGATCAGCAGGGTCAGAGGAGCAGGGAGTGAAACGTTGGCCTTGGTGGCTGCAGGGAAAAACCGAAAGAGATTGAAATTCACCTGTGATTGTACAGTACATAGGCTGCAGGAAAGAGACGGCTGCAATATGGCAGGTGAGTAGAAGTGGGAAAGAACAAAGATGCAACTAACAGGAATGTTGTTAAAAAACTTGCAGGTGATTCAGGAAGATTTTAAAAGAAAGAAAACTTGATGACCTGAAAAATAAAGGGGAGGTAACACAGGATTCCAATTATATTGTTCAGACTTTAATTATAAACAGCAAAGTGGGATCAAATTTTCACTCAAGCCTCCAAGTTGTCATTTCAAATGTGAAATGTCACATCATGGCTACAATATTTGTCAAAGCCCCTCCGAGGAATTTTATTTTTGTGTTGATTGTAGCAGCACATGTGAACAAAAGCGGTGCTGCTGACTGTAGATCTTGTCTAGCATAAGCGTTTGTTTTGGAAGAGAGTGAAAGAAACATGCCACTTGATTGCACAATACCACTTTGGCCATAAACACAAAATACTGAAATTATCTAAAGAAAAATATCCTCCTGCTTCCAACCGTAGATGTATAACACAGAGAACAGCAGATTGATCTTGTTCATATACAACAAATCATCCCACTTGAGGTCTGTGTGCCGTAAAGCATTTCGAAGCATTTCAGCTGACTCAGCAGACTGGGCAAAGGTATCATAAAATACAGTATAGTAATCTCCAATCTCCTCGCTGATGGTCTCATTTCCCGATGTAGGTACGATGTGAGGCATCAGTATTAAAAACTGACTGCTTCATTCTAAAAGTTCCTAATAGCGACTTTAAAGACAGCTAATATCAACAAACCTGCCTGCAAAGTCACTGGCAGTTACATTTATTCATTGTCCTTAATTGTTTATCCTTTGCAGGGTCGCTGGAGGACTGGAGCCAACCCCAGCTGACATTGGATGAGGGCGGAGCACACCCTGAAAAAGTTGTCAGTTTATCGCAGGGTTTGACATATAGAGACAAACAACCGTTCACCTTTACATTCACACCTACGGTAACTTAGAGTCACCAGTTAACCTAACCTGCATGTCTTTGGATTGTGGGAGGAAGCCAGAGTACTCGGAAGAACCAACACAAACACAGGGACAACATGCAAACTCCACACGGAAAGGTCGTACCCCAGCTGGGTATCACACCCAGGACCTGCCGTGAGGTAACGGTGCTAACCACTAATCCACCATGCTACAATTACTATGAAAGAAGGAGTTAGGAAATGAAGTCTCAGGTCTCAGTGGATGAGAGAGGGAAGTGTTTTCAGAGGGCTTGGCTATACTCTGCAATTTTCGGACCATTCAGAGCGGCAAGGAATGATGACTTAGCAGTCACAGGTATGCACAAGTCAAAGCAGGATGATGACATTACATGTGTGGATGTCTGCATGTTGTTCACATAGTGTTTACACCTACATAAGATTCGAACACAATATGAGCCAGACTACCTATAGATGTGTACTGTCAGATCCGATCAATTCTAATCGTAACGTGTTCACAACTTGCATTAAAGCAACACCACGTAACTCTGACTGCGACCCGTGGCTTTAAAACATGGAACTTCACTATGCATAGTATTACGTTGCATGAAATAGCAATTTTAGTAAAACCGGGTCATATTTTACATAGAAAATGTCCTCTGGTTTTTCCCTCTGATGTTCAACGACTGCTCTGTCTGTCTGCAGCCTTTTATTTAGCAGGGCTGTTCCCAGCAACAACCTGCTGCTGAAGCTGCTGCTTCGGTCTGCAGGCAGCCTGCGTGTTTCTTTCAGGAACCTCCATGAATCACAGAGTTGAGGCAGAGCAGTCAAAGGACATCAGAGGGAAAACCAGAGGACATTTTCTCCATAAAATATGACCTGGTTTTACTAAAATTGCTGTTTTGTGTCCAACATATTAACGTGCATCTTTAAGTTTTATTTTTTGAAGCCATGGGTTACAGTCAGAGTTACTTAGTGCTGCTTTAATATGTATTTTTCCTTGTCTGGATAACTTATCCATATACAGGTTGCAATTTCATACCAGGTGTAAATAAGGTGCTAGTGACCTTTTACTGTTGCTGTGAGGTAGATTGTTATACTTTTGGAGGGAGTCGACTATTTGTTTTTTGCCCGCTGTCCAAACTATCAAAACAACATTTCCAAAGCTTTTCTGGTCTCTTGGAGTATCACCTGCACAAAAATTGGATGGTGCTGTATGCACTGCATGCCAGTTGAATGTGCAAAGTCACAATATTCAAGCACAGATTAAAGAGACTGGGCTGTTACACCTTTAAGCCCTCTGTTCATTTCCATTTTAGAAAGTCTTACATGAATGAACTTCCCAGGAAGGTGCCTCCTGCAGTATACAAACACAGTTTGAGTATTCACGGAAGCTGGCACCAGTTTCCATGCAAGGGAAACATTGGAACATTCTGGAATAACGCTTGAACACCCTTAAATCAGAAAAACAGGAGATCAAATGCAACTAGGCTGCAATAAAATGGAGGAACTGGGAGCAGCTGAGGAGTAATCAGGACAATGAGAGGCAGCTGGGCAAAGTCACTCCAGGAGGATTCAGAACCTGTAGTGTGATGTAGAGGACTCAGCCATGACAGACGGGACACATTTTTTACTTTGTTCGACCTTCAGTCTGCATGTGTGCATCCATCACCAGGGAGCAGAACCGGCTTAAATAAAAGCAATTCCTGTTAAGACATATTTTTAGATTAATGATGTATGATTACTGTCTGTAATTTTTTATACCCAGCAGGACTTTGAAAATCTCACTCTGCGATCCATTAAATTAACCAAAGACCTTTTAAATGAGGCAAATCAAAGAGCGAGCTAACAATTAATACAGCTCTGAGAATAGCATCCGCTGAGCCGACAAAATCCTGAGCACAGTAAAGAGCAGTGGTCCACTCTAACATAAAAACTTTGTGGAAGAAAAAAGAACAGCAAGGAAAGTTGAGCATATGTCCTGTCTTCTCTGCTAATGAATGTAATCTAGGCCATCCAGTAACTTTAAGCAGATATGATAATTCTGTATCTATTTATCAGGAAACTCTCTTATCTTATTTAAAACAAGTCAATGAAATTATTGTCAAATGTGTTTTGATTCCAGCATGGGTTTTGTTAGTGATTGCTCATAAATTGTGTGCTCATACAAATCTCAAACAACAGCTTCTTTCACTGCAATTGCACGGACTATTTGTGTTTTCTTCTTTTGATCAGACATAACTAATTCCAAACTGAATGCGAGGTGTTCTGCTCAATGTTTGAAGAAACTGCTACGACAGAACAAAATGTACCTAGGACAGATGGAGGGTTAAAAAACAAAGCAGCCTGAGACGTCAGGAATCCTACAATCAATGCAGACATTATGGAAAATATCAAGAGCGGTAAGAGGAGACAAAGCGCAGTGGCTCTATTCTTTTAATGTTCAGAGAGCTGAAACAGTAATTGTCCTTTCTTTTTTTTTCTTTTTTTTTGGGGGGGGGGGAATTTTCTGCACCTTCATTTTTTTTTCCAATCTTGCAATTTTCTTTTCTCTTTTGGTAGAAGGCTGAATGCATGTATTATTCCTTCACTGTAGAGCAGGCGTGTTCTCTCCGTGCAAAGTTTATCACGTTTTATTCAAACAGCAACTGCACCTCTAAAAAGACATCCATTAATACATGATATTTCAAAGCCGCGTCTAACAAAGGCTGCTATTATCTCTCATGCTCTTTTTTTCAGATGGAAGAACTTTGTTGAATTCAAAGCAGAAAACAATTAAATAGTCGACTGAAAGATCTGCAAAGCTACAGACAGGCAAAGTGAAGAGATTGGAAAAAGTCACCGTCCTCGCCTCTGAACCTGAGTCCACTGCTCGACGAGTCTGTTTCATTAAAACTGGAAAATGCTTTTTCCTGACATGGTGAGGATCATGAAGTACACCTTAATAGAAAAAAATTACAATCCACACGAGACACTATTTTCCTCTTGCAAATGAAGTGCCATCAGACAAACATGAAATGCTGCTTTTTCTAAAATCTCAATTTGAAAACAGTTTCTGAGTGTGACAGTGTGTGCTTCAAGAGAGTGGTTTTTGTGTCCATGCATACTATGAATCAATGTCAGTACTGTAGATAAACAATTGTAAATCTGTTCATTACAAAAAATTTTACAGTGGTGTAAATTTGAACTGTAAACATCAGGTTAAAGAATTTGTAACATCCTCAGTCAGAGATAAAATACATCAGTGAAAAAAATTAGATCATGAGCTGGACACACAAACGTCTATAAAGTTCAGAGAAGCATGTGTCACTAACAGCAACTATGAAAAAAAATTTAGTGTATAGCTTAGGATCCCTGTCGCTATCACTGACGTTTCTCATCATCATCTTCAAATGAAAGGGTTCAAATGAAAACCTGAATGCTAAAAATTCTTCAAACCAAAACCAGATCGAAGAGGTTTTACCAAACATGCATTGTGATTGATTTCTCTTTCCCTTTATTTACAATAAAATTTTGAGTTTAAACTGGGTCTTTTACATCAGTTGAGGGAGTGGATACACTTCCAGGGTGTCTGCCTTGTTCAACCACCAGGTTACTACAGTAGCCCAGAACGGACAAATTTAGAGAGCTTTCAGTCAGGTTCTCCTTCATGTTTAGAACAGGACAGTAGGCGAAGGAATGTTCAGTTGAGCGCAATCTACAACTTAACCACCAGATGTCACTAAATCCAACACACTTTCCACTGTGATATTATTTGTACCTCACAGTCCGTGTTACCCCTGAAGAACAGGAGGGAATACGCAGGTTCCTACACATCCTGTATATTTACACTTTAACTTGTGGTGTTCCATTTACTTTGGAAGTCGGATTTCATAGCTGGGAATGACATCACATCCGAGTTGACAGTGTTCCAGTTAAAAAGGACCAGTGCTAGCTATTTTTGTTGTCAGCCTTGTTAGCCAATGCCAGCCAATCACAACACATTACGTAACAGTTTGCACACCAAAGCAACACGTCCACAGAAATTGAACAACACTGTCAGTATTACTGATTTAACGACACAAAAACAAGATTATTTTGCTAATAAACTGTTTAATGTACAACTTTTTCACTATTGACGTACAAGGAAGCCATCTTGGATTTCCACCTCGGGGTTACTGAAGTTCATCCAAGTTTCCTGATGACAGACCTGACTGGGAACTCTGAAAGTTTGACTTTCAAGATCAACTGGAAAGCACTACTATACCAGTGACTGCCTGTTGTAGCTGCTATATATAGTATGTATGTTCATTTTACTCTGTTTATACTGTTTAAAACTTAGACATTGTAGCATATTTACATATACCTGTCACTGTTACTTACATATTTCTACACATCTTGTACTCTGTACTCTACTGTTTTTACACCTCTGATTAGATGCTAAGCTAGATACTAAAAGTATTTTGTGGTATCAGTATTTTAAATTAATGTAATGCATTGACAGTAAGGTTAAATCTAATTTAATCTGTAACAAAACATGTTTATCATTTAATCATTTTACTCTATTTATTTCACCTATTTCAGCCATTTGTTCTCAGTTCTTTTCTTGTATTTTTCTTTCTATATTTGCAAGATGTAGTCATAGTCATGGTCATGAAATTCAAGAAAACCTCAAACCCTAAGCATTAATTTGTCCTCCGTTTTTTGAGAAATTAATCAGCGCCTGGTGGGGATCATTCACACTGTCTCTCACATAGCTGCCTTTGCTGCCACTGCATCTGCTCGGATCCATTTTGGTCCCCTTTTTGGTGTTTTTATTCATCTCACCTCTAAACGACAATGTTTTAATTTACAAGTAGGCACTCACTCTCTTGCTAATGGCGCTAAAAACAACAGCGGACTACCAAGTGACAAAGAGACAAGGAAACATTTTGCAAACACATTCTCCTTTCATTCCCTTCAGTTTTCGGGTTCATTTGTTCTCTGGCAAACACTTTATGTAGTTACTGTAAAATCCTTTTTTGTGTGACTTGTGCAGTGAGTGTGAGACTCAAAAATGTCATTGATGATGTGTTCTTCCTTTCATGTCATGCAGTTTTGCTATTATATGGTGGAAGCTTGTGAGAGATGTGCCTATATGAAGAGAGAAACAGAAGGGTCTTCGTCAAAACGTGTGCTATGTTAAGCGTGGTATTTAAAGTTTCATAAGGGGGGCTGGGGTTTAAATATTGCTTGCATATTGCTTGAATATTGGATCAGACAGGCAAAAGAAACAACCACCATGGAAAAACTGAACAATCATAAGGAGTTAAAATCTACAAGCCCAACCGATAAACGTAATCACCCTGGTTTAGGGCTCTTAGGGGGGCACTGGTAAACACAGTATCCCACTTAGAGACTGTTTGAGGCAGCTCAGTGCGTCCTCAGAGTCAGGCTGAAGTAGAGTCAGTCATTTGAACATGATAAACGTACACAGCTCTGTGCCTTCAACATTGCTCTATCATGCAAAGTGGTGCCAACTTCCATGAAGTATTCAAAATTTGTTTGTACACTGTCAGATTCAGGGGCCTCGACCTGAGAGGTTCAGTCATGTGAAAGACCTTTTAAAATGGAAATGAACAGAGGGCTCGAAGGTGGAGAGGACTACGAAATAATATAAAGTGCAATAAAACAAGCATTAATCACCTGTGCCCTTTAGCCTTCAAAATTTAATTTGTGTAGACTCATTTGCATAGTTTGGCAGCAATGCTGCAGCAGCACAGACAAGGAGGCAAATATTCTTATTTAATAAACAAACATCGTTCGTGATGTGTTTGAGCTGAGTGGGCACATTTGAAGCACAGCGGGTTATGTGTAGAGAAGATTGTATATCCGTTTTATTATGCACCTATGCACCACCAGCACCACCTCTCACATCACCTCCTCTTTGCTCATCTTCTTGTCTCCTGTGCACCTACTTGTATATGAACAGAGCGCCGAGGGTTCACTGGAGATCACATCTGAAAAGAGGAGCCACTGGTGCATACGCTATTGGGCCGCCCCATGTGTGTGGAGATGTGGCATTTAAAAAAAAAAAAAAAAAAAAAGTGAGCTTGCGTGTTAAAAAAAGACGAGGTTGGGGGGTTGGGTGGGTGGGTGAAGGGGGGCAGTCGAGCGACACAAGTACGCCGGCGTACTGTGCGCCAACAAAGTGCCTCGCGCCTGCCTGCTGCCTGGTGTGGGGAGGGAGATGCGACCTGTCAGAGAGTGAGGGGGCTGGCTGAATGACTTCACATCACCCTTTCAGCTCCAGCAACTTCCCATTTATATTGTAATGCAAATCCATGGCCTGTCCCAGATGGTGCTTTTCCAGCATCGTGGGTGCATAGAAATATGATTATTTATCCCAAGCACTTCTAAAGTCTTTAATGCACCCTCCTCCGTCTGTTTCTATCCCCTCCTTTCCCTGGCAGCGGTTTTAAGTCTGTGCAGTCTGATGTGTCTCTCTCTAATGGTTAAAGGAGAGAAAGAATAGACAATAAATTTGGGGAGAATTTGACAAGGGAGTACCTAAGAGATTACAGAAGAGCAAAAGAGAGACAAACCTAAGTGCATAAGTCAAGGAAAGAGGGAGAGTAAAAAAAACAGGAAGATCATTTTCTTGGCTGAGCATTAGGCTAAGAGGCAGAAGCAGTAATTCTCATGACTCAAAAGTGCTTTTAATCACCTCTGCTGAGCAAAATATAGCCCACAAGCCCATATCAGCACTGAACATCATCTTCCTGAAAGCACCTGCAGATTTTTTGCCTGAATAAATTTAGCCGTCTCTGCCTGTGTGAGACTTTGTTTGCTGCATATATCAAACAGTTTAGAACATGTTTGGGATTTTATACAATACATCAAGCACCCACATAAAGTCTTCTTATGGATTTCACTGAAGAGTTGGACAAGCAGTAGGTATTAAAATGTGCTATTTCTGAGCTGTTTTAAATATATTTGGAAGAAGAAGACGTGTAATAATCACTAATGGAACATCACAGTAAAGTGTATTATAGCCTATAGCTACTCTAGAGTTGTGAAAATGCCTTTGCAAACATTAATGTACTGAGATAAAATCATTTTTTCCAGTCAACGTTCAGTCTGATTTTTTAATGTGACAGCCCTTTGTAGTCACTCTAGACGGGATCATCTCAGCAATTTTATGCACAGCAGCATAAACAGCACCACTACAGGGGAGTGAAATGGGCGCATCCTGAAAGGACTGTGTGTGCTTGAGTCTTATATTGTCACTTCTATACTTTCATCACCTTCACCGATCTGTCACCTGCCACAGAAACGTTTAGGCAGCACCTGACGCTTCCTAAACAGAGTAATTAAATCACAATCTCATGTCAACTCCTGCAACCCCTGTCATCTCATTATATGCTACACCCTGACAAGTCTTTAACTGCAGTTGCCTCGACACAAAGTCTGAGCAAAGTAGAAAAGAGACTCACTGAATTATGAGGATTACTTACACATGATGGCCAGCAATTAAAATGCATGTCTGCAGGCTGAGTAGCAGCGTAACCACAATTGGGTTTTTTGTGTCACTTTCGCCAACTTTGAGGAAATGAAGTTTTTCTCTCCTGCTTTGTTCCACAATTGTAGGTCCTTTAACCCTTAGAGTGTAACACAAAGCTGCTGTCCGTGTTTATCACACGTAAAAGTCTATACTTGAATTGTATGAAATAGATTCCAACCGGTGACCGATATGGAATTTTGGGGGCAGATGTCAATACTGATATTATGGAAATTCTGATATCTGATCTATCAACCAACTTATAATAAATCAGGCTGAATCTGGTTACAAAATATTTGAGGCAACAAGATGTAATGGAGGAAGATATCTAAGAGTTTGACAAACTTTAATCCAAACATCCGTACGCTGAGCAGTAAACACTTCTCTAATTAGTTACTGTCCTCTGCTGGACAAAGTATGTAAGTGCACCATTTTAAATCACGAGTTCAAGCTTTTGTTATGGTCTTAAAAAACGGTTTTAATATCAACGCATATCGAGGAACACTTACGCTAATATCGATATAACTGCAATATTGGCCAATAATATTGGCAAACTTATATACAGGTTGGGCCCTAGTACCAATGTTGGTATTTTATACCTATGGTTGTTAGAAAAATTTATGTCTGCCATTTTCTAAACATCAAATTGTTTTCTACTGCCATTTTATGGTCCTCACACATTTATTACAGTAAGTCCTTTAAGTTACATTGCTTAACATCAGCACCTAAGTTACAGGAGTTTTTGTTTCCACTGGTACATTTGATTTGCGATTTAACCAACTGACCTGAAGCTTTGGTTTAAAGTTACACTCAGGAGACCTAACATAATTTTTGAGAACGAAAAAAGTCACAGGGAGGCAAGTCCAGAAAGCACAGGGCTATTCCGATGTTTCTGTGAACACAACTGAAAAATATATTAACAAAAATCTCTGAAGGTCTTTAGCCTTTGAATGCACTTGTGAGACAGTTCCTAATTTCAGCTCCTCAGTGCCTGGTCCTCAGTGGGTACATTGTGTGAACCAGCACAGATTAATATTTCTTGACTGACACATCAGTCCCACTTTCTGTCTAAAACTGGCTAGACGCGGAAAAGACTGTCCCGATGATGCAATGAAGGCAGGTCAATTTGTGACTGGAAGCCAGTGTCTCGTCCTATGCCGTGTAGAAATAAATGGGCTGAACCATATCACTCATATGCATTTACAGCCAAATCACAAAACTGTTTTTTTTCACTCTTACTCATGTCTTGCACATAGTTTTACTTTTATGTCCAGAGCTTGTCAGATGCTGAAACTTCTTGATGTTGTTTTTGGTGCTTGAAGCATTACAGAAAAAGCTCTAATTTGAAAAACTCAACAACTTTGCATCACAAACTTGGCTGTCAAAAGTTTCCCTTGCAGCTATTTCTTGAGCAGAAAGTATCTCTAATGAACTGTTCACAGCTAGATCCATAAGTATGCTTTACTTGTTCCCAGGGGTCTAAATAACGTGCTATTTTTAGGGGAATACAGCTATATGAGTCAGTCAACCATTTCCATCCTGTTTTTCACCATACAGTATGGTAAAGCCAACATGACACCACTGAGATTTTAACAGTTTCTGTACATGTGCATGCAGCTGGCTTATTTCAGTAATATATGCCTTTATTTTTCTCAAGCTTTCCAAATAGCACAAATTAAAGGCAATCTAACTTTAAGCAAATGCAAATGGCTTAATGGAGCTATCCCCTGTAATTGCTCCACTCAGTCAAGCATTCATTAAGTGCTAGAGAGGTTTGGCTACTCTGTAGTTTTTATACATAAAGCACAGCAGATTTTCTCCTTGAACAACTTTCAGTTTGCTTCAGATTCTCACTGTTTTGCTTCAGGTTCCTGTGAGCCATCTACCAAACTGTATATACAACCTCTTTGAAGGGCACATTATAATTTCTGTCAGTTTAATGTACCTGACATATTTTCACAACTGATCTGTCACTCGCTATTTTAACTTCCTCTGTATCTGCAGCTCAGCTCAGCAGTAAACAGTATAAATAGTTTCATTGACCCTTGGTGGAGCTGCAATCACAGCGTAATCCCAACAGGGTTGAGATGCACCATAATATGTGTCAGTGTTCCCAAAGAGAGAGGAAAATGAAGGTAAACTGACAGTGGCAATGACTTTACTTGAATGTGCGGTGAACCTTTTCATCACTTCTAAAAGCACGAGCAATCAAATCCATTTCAGCCCCCATTCACATGTCTGAACACACCGAAAATTGCAGAATAAAACACAGCAGGCCACTTAAGCTAAAATCATGTCTTTTGCTGATTACGTCCTTTTTTTAACTTTCTAAAACAATTGCTTGTTTTCTGCAAGAGGCAACACGAAAACAAACATCTTTATTCAATGATGCCATCAAGGGATTATTGTGTTGGTCGTGTCTGGCCTGTTGTCGTTTCACATCACTTTTCAAACGGTTTACCTGCACACACAAAGAACAGTAGTTGGCCATAAGCCTGGATGGTCCCCACAGTTTCATGTTGTTCGCCATCTGTGCTCAAGGCAAAACCTCACTACGGCCATTAAAGTGAAGGGCCGATGAAAGAGATGAGTCTGGGAGGTGACTGGGAGGTTAATGCAGCAAATACTCTGCACTGCACATTTAGAAAGAAACAAAGACGTACAAAAGAAAGAAGTTTTTTAAAAAAGGAAAAAGGCAGTGGAAGTGTTAATGAAATAGCAGCTGACCATTCACTTAACCCAAACCTCTCTTACTTATTGTTGCTAAGACTGTTAAACATTCTGTTCTGGTCTGGTGCGTGTGCACTGTAGATGGATGAAAGTACCAGATTCTGCTCCAGAAATCCTTATTAATCTTTTTAAAAAATGAACCCAAATGTACAAATGCAGGTTCCTTATGTTCAGTTGACAGCTGCAGACTCTGTCGGCTAAAGCGGCACACACACTGTAAGATTTCTCAAATCTTAAGTGACTTTGACAATGTGAGAGACCTCACACATGATGACAAATAATTACAAATTCAACAGTTTTGTTCTTATAGTGTGTGGTGTGCAACAAGATGACCAACTCAGCACACCACGCACTAACAGATTCTGTCCACCAACAACCAGAGTTTCGACTCTCAAAACTCAAAATCTCACAGGGTCAAACATGACTTTAGAGTAAACAAACATGGCAGCTTGGTTAGCCAGGTTAGCGACCTGGTACATCCTTTGCAGTAGCAATTTTAGTCCAACTCCTCTCCTTGTCAGTTCGACTGTAGTATGTTTTATAGGACATGTTGTTAACAGGTTGGTCCTCGATTTCTGAGGTCCAACTCAATGCCTCATCCTCGCCACGGCTGTGTTTGTTGTGTATTCATCTTCAGTCAGCTTGCTGTCTGATTGGCTGTTGTTCCATTCCACCTGACAATCCACAAAGTGCGTGCTTGTCAGTCCTCAGTGTTTCTCCAACATAACAGCTTTTCTGATTGTAAAATTGAACATATTTATTTACGATTTCAAATCAGGACAGCCCCAGGACAGCCCAGTCATGTTCCAAGCAGATCAAGGAGGGTAAAATCACCTTGCACCACAGGAAAGTCTGGCAATGTAATCTCTAGTACCATCAGATAATCTAGCCTTTCACTGGCTTTTGGTCAGAAGGGGGAAATCAGGCCCAAAATCAGTCTTGTAGTGTGCACCTCACTTAAGACAAAGGCTACAAACCAATTTATCAGCTGTAGCTCGCTGTCGGAAGCTCGTTATTAATTGAAGCTGATTTAAATCTTATTTTGGCTGACATTGTAATGTTTCCAGATTGTTTATTTAAAATAACGGGAGGAAGAAGAATGAGAAGCTTGTGGGATCCGCCTCTCTGCAGAGCCAGAGCCTACGACTTTAATGCCAGCACAAATGGTCTAAACGTAACAACCAGATCTACAATAACAGCCAAAAAACCTGTCTGAGGGAAATTCGCATTGCTTGATCCATACAGTGTATGCCATCGTTACATATGCACATGATGGTACCATACATGCTAAAATGCTAAAATATTAAAGACAAAAATATCCTCTGCAAAAAGTCAATGATCTACAGAGAACCTAGAAATAAAGACTGTTGTCTGTGTCCAGTGGTGTACGTCCCTGGTACATTACAACATTTTATATAAAAATTTAATTAAAATGATATCCATTTTTACAATACCCTTGGTTGATGTAATAGCTTAATGTGGAACAACATGTTTGGCAGCCAACACAGGAAAAAAAAAGATTTAATTTTTATGTTATTTTAGGCAGCATTGCTTTTTCACTAAAGAAGGACTGAGGGTAAGAAATGATGTAGGTTTTTGGCCTAAACACAAAGCTGTCTCACCCAAATTCTGCCTGAGTACCTTGAGTTTAAACTTCCTCAAACCAAAACAAGGACCAGGACAGAGATGCAAACAGCTTAGCAAATTCCTCTTGACTTAAAGGAGAAATGCTAGATCTTGTAGACTATGATAGTAGGCTAATTAGTCTGACATGCTAATAGTAGCAGCTTACATTAGGAGCAGACATTTGAACTTAAATAAAAATCAAAGCCATGTCAGCGCCCCCTGGTGGCCAGCTTCAGAATGGATCACAAGCCCCGCCTTCCAGGTTTGATGCTGGGACATGGGCCAAACTTAAAAATCAAAGTTGACATCAAATTTTCCAAATATTTTCAAAGATGGCTTCTTCTATTTAAGGAAATTCCTGTCACCCTTATGTATATGTTGATTTTTTCATTCTATGCATTAATTTCTAAACATGTACTTTAATTAGTTATCTGATGCTATAAAAATGAGATGTGGCAGCATGATTGCAAGCTGAGCAGTGCTCAGACTGAGTTGTACAGAACCTTGATACTGTTGCTTTAACCTCCAATAACTACAACTACTGTTCGGACTCTGTCCGCAAATTGCAGACACACTCACACAAGTTGGAAGACTAGGAGCAATCCAGGTTCATTGTCTTTCCCTTGGACATTCTGGCATGCAGACGGGCAGATGCAGGGATTGAACCACCAATCTTCTGGTAAGTGGATGACCCACTCTCCTTCCTGAAATACTGCCTTTGCCTGTCCGTCACTGTTTAATCCATCCATTACACTTTTGCTAACTTTTGATAATAATAAAAAAAAATACAGCAGCACCCTTTAAACCCTTTAAGTGTTTCATATCTTTCTTGTCACAGCCCTACAAGTCTGCTGTTTGTGGTTTCTAAACTATGAAAAGACAATCACTGTTTGGCATGTCCAATTAACAGGTCAAAATATCAGAAAGAAATGAAATCCTACTACTTGACAAAAAAACTACTATCAAAAAAAAATGAAATAGTCTGAATGCTGTATAAGCAGAGCCAACAGAGTGAGCAGCAGCCTGAAGTTAGAGAGAAACAACTACATAACGACGGAAAAGACACACAATAGCCTAATCTCTAAACATAACAAAACAAACCTTGATCCATAGTTGGACACCAGCAGCTTTAGACCACAGTTGTCTCTTTATTTTGGCAAGGCTGATCTCCTAAAGTCCAAGCAAAGTAAGATCATGGTGCGTCCACTCAACAGCAAGAAGTGCAGCATCACCATCTATAGGCCAGAGTGGCAATAACACCATCCTGAGCCGTTACAACAGCTGCCTTTTCCACAGTGCCTGCTCACATGTAGACACACATTGTGCCTACAAACACCACATTCAGAATCAATTACTCACACACCACAGGTCACAGAACAGTTCATTACTGTTCAATTACCAGTGAATGTTCAACAGTGAGCCCATTACAGGGTAAAAGTTTCACCTCGCTGCCAAGACAACAGGAGAACGAGTATGACATTCTAATGATACCGTCAAAGATCAGCAACAGAAGAGTACAAACGAATAAACTAAAGTAGATTAACATGAGATATGTGAAATGAAAAACAGAGAGAGATTTAAGTGGAAACAAGCAAGTTTTGCAAACAGTGTAACTAACGATGAAGCTGGCTTCTGACTGTATTGATCAACTGTGGGCTGTTACCCTGATCTGCCATTAATCTCACTACGATCGTGATATTATTATGATTTCTGTCAGTGCCATTTTACCAGCACGGCATCTAAAGACGGCAGAGAAAACATAAGAACTGCCTGTTTTTCTGCATTTATTCACACAGGTTGTTCAGCTCTGCATTCCCTGTGTTTTCAATTCACTTGAGAGACAGTTTGCAGCAGTTAAAGTCTCTGCTGTGGCTAATTAGGTCACACTTGGCACACCTTTTTGCAGCTTTCTTCCTGGCAATTATTTCAGCGATACACACAATTCTGGTAAACAAAAAGTTTACTCCTTCACTTCTTCCACATTTACATTTTATGTTTTGTTTTCTTTTGTTTTGTTTTGTTTTGTTTTTGTTTTTGTTTTTTGTTTTTTATTTTTCCACTTTTGTTGGATTTCTTTTTTTCACTCGTTCAATTCCCAAAGCAGCTTGCCTCCCAAGTTTAACCACAGCACTTGCTTTAGGTTTCATCAGATGAAATTTGACGAGGCGGAAGGAACATGAAAGAAAGGACTGAGATGACAAAAACACTTCCGAACTGAAGAATCATCAACTGATTAGGTAACATCTATGCAAATGTTTGACAACATTTTGAACTCTTGCAGTATTTTGCAGGAACACAGAGCAGTCGATCAAAGAGTTTTTACTGGTGCTCAACAAAAAAAAAATCTGCCCAGTTTTTCTAATATTTTCACTTGATGTTTTAGCAACTTACTGTATTTCATCTTTTCGTGTTTTGCAAGCAAACACACAGACCTAAACTCTCTCTGGCTGGCATAAAAACAGTTGTTTTGAAGGAAATCACACGTTTTCTCCAAAAGGGATCCATTTCATCGACAATCATACTGTAGAATATGGCTATGAAAAATAACAGTACTATTACTAACTCACACAGGAAAATGTCCTGCATTTGAAATTCTATTTTAAAACAAAATGCATTCAGAAAATCAAAAAAAGGGTTTGTTCAGTAGAAGAACAGCAGCCACACAACTGAATTATTGTTATATATATTTGGTTGTTCAAGATGCATCAGTGCAATAGTGCAGTAGATCTTGTTTTAACAACTTTTCATACAGTTTGTCATATCTCATGGGCTTTTGCGCAGGGGTCAGGCCCCTCTGAAGGGGAACAGGATAAATCTAAGAAAGGAGATAATTATTGGGAGAGAAAACAGAATCATCTTTGCTTTACTTTTTGAAAAAAAAATTAGAGCTTTACCTGTTTGAGCATCAAACAGTTGTTTAAATGAGAGCAAGTCAGGGGTATAAAAAGGGAAATCACTCCTTGGTAAAACTGTGAACAAGTGTTAAATCTGACAAGACTTCAACTACAAAATGTCCTTTTGTAAGAGCTCATTAGCTGAAAAGATAAAAGGGCATATATGAAAAATTCAGCCAATATTTTGTTTGAAAAGCCTTCTCTAAAAAGTGAAAAATAACTGCAGCTGTTGCATAAAATGCACTGCATTAAATCATGCAAAATATGTACAATACAATATTACCTCAGAAATGTGGAATAGAAAAATAAATTAGCGATTACTTAATAAAATAAAAGTACTCCTTGTACATGTATGGATCCATTCATTCTTTGTCTTTTGACAAAATGAGGTTCTGTTAACGGTCACAAAACCCTTGGATTGCATTTAATGATGACGAAATCAGTTCTCATTATTTCCGATAATACACAGCAAGATTTAGATCGCCATAAACAGGAGGGACTCTTATCAGAAACTTAAAACATATACTCATCTTTTAAATAGCCTGTCACTATATCGAAACGACTCTATAAACCTGAAAATAACTATGTGAGGGACCACAGGCAAGACTTAAAAGGGTCAGGGGACCTATCAAAAACAATATAGCGCAAAGCTTTTTTCCACACACTCTTTATAGTATCTGACCAGTCAGGCAGTTTAGAGATACTCTGTGGAGATTTCTGTCATCACTCTGTGGTCAAAATGGGAACTTTTTTGTGCTCAAACCATGACCAAAAAAATGTCTTTCTAGAAGCAATGTCAGTTTCTCTCTCTAGACAGGTTTCCCTTTAACCTCTTGATGGGCAGAAAACAGTCCCAATGAAAGCAATAAAAGCTGTTGACTGGGAGGCATTCAATATTAAGAGTAACAGGCAAAGTATGTTTTATGATTTAAGTGTGCAAATCATTTAACACAAAGGGTAAGGAGGGGTAAGCAGCTCACAATCAAAAATAACAGAAGATGAATAATTTATTAGAGTTTAAATGCAATGTGCCACTGTGTGCATAACTAGAAAGCTTGCTGCATGAAAGAAACATTATGAGCCAAAGTGCTGCACTGCATGACATGTTAATTACAATGTTGACTTTTTTACAAATCATTATATAGCCCATAATGTCCAATGTGAAGGATTTAGAGAGCTCCATTTGTAGAACGCTGTAAAAATGGAATTTAATATTTGTATGTTTTCATTAGCGTGTAACCACCTGAAAATAAGAATTGTTGTTTGTTACCTTAGAAAAAACTTTGTAAAGATGAAGCAGGTTTGTCAAAACCTTTTGTGAGTTGCGTGTCGCGTTATCAAATGCTAATTTAAAATGAGTTATTTAATGCTAATATCAAATGTTACTGATCATTATTTTACTAATTCCAGTTTTATATTCGTGCTAGAATTACAAATTGAGTTAGAGGAAACGGCATGGTTTGTTGTAAATTAGACATAGGCTAAACTGTGGACTAGTAAATATGCCAGTTAAGTTAGCTGAGGTAGGTGTTAGCAGCTAGGCCAGAGTTATTGCTCGGCACTAGTTAGCCACCACAAGTTAAAATTAAGAACACAGGCGCTAGCCACAAAGGTAGCACTAGCCAAGCTAGCATCGACACTAGCCCTATCCAAGCCAGCAATGATGTTAGCGCGAGCAGCCCTATTAACTGGCAAGTAAAATTGCAATAAAAGTAAAATATTCCACATTTCCATTTAGGTTGGAATTTTGTGTGGGTTAGACACCAGTTATGAACATTCAACCTGATTCAGACCTTAAAACTCAGATTGTGACATTAAACCCAGTGATGTGGTTTGTCCAGCAGGGTTGATATAGACGTAGCCAGCTGTCCAAGACAGCAGAACTTTTCATGCACGCATGACTCACATGGGGTCTTGACAAGGTCTTTCTCACTGGAGTCCACCATGTTGCACAGGCATGTTTCTACAGTAGATCAAAATAGACAAACCAAACATTGGCTCTGCTAGAGCGTGGGTTCTCCTAACACTCTTGAAAAGGGAGGGTGAGTGGAGGGATATTTAGTTGGATGCATCTGCAACTTCATCACAGGATGAGACTAAATTCTGCACATTAGATCTTTGATACTTGGTTGAAATAGTCCTTGAAATATGCATAATATACTCTTGTTTTAGTAACATTTGCTACAAACTTTACTGCCTAGCTGATTTACAAAAAATATTTTGCATCTCTTTAACATTAACCCTTAATGTTTGTGGCTCATTTTCAAAGATCTAAATCTGTAGGAATTGTAAACAGATGACAAAGTGCAAATGCTTCAAGAGGCAAACAACACATTTTTGATTTTTGTCTTTATTTGAATTTGTTGACAAAAGCAAAACTCCAAAATGACATCACCCTTTCTTTAAGACAGACATAAGCTCAAACGCCTATCCTCTAAATCATCACTGATTACTCAGTTTCTGTCTTTGCTTTCTGTGGATGTGCAGTTTACAGATCTAAGAGTTTAGTTCCATCAAGTCTTGATGGAGCTGAATTATTACCTCTATATCAGTATGAATGTTATTATCATCGGAAAGCTGCTATTAGCTGCAATTGTTGCAGTGAAGAGAAGGATGACAGATCAAGCTCATGATAACGCTGTTATCAGGGCAATTAATGCAGACATGTAAAAATGTGAATGGCTTTTATTTGTCATAGTAGAAAAAATTCAAACAGATTTATTCGTTAGATTTCTTATTCAAATATTTTGCATCAAAGAGAGAAACAATGTGTATAAAAACAATCATATTTTAGAGAACTGGGGAAAACAGGAACATTGCTGAACACCATAAATCAAGCAGAAGACAATGAAAGTGTCAAAATGTTGAGTTATTTCAGAGAACGCGGCGTGTTTGATCACAGCTTTGAATTCTCCATGAAAGCGTGTTTCCTTCTTCAAGTGTTCCCTGCAGAGTCCAGTCTTGCAGTGAAATATAAGAGAGAAAGAGCGACAAGAGAAAGTTGGCTGGCAAGTAGAAGCTCCCCTGGCGTCTTTTCCAGCACACAGCCAAGATGGCCATATTGTGTCTCTAAACAAATCGAATGTTTGGCACTGTGACAAGCCAGTCTCTGTGGTGTTCAGATTCATCGAGTCAGCACGACTGTGCTCCTTCATTCCCAGGTCACCGCATGCAGCAGCCAGCAGGGAGCCGCAGTCGTGTTTACTCAACTGCTGGATGGCAACTATGTCATTAGTCTTTTGGCTGCGAGTTGAAAAATAAAAAATTAAAGCAGGAACATTGATTACTTTGTGCTAAGTTTTTAAACGAACTGCAGTCCATTTTCATCTCTTTACGATTCATTAAGTTCTGTTGGGACTAAAGATTCCTGCTGGGTTGAGGCTGAGCTTTGTTTATAAAACTTTAAGAGGCCAAATTAACAGATATATACTTTTATTTTAGGTGTCGCCATTGTCACAGTTTTCCCAAAGGGAAAAGTTACATTTTTGAATTTCTTGATTTTTTTCACCTAAAAGGAGACTTTCAATTCAGTTACACAAAACAGAGAAAAGCAGCTGATCCCCACACATGAGAACTCTAAAACATTTGACTTTATTATAGAAAACAGGAAATGAACGGTGGTCTCTCACTGGCTAAGTCCTCCTTCTTCTCCAGACTATGTGGTTCTTTGAAAATGTCATCTGACATCCTCCTTCCCACGTTGTTCTTTTGGTAAACAAATGGGTTGTTGTTGTTGTTGTTGTTGTTGTTGTTGTTGTTGTTGTTCTGTTTTTAGGCTAAACTACATTAGACATTAGCTGTGTCTACTTTGTCCCATTTTTATATGTGGAGCAGCAAAAACATTAGAATTAGATTTAAAATTAATCCAGTAAAACACCAGAAAATTTCATGCAAAATTAAACATTCAGTACAAACATTTCCACACTAAAATATCTATCAGCTTTATCTTCGCTACTGTATACATTTTGTTGACTTTAACCTAAATAAAGGTATCATTTTGTCATCTGTCGCTTATTTCCGAGGTCACGCTGGTCAGAGAGTGAGGAAGGAAGTCAGCAAATGTGACTAAATGCAACATGAATAAAACTTCAACACAAGACCTCCTGTGTGAACATTTATGAGTCAGATAGATCCTGATCCTCAATGCTGGCTGTTGAACAATGAAAGAAACAAATCCCATGATCCCATGTTACTTCATGACATCATTTTTAGTTTTCATTGTATAATAGAGCAATCTCTAGTGGCAGAAATGACATATTGTGAATTTAAATCAGCTGCTCTCTGGCGTCTTGTGAAGATTATAACCCTTGACATTAGCCAATGGCGGTTTCTATATTTGTGGTTCCTCAGTGTATATTATACAGTGAGGACATTTTGCAACATTCAGAGGGACTCCTCATAAAGCAGCTCTGTCACAGACATACACTGTATATATATATATATATATATATATATATATGTGCCCACATAAAGCTGTACT
>JAQLOL010000002.1:20134835-20167038 GCA_029783665.1 Naso thynnoides | reverse complement strand
AAAATGGAAACGTATCGACTCCGTCGCCGTGTCGGAGCCGTTCCGGAGCCGTTCCGCATCCAGTGTATTTTAGGGGTTACTGTGGGTCAGTATCAGTGTTTTATGATTATTTGGTTCCTTTGTCTTTTTATTACGGGTAACATTACAAGAGGAGCAGGTGCTTTTGTTCCACATGCTGTTAACTCCGTCCAATTATGTTCAATATCGCAAGCAACGACTTATCTTAGATGAGAACCGCTTGATATGACAACTGGGCCAACTTCCCTTTAACCTGGAGAGGAAAATGCTCTGCAGATGTCAGGTGCACGGCGATACTGTAAGAGCCTGAGGCTGTGTGATCACAGCGTAGCAATCATTCTCCTGAAGAAGACAACTTTGGCAGACACTCATTAGAATTGCAAGCAGCGCGCACAATTTGGACTGATTGGTTCTCATGAATCAAAGGATCCCCCGTCTACAGTGAGAGTGGTAGGCTACTCACTGTCCGGGTTATACCAACAACTGAGGGAGAGGGATTTTCCCTTCCATGCACCAATTTATTATAACTGTCATTTTTTACATGCAAACCATAAATAATCATTTATGCAAAATCGTGTATGTCATTGCATCCAGGGGAATCCAATGTTTTCTTTTTTTTTCTCCATTAAAGGCAAAGACACGGCGTGGTAAATACCCCCATTCCTCCGCGATGGAAAAACTGTGTAACCAAATAGAAGGCAGCGCTCAAGATAATAAATATTAGAATAAAAGAAGCGCTTTTATTTCCCATATGACAAAATGTCGATGGCGTTTTCATCGGCGCGCCCCAGGAGTAAAGGGGAGGTGACACAGCAGACGATTCAAAAGGTAAAAAATCTTGATGTCTCGCGGCGCTTGTGATTAAATATTCTAGTCTGGATGATTGGGAGTGTGCGTCTAGTGCGGAGTAAGTAGCCTGTGGTGAATATCAGAGGAAATGGCAACTGGTATTGTCACGTTATAGTCAGCTGAAGGTGCGAACCAAACAAAGCCATGTCGGTGATGAGGGCGACCGCTTTTCACTCTCAGCACTGGCTGGAGCTGCTTGCATGTGATGCTGTCATTCTCCATGAGTTTTCCAAACGAATGATGCAAATTTTTCATGTGTTCGATTTTTACCACCTTTAGAGTTTCCAGGGATTTTGAAGCAAGACCCCTTTGGCAGGTTTTAGTAGTTTGGTGCCAAGTTGAAATGGTTATTATGGACAAACGCTGTTGCAAACACACACCAGCATCTCAAGCAACAACCTTGTTCCTGTATGTTTCTTATACTGCTGCTGCCTTTATCCTTGACTGAACTGTTGTTGTGATGTTTCGGTTACAACGCACTAACCCTCCTTGCAGAGAGTTTCAAAGATGTCCTAAATGAAGATGATGAGAAGCTGCTGTCTCATTTTGCTTCTTTAGGACATAAAACAATAAAACTGACCCAGAAAACATTTCCTTCCACTGGCTGAAGTTCTAAGAATCGTTACAAAGACTGCTGTCATATATTTCCCTTTTAAGCTTAGACTGTTTTGTTTTCTTCCAAAGATGCTGGATGAAAATCACCATTTAATACAATGTATAATGGATTACCAAAGCAAAGGCAAGACAGCTGAATGCACACAGTAAGTGGTCTTTTTCTGACGCCTGGTAATGCCATATTAAAGTGAAAGTGAGTAAATTAATGTGTGCTTCATTTCCCTTTTTCGACAGGTATCAGCAGATCCTGCACAGAAATCTTGTTTACTTGGCCACGATAGCAGATTCCAATCAGAACATGCAGTCACTTCTGCCTGCAGTGAGTCCAAATAACACAGATTTCACATCTTCACCCGATGCATGCTCCCTTCTCAGCCTCTCTCTCTTGTGAAAGTAAATATTCAGAATTAATGCACCTTTGCAACATAGTCTCAAGGCATAGGCACAGAAATAAACATTCACTTCTTATGGCATTTTGCCATATAGATATGCATACAGAATAAACAAAGATAATACCATTTAGGAGACAGTATAGGATTTGGGTTAGCATGAGGACATGGTATGAGTAATTATGACAAAGTCCTTCAATTATTTTGAAATGATTTCATCTACATTTACTTTCTAGCCTCCCGCTGCCAACATGTCCATGGGTCCTGGAGGGATGGGCCAGACGGGGGGACACGCTCCAAGTAACCTCAATGACAACATTGCACCGGGACTGCCCCCCGCGTCAATGATGCAGAGCCAAATGAGCAATGGTGAGATTTGCACACATCTGTGAATTTTTCAGATAAACTCTGGCCCACATGAACTTCATTTTCCACTCAAAGTCGGACTTGTGTGTACACATGCAGCTCCATCTTGTTATTCTGTCCCCTGTCTTGAGTGCTTGTCTGATCCTGTCTTTGCTGCATGTTTGTTTGCAGATACGATACCATATCACAACGTCTCTCGTTTTCATTTTTTAATAAATGAAGCCCTCCACAGTTGTTTGTTCAGCTAATAGTTTGATTGACATTTGCTTTCTCTCTGTTTTTAATCCATTTTTACGCCCATTATCAACCCACGTTGTTTCTCGAGCCTTCCGTTGCCATGAAAACTTCCTGTAAAGATGAACTGAATGTGGCTCCATGATTAACTTGCACATGGAAATGTGTGCTAGCTGCTCTGACTGGTGCGTGTGTGTCGTCAGGCCCCAGCCACGCTCCCATTCAGCAGCAGTCTGGTCAGGTGCAGTCGGCTATTCCCTCCGCATCCCTCAGCCTGCCAGCCGGCAGCTACGGCGGCTCGGCGTCAGCCTCCGGCTACAGCCACACTGCACCCTCCTCCCAGGGCAGCATGATCCAGGGCCTTGGGCCTGGCTATGGCTCTTCCGCCTCTTCTTCCTCCACATCCTCCTCTTCCTCTTCCTCCTCCCGCAGCAACCTCAACATGCAGTCTAACCAAGGTGAGCCAGGTATAGAGGAGCCTAATCAACAGGGATTGGTTCATTGTTAAAGAAAGGAATTCTTTCAGGCTTGTGAACTGAAAGTGCCAAAAGCCTTGGGACTTGATCAGCATAAAATACTCTCAAGGTGCAAAATGCTTATTTTTCTTATTTTGTTATTTTGGTACCGTACAAGATTTGGCACTTAGAGTAAGTGAATGATGAGAATAATGCCTTTCAAGCGTTTGGACGTGGTAGAAACTATGCAGTTAAACAGCTGGATGACTTCAGAAATACCTCTGAATGTTTTCCACGACAAACATCCCCCTGGTCTTGCTAAAGTATTTGCTCACATGCATATCTGCTCCCATTAATCTGTCAATACTTTATGGTCCAGTGTAGCCATTAGCATAATCAAACACATTCAGTTCATCAGAGAGCTGTCCCGCCTCGTCCCTTCCTCCCTTTGCTCCAGGCTTTACCTCTCCTAACCTCTGACTCCTGACCCTGAGATGCAGCCCTCCTCTCCCTGGATGTCCATGTGTATTTACTGTACCTCTGTTTATGTACTGACTTTACTTGCTTTGTTTATGTTTTGAATATAGAGCAGCATCTTGAAATCATCTCCTCAAAGTGTTTTTTTCTTTAAGAGACGCCTGATTGCAATGGACCCCTTTTGGCTTTACTCTATCACCCTAATGCCATGGATCTCCTTCTTCATTTGTTTGCCAGTCTCAGTTATGAGAATGCTGTGAGTGCTATTGAATGATGCTGTTTGAGTGTGTCTGTGTGTATTAATGTATGAGCTCTCTCCCCCCATAATCCTGCCTCTATTCCCAGTCTCCATGATGCACCAGCAGTCTGCAACTCCACACTACTCCTCAGCCCAGGCCGGGGGGCAGCACTATCAGGGACAGCAGGCTATGGGCATGATGGGTCAGGGCAATCAAGGAAACAGTATGATGTCTCAGAGACCGATGGGATCCTACCGCTCCTCACAGCAAGGTAGGTGGTAAGACGTCCTCATGCTAGTTTGGCATTGGCTCAGTAAGGCTGCGTGTGTTGTGTTCTAAGTTCTAAAGCACACACATGGACGTGAGTCAAGAGTTGGGAACTGTTGATTAACAGGTTTCCTTTAAGAATGTCTCTGGATGCTCGTTGGACAGTTTCCCGGTTGATGGAAATGCTATGTTTGCTGCTCAAGCATTAGTGCATGCATGGTAGTAGTTTTTGCCTTCAAAGATCAAGAAGCGAGAGTGATATTGAGGGTTTCAAACTGGTCCCAGCGGCCTCCCTGCAACTTTAAGAAGCAGACTGGAGATGTATTGCTCGTGTCACATCAGCTTCCTGTCTCTGTAAATCACTTATCTTGTGCTTTGTCAGCATACCCCTAATAATAGCTCCATCCTGTCCTGTTATGTCTTTTGAAGGGTGAGGATAAGGCATGTAATAACTCAGATATAGATGCTGTTTCCATGGTTGCAAGTCCTCATTCACCCGCAATTATATTGGATGACTGGGTGAAGCATTTCTGAGTAGAACTGTAGAACTGTGTGATGGAGTTGTTTTGTCCATAGCTAAGCTGGGTGACTCGCTCACCAGCCATTAGTTGCAGGGTTGTTGCTAGGGCTCCTCTGTCAATTGTGGCTTCTTGCTGCAAGCTATCAGTTGTGTTGCTATGAAAATGTCTGGCTTTAGTTGCAGGAGTTAAGGTGAAAATCTCATTTTTATGCTTCATTTATTCTCCTTATTTTTGTCAGTTGTAATTGTTGGTGCTTTGTGAAGGAGAATAAACAGTGCGTGGCTCTTGATGCAGCTTCCAGAGCGTTTTTGTCTGTGTTTTTTGAGTTTTTCCTGATAAAAAAATAGAAATTGAAAGGGAAGGAGTGGAATCTGGAGTTTCTGCACACCAGCATCACGCAGAGAACAGATTCTCCTTGATAACTGGCTTTCTCTAATCCTCATTTTCTCCACAAAAATCACATCAGATGTAATTTGTCTTGCAACTATTCATAGTAACAGCCCCCAGTTGAATTAGTTCCCAAAATTTGGGTTGGCCCAAAATAGCTTCCTTGGTATTATTGTAACCCACATAAAATTATTGCCAGTGAAGTTCAACAGTACATATTTTACATATGTACATATACGTACGTACATATTCAAGAAAAATTGTAATTGTCACATTAATTCACTCTTTCCATAATTATCTATAATAGCCTCATAGAGAAGCCGGCAATGTCGTCTGATATAATTTTGTATTTTTGACTTTTATTGTCCTGAACTCACAGATACATGTACACACACACACACACACACACACACACACACACACACACACACACACACACACACACACACACACGCCCCTTCAGGTTGCCTAATTCCTCAAGTGTTCTGGCAAAAAACCACTCCTTTAGTCCCCAACTCAGCGGCCAATCAGTCCAATCAACTGTTTAACCAATCGTGGTGTCGCCTGTCTTGCAGGATCTGCACAGCAGTACATGGGACAAGACGAGTTCTACGGAGAGCAGTATGGACACACTCAGAGCTCCAGCGAGCCCATAAACCAGCAGTATTACCCTGATGGTAATCATGCACATCCATAAACTTCATACACACAGCTCTCAAACACACAAACCTCCATTATAGGTCATGCTATTTCCTTTGAGCACTAATTTAGTCCCACAGGCCTGAGCCAGAATTACTGCAGTGCTGAAGCTTCAGCTCTTCCTCCCAGTCATCCTTTTTCTCTTATTGTGGGAGATGAGAAGTATTTTTCAACAAATGACAAAAGACTGACTTTGGCCTCAAATCTGTTATCTCCTAGTGTGTCTGTGTCCATACTGTCCCCTTTGGTGTGCCGAAATTTCAGATTTCAGAGAGAATTGTAGCGGCGTGTTGAGGAAAGAGCGCAAAGTTCCTCCAGGGTGTTTCTTTGTGCATAATGTTGAAGTGAGAAGCCTTGGAAATGTTGTTTGCGCTCGTCATTTTGTCGTTGCACATTTATTATGAATGTTTTTCCCTCAAACTGAATAATAATGTCTCTTCTGTGTGTAAGTGGGTTTTGCTTTTGCAGAGGAGTTTCTGCATGTGTTCAATCATGTTCTCCGCAGGTCACGGGGAATACTCGTATCAACAGTCTTCATATGGTGAGCAGGTCTATGACAGGTCCTTTGATGAATCCTCACAGCACTACTATGAAGGAGGTAACAGTCATTTTCTCCTGTTAAAGCATGTGTTGTTGATACATTTCTACCTCCTACGATTAGTAGCTCACACGTGTACCTGTGCAAAAACACCTCCAGGTAACACTCAGTATAGTCAACAGCAAGCCCAGTATCAGCAGGGTTCTGGTCAGCAGCAGCCCTTCAGCCAGCAGCAGTACTCGTCTCAGCAAGGCTACAGTGGACAGTCACAAGGATACGGTTAGAGCAACACATACAACCTATTGTGTGAATTCACATAAACGCACACAAACACACACATACACAGCAAATGAACATGTAATGTGAGTGTAACCCCTCTGCCACAGGTCCTGGCCAGGGTGGATCATCGCAGTATTCTCAATATCAGCAGGGTCAAAGTCAACAATACGGCTCTTACCGCTCCGCTCAGGGAGGCCCAGGAGCACAGACACAGAGGCCCTATGCATATGAACAGGTACATCAAAATACATCACACTGTCCTTCTCTAACTGACTGCGCAACACTGATTTGACTCAATTGTCATATGTGAAAATGAGTGCATAATCTCTTATTTTTCAGTTTTTGGGGTGGATCTTTTTCATTTATTTAATCGGAAAACAAGTTTTGAAAAAATGCTTTTTATCATTCGCTTGTGACAACAGGTAGCCCAGCACATGCCATGCTTGATTTATTGTGACACAGTCAACTGCAGATTTACCTTTTTAATATATCCTCCATGTGCTGTAGTACGGTGTATACTGGAGCACACTTTGCTTAGAGTTTTGGCTGACATGCATCCTGAAATTCAGAAAAAATGCACCTAGAACGTGAGAAAATGTATCATCTTGGGCAACGCTAGGAGGCGGGGCTTTACTAAGAGTTTGAGAATAATGATTATAGTTAGATTTAGCTGTTAGCGTATTTTAGTTTTCACACGTGTAGATAGTTCATTTAATAAGCAGCCGCACGTCACAGATTTCCTGATCAACCAGTAGGAAGATTTGTTTGCAGTCGCCGGGTTTTAACCAGTAGAGGGCAGTCGCTGCGCACACTTATAATAGAATATGTAAAATTCAATTAATTTACACTAAAATGTCAAGATTTAGACTGAATCAATCATTTTCAGCTGAAAAAATGACTTGGGGGTTTAGTTACACTGTTACAATAAAAACAGGCCTATATAAACTCCTTTCGAAATGCAGTATATCCCTGAAACAGAAAGGAGGGTTCAGGAGCTGTTCCTGTGTGGGTTAGGTTTTAATCGGAGCAGGCATGGATATGAAAGGATATTTCAACCAGTGATTTTCCACCTTAAGATCAAGAAACATTTTAGGGAAAATGTCTGTACGGTTGTGTTTTTAATAAAAGCAGTAAGACTACAGTGACAAGCACATAAAGTACTTAATCAAGTAGATGAGAAACACTTTCATGTGAAGTGACTAAACCGATCACATGAATTTTTGAATCTGCATCCTGTTTGTTTTGTGTGTTTTCACGGGTGATCAGAAAGATGTATGTATGAACATAGAGATTCAGAAAAATAGAAGCTCCTCCCAGTCTGTGCAGTGGGTAAAACAAATAGCTGTCATCCTCTTTTGAGTTTAGTGACAGTTAGCATTGATAAGTGTTATTTTGCTGCCATCTGCTGGACCGCCCCTTGCCCCATCTATTTCAGCATTCACATGGCATATAAGAAAAAGGAGCCAGGAGGAAATGTTCCTGAATTCAGCAGCATCTGTCAGTGAAAATCCCTTATGGTGCCTGAAAAGTTACTGAAGTAATTTACAGCGAACTGCACGTGAAAAAGGCTTCAGACTCCTCTCGCCCCAAACCCTTCAGTTGTAACAAATCACAATCTCAAACATTGTTTCTCAGGTCCTGCTTGTAAATTCATCTCTTACATGCTTATGTATTAAACAGCAGGAAATCTGATGCATATAAGAATAATTAGATTACCTAAAAAAACACTTTTGTACTTTGTCTGTCTTAGCGGTAACAGAAAATAATATAAAAAAATACACAATGTATAAAAAAACAATCTAATCTTGCTGTGTAAATCATTTTGCATTGCAGGGTCAGTATGGAAATTATCAGCAATAAGTCACTGGTTTGTTTTTCTGCTGGAAGAAAATGAAAAAGGAACGGTTCAACAGAGACGCACTGGCTCAGCTGTGGAGCAGAAGATCAGGCTGCATCAGATTTATTATCCTCCCATTAATCATCATTCTAGCTATAGTACAAGTAACTAATCCATCATATGCGAAGCTTTTCTTTCCTCATTTGTTTGACTGGCTGCAGGGCGGTGAAAATCTATTGACCACCTAAAGAAAAGTGAGGGTGCTGGTAGCATCAAGACAGCTGAAGTAGCCTAAAACCTTCCATATGGATTAAATAGAGTATTAAAAAGGAGAGATAAAGTTAATAGATGAGCCTCAGTAAACTGTGTCCTTCTTTTTCTTTTCTCTTTGCCTTTCTCTTGTCTTTTTCCTCTTACCTGCTTTTACTCTTCATTTTATTTTACAAGCCTCTTTTTTATGTTCTTTTCCAAGGCACACAGAGCAGGTCTGCTTTGTCAGACTCTGGCTATAAAAAGCAAATTAGCCTTGAAGGAGATGTTCCTATTTATTTAAAAGACTAGTTTGGCCTCTTGCTATCATTCCTGGCTGAGACGCTCTTATATAAGAAAAATAAATTTTATGAAGGTGAAAACGTTGGTCCTGAAAAACCTGACTCGATCAGGGCATTTGTCTGTGTTGGTCATACTGTGATGTGTTGCTGTGTGGTCTAACATTACGTGTTTCTCCATATGTCTTTCTGATGCATTAAACACAATATATAGCAGACTGATCCTGACTTTAAAGTGTGTATCATCGTCCATGATAATCATACATCGTGGTAGTACTTTTTTATGCTTAATTTTCAGCAGCATTGTTCTGCACACATTGTGCATTTAAGACTGAAGAGGGGTCACACTCCTCTGATGCTACTCAGCAATGATTTTACATAAAAACATATTGCCAATTTGTCTGCACTTTATTTTGCAGTGAAACTGTATGTATTGCCTGATTTGTTGTATCGTGGTTGATTCTGGCAGTTTTTAAACAAATGATCCTCAAAAGCCAAAGTTACACAGTAACAGAGCAGTAACGGGTCCTGCACCTCTATTTCAATAAGTGCAATGCACAGGCGGTCATGTTGAGGTTGGTTCTTATAGTAAACTCACACAGCGTGTCATTATTTGTAGTTTCTCGACACAGTGATGGTAAAGATGAAGGCTGGTTTGTCTTTTATTAATTGTTACGTTGCAGGATTCAACTGACAATTGATATTTAAGAGTTTTTATTTGTTTATGACTTACGGACAGATTGTGTGAAGTCTTTTATCACAGACATAAAGCTTCCAATGTCAGTATTCTCTTTTCAGTGAAAACTTGTGCCATCATATCTAATGTCAGATAAAGTCAATAATGTTACGAAGAAGACATGATTGAGACGTGTTCATGTCATACGAGCACAATTGCCTTTTTTAAAAACGTATTTATTCACATATGTTATTACAAGATTGGCATATATTATGTTTGTTTTTTCTAACTTACGGATTGATTGATTTAAAAAAAAAAAAGCCAGACAGCACCTTTAATCATGTCACTAATCGCTGTCTCATGCAGTCTGAGCACTAATAGGTATTATTAGTGTGACCATGAGGGTCCAGTTCTGCAGTAGGGGTGAATAGACACAACTTTTGCAGTCATTTTTTGCAGGGTTAATCAAGAATACAAGATACCTGGCTGTTAAACAGCCAAATAACTATGTACCACTCAACAGTGACAATCACAGGATTCTCTACTACATTGAATTTGTATCAGTGTTTCATTTTACTGTGAACTGAACATGTATGGCACGTCTTTTCCAGGTCTATGTAGTGTGTCATCACTGACGTGGGTGGTATGCCTTGTTTGTGTGTGTGTGTGTGTGTGTGTGTCTATGTGTGAGAAAGAGAGAGACAGAGAGAGGGAGAGAGAGAGAGGGAGGGAGGGAGGGAGTGGTGTGGTGTGCATAATCCAAATATGAATGTTATCTCCTTATCTATTGTAAGACTGCATTGCCTGATCTTTTCTGCTGTCTTTTGTTACCATTTGTTATATAAAATAAACTGACATTCACCTTTTGCACGCCTGTATTCTGTGTATTTATTAAGGAAATATCAAAAGTCACACATCATGATCATAAGGTTATCATATTTGTCCAGTTATAGTTTGCTAGCCTGTCTAGTTAGCCAACTATTTTAATAGTGTCTGTTTCCAGGTCATTTTTCGATTGATACGAAGTTTCTAAACCTGCAAATGCTGATGGATTGTAGCTAATGTGATTTACTCAGTGCAGGAATTGGCTTTTTTTTGTGAAATTGTCCAACAAAACTCCTTTTATACCCCTGAGAAGTATTTAAACTTCTGTCACAGACATGGATGAATTAATGAAATATTTATTTGACAGTTTTTAAAAGGCTGGCACGTCTTAACTTAAGAACATAGAACTGAAACTACGAAGCGTCGCGGTTTCTTGTATTTTCTTCTTTGTACTTTAGTACACATTCCAGCCCAGAGGGTGGCGGTAGAGGACCAAAAAGACGCAAAGACAAACGCGTATGTATAAGCATTGTCCTTCCACGGCCTCCGTATTGTAATTATACTTTGGAAGACTGGAGCGTGGCATAGGTTGTTTACGTGTCAACGGACATGCCTACAGTTTATTCAGGACTTGTTTGCCCGTTGTGAATTGATATTAGAATTGTAACCAGATGTTTATTTGATAATTCTCCGACATTATCCCTTTATGGTCGCAGTTACAGATGTGTCCTGAGGCAAACGGTCGTTAGCTTCTCAACAATCCAAGCTAATGTCTGTCAAACTTTACAATGTTAGCTACGTTGTGGAGAGTTAAGAGCCCTCGGTGGCTTTCCCCGGATATACTTTTAGGAAACATATTGAGACATGAGATTGGAAGAAACGAGCTGAGCTTGTTCACTTCCAGTTGTTCTCCGGTATCAGCCGCATGGATGCGGAAAGCTGCCGGTGACGTGAGAGATGTCAGCACAGCCTGTTCGCTGTTCGCCAAAGTCCGAAGAAACCCGAAGAAGACGGAGCTGTCCGAAAAGAAGCTGGTATGTGCTCGAGTTTTGCATGCTAACTATACTATGCCAAAAGCATAAACACTTAGATTTTAAAATATAACGCTTAATAGAGAGGAACGTAGTTTATCGATACTTACGACACATTACCTCAAGGCTTCTTTTTGTAAAAATCTAGCCTACTTGTGGGCCTGTGACGTTACTTTGTAAGTGTTAATATAGGTTTATTGAGTCGACCAATACATAAAATCAGTTATACAAAGAAAATAAAGTCTCATCACGAAAATTGCCTTTAAGAAAAGGCGCAGAGTGAGTTCTTGTAAAAGTATATTCAATTTATTTTTATATGAATGAAAGTATACATTTTTTTTTTTTTAATTCCACAAAATCACATCAGAAAACTATTATACAGTGCAGCTTGATCAACGTGCAGGCAAAATATGTCCAAAAATAAAAATAAGCCTATATAACCAGATTACTATTTATCATGTTTCTGACATACTTATTTCGGTATTATCACTTATTATTATTAATTTGGCTAAGATGTACTTAGGTCAAATGTATTTACTGCTTATCTACCAGTGAGTTTTTAAAGGGGGAAAAAGTAAAAAATTCTTGTGTAATTTATCTTAGTGTTGTGTTTTTTTTAGGATTTGCGAACTACTTTGTTGTCTGAATTTGCGGATTAACCAGTTGTCAGTTGTTCCTCATTTGGACCATAGACTCGCCACTTTGTGGACCATCGCCGTGTGAAGCTCATAGCTGGGTCAGGCGGGAAAGGAGCCTGCAGCTTTCACAGCGAGCCCCGGAAAGAGTGGGGTGGACCGGACGGAGGGAACGGAGGTGATGGAGGGAGCATCATTATTAAGGGTAAGTTTAGAATCAGTAATGTTTACTGACACCAGTCAGTGTTTGCCATGTATATTCTACAACTTCTGTTAACATTAGTTTTAATGTTTGAATTCAATACTGACAGAATGTTGCTAATGTCAAGAATCATAAACATTAGCATTTTTCATTCTTCAGAAATTGGCTTAAAGAGGTGCTTGTCAGCACAGTCTCTGACAGAGCTTGATCTATTCTGCTTCATTCAACCATGATAAGTTCATACTCATTATTTGCGTGCCTTCAGCTGACCGCTTCGTCAAATCATTGGCACAAGTAGTTCCGGTTTACAAGGGAGAGAATGGACAACCAGGAAGCAGCAAGAACTGTTACGGCAGGAATGGCAGCCCAACCTATATTAGTGTGAGTAAATGTGTTTGAGCGTAAATGACACGTAATCTCCAAACACTTTAGTCCTGTTTCCTACTTCCTAACCTTTCTTTAATGTTTGACATTTTAAAGGTGCCAATAGGCACTGTGGTGAAGGAACAGGGAAAGACGGTAGTGGACCTTTCTGAGCATGGCCAGGAGTATCTGGCTGTGTTTGGAGGGGCCGGTGGAAAGGGGAATCGGTTCTTTCTGTCCAATGAGAACCGAGCTCCGATGACAGCGACCACAGGCATGGAGGGTCAGGAGCGGGTTCTTCAGCTTGAGCTCCGCACCATGGCTCATGCTGGACTGGTGAGAAAAAGCTGCATATGTTTGAAAATAGCATTGACTTGTTGCTTTAACACCACAGGCCTAATAACCAGATTTTTAAAATATCTGTATTCCAACAGGTGGGGTTTCCTAACGCTGGGAAATCATCTTTGTTGAGAGTCATCTCCAATGCCAGGCCTGCTGTGGCTGCTTATCCTTTCACAACACTGAACCCGCATGTAGGAATCGTTAAGTACAGGGATCACGAGCAACTTGCAGGTAGTTGATTTTAAGCAAACCATTATTATTTTTTACAACAGTCACATAAGTTTTATAAGATCTTACATTTGATCATTTATAGCTTTATTTCAGTGTTTGTGTATTTTTTGCTTTGACCCTTGCTCTGTGTAGTTGCTGATATCCCAGGCATCATTCGTGGAGCACATCTAAATCGAGGCCTGGGCATCTCTTTCCTGCGCCACATAGAGCGCTGCCGTTTTCTCCTCTTCGTTCTGGACCTGTCGGCTCCGGAGCCTTGGAAGCAGCTTCAGCACTTGCGGTATGAGCTGGACCAGTATGAGCCTGGTCTGTCCCAGCGGCCTCAGGCCATCGTAGCCAACAAAATGGACCTACCCGAGGCCCAGGAGAAGCTAGAGACTCTAAAGAGCCTCGTCACCCAGCGGGTCATTCCCGTGTCTGCTCTCACAGGGCAGAACACAGAGGAGCTCATCCTCCACCTTCGAGAGCTGTATGACGGCTACCTCCATGGAGAGGGCAGTGGGGATGGAAAACCCACTAGGTGGTAGTAAAAACTATTTCCTTGAGCTCTAATTATATTTCTAATGATATGTATTTATACAGGAAGATATAGAATGTATTTAAATTGATTGATAAGTTTGTAATAAAGCGAAAGAATCTAGTTTTTGTGTTATTTTATTATTTACTTGTACCGTGTTGCTCAGTACACTGCCGTTTTTTTTTCAGTCATATGGATTTCTTGAAACCTTTACCTAATATATGCTGAACAGCATGTGCAGATTTTGACAAAGGTGACATTACATGTTTATCATCATTGATTGTATTCGGAAAACGGTAAGAAAACAGTAAAAGTAGACTGTACTCTGTCAACTGTCAGGATTAAATGCTTCTCCAGGGTCCACCTGTTAAGAAAAATTAAATAATGCAAATTCAGTCAATTTTAAAGATATTTGTGTACATGAAGATGCAAAAAAAAAAACCAACATACTTTGTAGAGACTGAAGATTTTCTGGGGAAGAATCACATCATTTACACTTCTTAAAGTTAAAAAAACAACAAAAAACCTCTAGACCAAGAAAACAGATAAGTAAAATATACACAGTATACAGGCATACAGGTTTTTAACTTTGCCTCTAAGTTGTTTTTGTGTTTTGTTTTTTTTTTAAATTTTATTTCATCAAATACTGTGTTTTGATAAATGATTTATTGGACTCAGCTGTAGCCTGTCAATGAGAGGTAATGTAATTCCTAAATACACCAGCAGAGGGCATATGTCACCCAGTTTTATCTGAATCACATTTTTAATTGAGCCTTTTAGTGTAAAAATTCTGTACAATCCGAGTGATGACATTGGAGGCGTTGTGATTTCACATACTGAATCACTTCCTGTACAGCAGACCTTTAAATACGTGTTGCTGCTGGTCTTAACTCGTTCCCAGCTTACTTGACTTCATTGACTTAGATGAGCGTTTATGGGTTTATTTGACAGCAGCTGGTGAAAATGTTACTTGTATGTTGTATTTATTTTGTTTTTAGTGGAAAAAAGGGCCACAAAGGGAACAGATACTTTCGATTTTTATTGCGCTATGCGGTGAACCTGCACATGGGAGTAATGAAGAAAAATTAAGCCACCGGCACCCCCAATCAGCAAGAGAAAAAAAGTTTTTTTCTGCATACTCACTAAAGTTAGTATAAAACATTAAAAAAAACATAGTTTATATATAAGTGTGGATGGAGTAAGCTGAGACCAATAAAGGAAGCTGTTGCCCTTCAGACAACTGGAAGAGAGGGTTCTTAAAAGAAACACTGAAAAATAAATGGCGTGGCCTGCTGCTCAGTTGTACTGAAGAGTTTAAAGCTTCATTCACTGTCACATACTGTGTCACATATTATCACCTTACATGAGTGATGTGAGATAGCTTCACTGATGTGACAAGTGCTGAGCCTTGGACTTCACACGTGAAGCTGAAACAGGATGGATTTTATACTTCAGAGAGCCATTCTGGTATGATGTGTATAGTTTTTGTTTAGCTTGTTTTTTGTTGTGTGACTTATAACAATAAATTCTGCTCCCTCCCTCTATTCACAGCTTAGGAAGTGAGAGGAAAAAATAAAGAGAGTGAGAAATTGAAGTCTGAATCCTGTGGGACTAACCTCGTCAGCATCATTGTTTGGAGAAAGCATGGGAATGGATTGACAAAAGGCAGAAATAGTTGTTACGACCCGGCTCAAAAGGCCGCAACAAAAGTGAGAGACACGGGAATAAGTTTAACCAAAAGTAACCAATTTATTGACCAAACCAAATCAGCCAAATTAAAACGTTTCAAAATAACTGATGTAATGTGGATTGTCGGTGGGTCAGCTGTGTAGGCGCAGGTGTTGGCTGTGTGAGAATGTGGTGAGATGTAAAGGTATGTGTGTTAAAAGGAAAACAAAAGAACAAAGGAGTCGGAGGATGGCGGCCCCGGCAGCGAAGCTGCGACTGGCAGCGCGTCTCGAGTAGTGAAGAGAATGCAGGAGGAAGAAGGCGGGCTTTTATGACCAGCGAGACACCGGGCCCAGGTGCCTCATTAGCATAAAACATCGCCCCTCCCACAGCCAGCTACAGAGAGGAGGAAAAACACAACACTCATACAGGCATCCTAGAGGCCGTCACATAGTTAAATGCTCATTAATATACAAAATATTGTGTCATTATCTTTTCTGTTATTACTCTTATAAACACCAGAGGGCACTTCTAGGAAACAACATTTATTCACAGGTATGTACACCTGCATGATCACATTTGACCACTAGAGGGCGGAAGAACCCCAAAACAAAATCCTCCGACGTATTCCGCTCATACGAACTGTTGCGCCAAGGCAAATGCAAGGCACATTACCATCTCATTACAGCCAGTTTCTGACCATGGGAGAAATGTAAGTCACTGAATTTTCAACAGAGTTTTGTCTCCACCAACTCTTATGACAGAATTCTCTTTCTTTAGCTCGTTTGGTGCCTTTCTTCACCAGCTAGTTAACAAGCGTAAATGCTCTACGTTAGCTAGCGCTAGTTGCTAACTTTATGTTGTTTGGTGCTAGGCAAGTAGGCTAGAGCAGTGTAACATTATAATATAATGGGGTTATCTGAGTTTGCTTTGTGAAAAGTGAAGTGTTCGCAGTATATCAGATTTAATGCTAATCTACATCATAGCAGCTAAAGAACTCACGATAATGGTAATACCATTATATTTATAATGAGAAAAATGATCATGCCGTCAGTAAAATTCATCTTAAACTTTCTTGTTTTGTTTTAATAAAAAATAAATAAATAAATAAATTAAATAAAGAGAGGCAGAGAGAGAGAGAGAGAGTCTGTGATCATTGTGTAAATGGCTACAAAAAAAACATTTAGCCTTAATATAATTTGTTTCATGGCAAGTGGCAGCCAACATTGAGTTACGTCCGCCTATGATGTCAAAGTGAAACAGGCTGGGCAAACAGGCAGGAGGCCGTGACAGCATGCTCCCCTCTGTTCTGGTAGTTAGTTTTATGGATTATTATCATATACCTCAGCATTTGCCACTAATATATAACAGTCATGCAAGTGCATGCAACTGAACAGAAAAGCAACACAAAGCACGAACATTTATACAAAAAAAAAGGGAAGAAAAAGAAAAACAAGCAAACATCAGCTGAGAAACATCTGAAAACGCCTACACGACTGATTCCTCTTTCTACTGTTTCAGTTTTATTTTGACCCCATAAGCCTATTTTTCATGATAGATTTTGAGATTCATAAGTGAGTAACTCTTCATATGGACCCCTAGAACAGAGGCATGTTTTTCCTTTCATTAAACACAAACACAAGCATTCACATTACTATATCAGTGAGGAGCTGTTTATCCCAAACAAACTTTAGATGTGTGAATCCTGACAAGAGGCTGGTGTTTTTTCTGGATGTGGTTGTGCAGATGGGTGTTCCCAGGAGGAACATCTCACTGGAAACAAGCTGAACCACTGGGGAGAGTACTAGGTGCCTCTCCCACTGAGTCCTTAAGGAGAGGAACACTGCAGGTGGGAAATCTCTAGCTGTATCTGTGAATTAGTCCTGTAGCATTTGTTAGAACAAAGAGTGCTTTAAAATATGACCATCTGTTGTACACTGAATCTCTTTCTTAATTTTAATCGGCACAGCTTCACAAATACATACTGTCTCGTCTTTACTTTTCACCAGTTCAATTAATATTTGTTTTCCCCATCTCAACCACAACCTCCAGGGTGATCCTGGTGCTGCAGCCCTTAAAGGAGCAAAGGATTTATCTTACCTCTGTACATCATTTGCCTGACCAGATGGAGCTAACACTTCCTTTTGTGATTTCACCTCATATCTTGGTACTGCCTCTCACATGTATTTTAATGCCTTCATTGATTGTGATTAAAAACTTTTAAATGCCAATTGACGGATGGGTTCTTGTTTTTCTATGTCCCTTTTGTCCAGGCGTGGTTGAGCAATTTAAAGGCTTCCAGGTGGAACAGCAACTCCCACACAGTGTCATGTGTGCTTACGACTGGTTCCTCCAGGCTGGCTACAGTCCAAAGTAAGCAGTGCACACTGTTTTTACAGCAGCAAAGAGTGCAGATATTTATCAAGTGTTTTGGTGAGTTCACCCGACGTACCGACGCAAATACATTTATCTTTTTATTTAATACTGCTGCCAGTGTAGTGCAACTGTAAGAAGAATCCAATAATACAAGGTAAATTGTTTAAAATTTTGTATTTGGATAAGATTCAGTTTCCCATAACATTACCCTTATATTTAGGACCCAACCATCAGAGAAACATCCAAATGTTCCGGTTATTAGAGAGACTGTATTTTAAGAAATCACAATTTGGTTGAGAAACAGTTTCAGTATTGTTTTTCTGTCCAAGGACAATTTGCTCAGACCATTTAACTCTGAAGCTAGAGATCATCTGTCACACAATTCACCACCCCCAAATAAATTTTATCTGTGCTTGCTGCCGTGAGCATGAATTATACCTCAGTAAGTTTCAAGAAATCACACAATAGTCAACAACGTACACACATCACATCGGTGTCCATACATCATTTCCAGATTTGTGAATTCATGAGGTAAGTGTTACTCCATTGTAGAGCACCTTATATTTATTTAAGGTGCGAATATAATAAATATCAACATTTACTACATGAGAAGAACAACAGCAACAACAAAAAATGCATTGTTAAATGATGTGCAAATCATAGATACTGGTAGTGTCCTTATTATTGCAAAACCACAAGGAGTCAGTATTTCGTAAGAAATACCTGCATAAAATAGATAACTGTTGGCAGTTTTATTTGAGGAAGTAAGGCCTAATGTTAAAGGAATCAGTTGCACTACACATATAAGTAAACTAAATGAAATGCATATCTTGACATATGTACAATACATAGTTGCAGATATGATCTGTGCTCAATCATAACTGCATGTACGCATTATATATTTAATATGGCAACCATTTGATGTAAGAAAAATAAAATAATATCTCACTCAACACAATAACAATGATGATGATGTAAACTTTATTTGTAAAGCACCTTTTGTACAAGAAACAAAGACAAAGAATGAACATTAAGAACAAGAATAAAAAATTGAAAAATGGAACATGAAATGAAAAATAAAACCCACTTGATATTATTGTTTTAAAAAAAGATAAAGATCCCGAAAAACAGACAGAATGCCATAAATAACCCAAAAATGAGATGGAGACTAAAAACCACTTGATAATAATTGTAAACGTAAGGATAAAAGTAGAAGGCAGAAATTGCATAACATGAGATGGAAAAAAAAAACACTGAATAATAACAATAATCAAAATAGGATCTGAGTGTGTATAAATGCAAGCAAAAAACAATATATTTTTAAAGAACTGCAGCAGTGCAAAAGTGCAGGGCATCGCACAAACGAGGTTATATGAAAAGCAAGATGAGTTTTTTATTTTAATGCCGGGAAGTGAAGCCACACATAGACTCAATCATGTATGCACACGCCCACCGTCTTAACAACGGCACAGAACCAGTTCGACAAGTTGATAATGGTTGAATGGAATTTCCATGGAGTAATGATGCCTCAGTTTACGCTAAACTGTAATCATCATACTTCTTTGGAAGTGCTTTATCCAGACAGTGACACGCCTGCCCATTTCTGACATTCACACAGAGCTACAAATCAGACCCCCTAAAAACATTCCCCAGCATTTCAAAAAGCCTGACAGTGTCTTAACTCGGAGTGACTAAATGGCAAGGTTGTTTCTTTATTATGTAACCATAGCAAAGTCAAAAACAAGTCATTAAAAAGTTAATGTAAAGTAAATCTTTAGATATCCCAAAAAAACCGAAGCACTCATTTTCTTATTACTGTAGATTGAATTTTTTTTTAAAAAAAGTATATATAACAAACAGAACTAATATTCTTACCAAACACACTGACTTAGAAAATGCCCCTGTCATGACTTTTTCAAACCACTCCCACAATTCTGTGCCTTCATTGTCAGTGCTGTGTTTTGAGATTCCGTCTCTCTCATACCATGACCATCCACTACTGCACACCCTTCTGCATCATCATGGCTTTTTGTGTGGTTTTTTTTCAGTGTGCTTATAGTTCTCTCCTGTGCTGCTGTAGAGCAAATCCCCTAATCTTATGGGATGTGAGAGCTCTTTTTTGTAAATTTGTAGCAGTGAAATTCATTCTTTTTGTCACATTTGAAATCTTTGTTTCCTGCACGAAAGCAGTGCACACCACAAGGAAACTATTGCTCGAGATTTTTGTTCAGTGCAGTTACGATTAAAGTTCAGATCCAGTGCTTGTATGTATTGTGTCTGATTTCTCTTCGTAACCTCAAGAGAATGTATTCCCCTGTTTTATTTTGGTAAATGAACATAACTGGGTCGTCCTTAGGTAGTGATCCTAACCTTAACACCTGATCACCAAAAGGTCAAGAAATGAAAGTCTGTACATTCAGTTTGTCTTCAAATATTGCAGTAGAGATGGCCCAGATTTCTAACAATGTAGTCCAAGAATTGCAGTGGTACAACTATTTTTCTTGAAACTATTTAACACTTTCCAGTCTCCAAGAATCTGTGGTTAATGTCTTAAACCACTGTCATCATTGGTTCTGTCAGAGAAGGACACTGCCTTAGGTTTGCATAAAAACTCGCACAAAATAAATATTTTACCCAAATGTAAACAATGTTCAATACTTTTCCAGTTTTACATGTATTATTCAGTAGAAGAGGTAACATTTGCATTAGCATGATTTTTCCCCACAGTCACGACAAACAGAATACAAAGGAGATGGATGAATCCATTAAGTGTTCCAAAAGGAAGCATAACCTGTAATGAGTCACTTAGAAGTTTTTGCGAATAGTGTCTTGTTATACCAAGTGTCATAGTGACAGTTATAATTCCTGACTGATAATTTGCTTAAAAATATAGTTTACACTAATGTTAAAGATGTGATTGAGTATCCATGACAGTTTATTGTCTTTTCACTGAGATCAGAGGTGTTTTCTCAAGATTTTCCCTTACACAGGAATTTTTGTACTGTAGGCAGTGCTTTCACAAGACCTGCAGATTGAGGCCAGAGTATCGAACTTGAAGTACAGATCTGGATCTATGTCCAGGTCAAAGGAAACATCAGGGATGGAAATGGCTTCAGTCTCACAGTTGGTCTCTAAGTCTCCCTCCTCAGCGTACACATGAGGTTCATAATCATTCAACTCCACTCCTGGTGCCTCGAATCTGTACAGCATCTACATTATACAAACGAAAGAAAAAAAGGAGAAAACATCTTTAGAGAAGGGGGGGAAAAAGAAAAATGACAGCTTTATAGAATTTATTGAATTCTTGTTATTACCGTATTTAGTGCTTTGAACAGAAATTCTCGTTGGACACCAAAATTACTGGCAGCAGAGTATTTGCTGCTGATCTTCTGATTCTGGGAAATGAGAAGCAGGTAAGTGTGTAATTTCAGCTGTTCATTAAAGAACACCAGGTTAAATATAAAACTAAATTTTATGGATTAACAAAAAATTAATAATAATGGATTTTTTTTAATAGGAAAAATGCTTTTACCAGAGTGGATTTCATTACCCCATAAGTAGAGTTTATGTCCTGGTGTCTTTGTCACAGGGAGGATGATGCAGCATATGACTGAAAAATAGAAAGTTAATTGGTAACAATATGGCAACTCTTTAACTTCAAAATGCCAGGGCTTTGTAAGATTCTTGGCATCTGCTTCTTCATAGTTGGTAGCCTTACTCTAAATGTATAATAATAATAACAATAATAATCATCATCATCATCAACATACTTTCAGTACTATAGAGTTCAGAGTTTGTATAGAGTTTCTGCATGAAAACTTTTGTTCCATTAATGGGTTTGGGTTTTTTTTTTTTGGTGCATGTCTTGTGCTTCATATACTGAGTTAGTCATCAGCAAGTCTTATGAAAACACCAAAGATCCAGTAATATTTTCAACTATGAAATTGCTCTGGCCCTGAACTCTAGCAAGTATTTAGCAGCAATTTGGAGTCTTACTCAAATTAGACTGCAGTGCCATATTCATTGTTCTCTCATTAATATTGTCAGTGGAGTTAGGCCTATATGCCACAGAAGGATAAGCAATATCAGGCAGAAACTACTTTTTAGTGGGATCAGTTCATTGGTGATTTTGGTCTTTTTATTAAATTTGTGGAAAATAAGATAGTCTAGCATGTCTCAAAACTTGTGGCAATTTTTGAACAAAATCAAAATCTCAAATATTTTCATACCCAGTGCAAGTTTCCCTTTGCTTGGTCCTTTTGTGATTTTCTATGCTCTGAGTAGCGTTGTGGCAGTGCCTCCATTGGGCTCTTAGAGTCTGACTGCAAAAATACATCTTAAGTCAAGTTATGACAACACAGAAGACGCTAAATAATACTTATCACCCATTTGTCATGATGTATTTCAGATAAAGATTAGTGCTTTATAAGCTTGCTATCAAAAAGTAAATATGTAGGGTTAAGTGATATCTTGCAGTGAGGTTGGGGTCACTGCACCTCAATCTCCTGTTCCAGGTGTGAAGGAGAACCTCCAACTGCCGTTAAATGCGAGAAATCCTGTGACAATGCCAGGTTGCAGTAAAAAAGTCTTTTTTGCTTTGAGAGGTTTCTAACATAGTGAAATGACCCAGAAGCATCTAATTTGCAGCCCTTTGACAAGAGCTGTTCAAATTTTCTAAATGCAGAGGACAGGTACCTCGATGCTTCCTGTTGTATCTCCTGTAACACAGGATGCACTGGACTATCTTTTGTAAAAGGAACAGAATTAGCCTAATACAAGTAAATAATTATATCAAGGAAACAAGTCTTTGTAAATCCTTTTTCACATTTCCTTGACCTCATGACTTTTTTCATAGGTCAACAGAAGATGTTATGGAAAAGACACTGGATGTCATTGTTTTTTACTGTTCAGCCACACCCCAAGTACTTGGTTGGTGTTTTCTGGGCTGCTGTAGAAATAGTGATGAAACATGCCAACTCTGTAAAACAGGACTCTTATTCTATTTCGAAGGTTTAAAAAATACAAAAATTCTAATTTTCAGGTGATTATACATAAAAAACATGATCATGGATAGTATAGTCCTTTATGGCAGTAGATTCCCTAAATTCTACACACTGGACTTTTAAATTAATGTATGTTTTTAATGACTTACATTATCCAGTGTTGTTGCAGCTTGAACAGTTCCTCGCGTTCTTTGCTTAATCTGACTGAATCCTTGGTTTAATGGCTCAATACCCACCTGTCGAAAATTTGAATTCAAAGTTTCAAGTTTTGGAAGCAACAAGTCACAGTTCTAGTTCCTTTATTGTTAGTGTGTACAGTGGTACTTTTGTAGAATAATGGGGGGGGGATTACTTTTTTTTCCCTAGTCGTTAAAAGTGCTCTAAAAAGCTTTTTTTTTTAATAAAAATAAAAATTCTCAAAATATGTATTTTAATAAGCTCTAGCACATTTAACTTTAGACTTTAAATATAACTTGAGCAAAATGAAACAACAAATTGAAACAAAAGTGTGTGTACCTGTGTGTTTGTTTGTATAACCCTACAGTTTTTCTCAAATACAAGTAAATTTGAAAATAAAATAATTACTTTGCAGTCCGTTCCTGGTTTTTCTATGTTGTAGAATATCAGATGTTGTTGATGACAAGCCGCTGGAATTTCTGTTCTCTCTCCCTGACATGACACCAGAAAAGCCAAAAGCAACAAACCTAGGATACAAAGACCATACACACGTCAAATCCAAAGTATAAAATGTGAAAATTAGGTTTCTTATATGATATATTAAAATTGAGAGCAATCAAGCAATTTTTTGGAAATATGTATTACCTGCAAGCAGAAGTATTGTGAAAAAAATTATCCCAAGTGCTCCTACTCCCACTGTGGATCCTGTAGCTTTGCGAAAGTGACAGTTTGGTCTTGTTGTGTCTAAACAGTTACACACAGTAACTGACAGGTTGTGAACAGCGGTCTTATGCTGAAGGTCAGACACTTCCAGCAACAACTTATACTGCCCTGAGTGAACTGCGTTCTCTTTCACCAGGTGGACTGAATACCCTGTACATCCAAAATAAATTGTCAGAATGTAAAGATTCACTGTGACATACTGTGTAAACCAAACTTAGAGATGGATTTAAGTTGCTTTGACATTATTAATGACCTTGGCTAAGTTTAAACCCTCATAGAATTATCAGAACTAGAGCTTACCTTGATGAGGGTCAACCCTCCACTTGCCCTTGACATCACCGAGGAGCTTGAAGTAGAAAGGTCCACCGTAGGGCTCTTCATCTAAGTCCGAGACTGCGATGTTAGACACGGAGGATCCATTAGATTGGCACATGTCTATTGTACTAACATTCAGGGTTGGAGAATTGTCATTCTCATCAGTAATGTGGATGATTAGGGTTGCAGTACTTGTCATTGGAGGTTTGCCTGGTGACCAGAAACACATGTTGTACATTTTGAGTAATGTGAAAATTGTTATTGATAACATACTATACACTGAATCAATTTATATATAACTCCTAGTCATACCATTGTCAACTGCATATATTGTGACATTATAGATATTATCTTTCACAAAGGGTGACTCTCGGTCTACGGCCTTTGATGTGGTTACTTTTCCTGTCACCTTGTCCACTGTGACCCAGTCAGCTGGATCTTCTCCTATGCTGTAGCTGAAGAACATACATATGTGTTGTTAGACATTTTCAAGTTCTCTTGTGCCAAATGAATTAAGTATTTTGTTGCCCTGTGAGATGGACATGTATCTTCCCAACTTACACAAGCGTGTTTTCTGTGGTGATGTCAGGGTCTCGAGCTGTAAATGTTGCCAAATACCATCCCTCCTCAACATTCTCACCCAACGTAACTTGTTGGTTAGGCATGTCAAAGATTGGAGGATCATTGACATCCTCCACAGTCACTGTCACCGTGCGGATTGACCGACCTAGTGTCCCTGTCTGAGTTGCACCACTAATAGTACCACTACCAGTGGCACCACTGCTTGTGACTACTTCCCACAAACCAGTGGTTCTCCGAGTTACCACTTTGCATGAGTGATAGGGGATCTCATTCTCCACACTTACGTCTAAACTGAGATTCTTGAGAAGTCTGTCTTCATAGTCCAGATGCTGAAAAAAACATGAAGATAAGTATTGAAATTCAAATCACATGTTAATAAAATTGAAATTTGAAAAACTTTAAATCATTCACCATTATTTGTATTATTTAAAGAGCCACAACTTTCCACACTCAAGAATTTAAGTCCATTGTAAATTGTGATCAAATCGCTGCATAAAACATTGTGCTTACTGTATTGATATTTGGTATTGGTAAAATCCCCCCGCAAAAACAAAACAAAACAAAACAAAAAAGTCAATTAATATATGAATGTAGACAAAACACCTTCTCCACGTACAACAGTCCCTCGTTGCTGTCAGGATCGGTTCTGATTCTAAAGTTATGGTTTGTGTCTCCTTGGATTTGATATTTTGCTCTCCAGGCCGCTGTTCCTTTGGTGTCCTGGTCTTTAACTTGCAGACGCCAAACAAGAACATTTTCCTCTCGTTCTTTCACTCTCCCTGGACCCTGGGGTGTAACATCAATTATCATTAAAAATAGACTCTTGTAGGCTCTAACTGCCAGTAGCCATGTTTCCATTATTTCATAAAGCGAATTTTAAGAGAAATTTTTAAATCTTGCAAAAAAGAAAATTTGAATTGGAGACATTTCCAACTGGTTCAGAACAAATAAGCTAAGCTGCAAAGCATAGTTTGGTCAGAAAATAGTGATGTAGGCAATGTTATACATGGCTGTAATAAACAGTAGATGAAGTTAGGGGATGGGACAATACTAGTAACTCATGATATGATACTGTGACAATATTTGGCCCTCTAATGCTAATATCAAGATACACAATATCTGCAATAATCGATATATTGCAACACAACCGTTTAATGATACATCACATTATCTGTTTAACTGAAAAATACAAGTTGCTTCTAAAAAGTTAAAGTGCAGTGTAACTGTTTATTCATCGTAGTTTGGTGTCAGTTTTACAGAATTTGACACAAACTGAAAGAGAGAAACATTGTACAAATCGCTCCAATTTTAAGTCATACACTGGCAAAAATCCAAACTCAGAAAGCAGAAGAATTCTGCAGCAGAACATGTTATTCAGTCAATAAAGTTTACAAAACTATAACAAACAAATTAGTGTAAAGCAAAGCATATTTCTTTGAAAAACAAAAAGGCACATATAAACAAAGACTTTAAGAGCTTGACAAGCATAACTAACCTATAAATGTATGTCTGTCATACTTTGACTCCAGTGTTTGTAGCATGGGTGAAGGTTCTTGCCAATAAACCCAGTGATTGACTTTGTAATGGTGGTAGCCCTCGGGGACTACAGAGGAAGCTTTGCTTTATACATAACGTTCATGCAGCAGGTTGATTTATATTAGCATTAGCCACTTTCTCCACACCTGGTCTGGGAGGTGGCAGTTAAAGTGACTCTACATGTTCGTGGTGTTACCTTAGTACTTCACTTTGACCAGACATTTTGTACATACAGCATCTTCAATGATTTTGCTGGTCCCATCAACGTCATAAAAGCTGAAGTGGGTCCAGACTAAAGACTTGAAAGTGGCTGGCACATCTTTTAAAGTAATTTTCCAAACACCTCTGTCTGCCATTATCCCTCTGTCTTCTTCTTCGGTGATTTAACTTCCATTCAAGTTACTCTCATACATGTGACAGGCTCCACCACGAGACACCATGAAATAGCAACACAGAGAAATCAAACTGACTGCTTAGAATGCCTTATTTTTTTAAATTAAAATATTGATGTTTGGCACTGGCACATCAATAATCATATTGCATGAGTTAGAAAGATGATATATTGCTGTATCGATATGTTGTCCCAACCCTAGAGGATGTATAGGTTGCAGAACGGAGGCAAAACATTGCAGCATTCTGTTGCTGTTTAGAATCTAAAATTGCTATTGTAGACTTTGGATTCTGTTGCTCCACACATACCGTTGTTGTTGTTATCAGCCATGTTTTTTTGCCCACTGGTGGAATATCTGGGAAGCTGGCAGAATCAGCTTCTTCTACTACTAGGCCTGCTTTCCATTGGGGAGTGGAAACAGCAGATAAATATTTGCTACATTACAATTAACTCGACACAGCTGTTACCATCTCCCATTTTGTGCATTTTATTCTTTTTTCTACAAAGGCAAGAACCACCTTAAGCAAGCAGAAAAACATTTTCATGAAATTGAGGACTTTTTTATGTTTGTTTTAGAATTTTGTCATTCCCCTCACCCTTATTTCAAAATGTACATTAACATGTGTTCATGGAAACATGGCTATTGCCCTCCTTGAGTTAAGTGAAAGAAAGAATTGCTCACAGTTTGTCCTGTAAACACAGGAAGATGATTATTTCCATCTTCTATGTTGATTATGATGGTGCAGGAGCTGGAGAGCTGTATTTCATCTCCGTGGTCTTTGGCTTCCACTATAATGATGTACTTATCTGTTGTCTTATTGAACAGAAAGCACATTATTTTGAAAAAAAAAAACAAAAAAGAAATAATAATAATCATACCAAACAAACAATATTTTTATATAAATCAACTTAAAGATGAGCTGAAATCCCTGTTTTCCAGAGCATCAACTGCCGTGTTGTGACATATTCGCAATTCAAACAATTAAACAAACCAATGAATGGACTGTATGGGCAGGACATAAGTATGAGGAATCTGATTGGAGTGTTGTTGGCAAGTGTTGTTGTTACTCCCTGGCAACCTTTGCTTGGGATTTGTTCCCTGATAGTTAACTGCTAAATTTTAACTCCAAGCTAGCTTTTTTAATTTAATATTTTCAATTCAAAAAATGATTCAACCAATAACGGCCTGAGTCAACGATGACATCAGGGACCCTGGAGATGTTTTTTAAATGTAAAAAGGAAGTGGCTGGCTTTAATTTACAAATACGAAATAATTTATTTTTTTGTACTTTCTTGTGATACATTTTTGAATCTGACTACAATAAGAGCAAGGATGTGATCCAAAAGGGTTGAAAGTGCATTTTTGACTTCAGCTCGACTTTAAGTGATTTGGAAGCTTGAGAAATATGCCATTATGGAATAAGTCATCTCACCTCATGATCCAGACAACCTCTAAAAGAAATGGTTCCCGTGTGACTAACAGTGTCTTGAGTTATGTAGAACTCCAGATCATGTGGTTTGGGAGTGACTGAGACAATTTTGTAATCAAATTTTCCATTGTTATATTTGTCATAATCGTTTGCCTTAAGGATAATCACTCCAGTGCCTGTCCGTACCAGAAGAAAGGAGTTTGTTTTATTTTATTTTTGGTTATTGAGATCACAACAATTTCATTAAATTTAAATGACTATTTCATAACAGTAGCAATAAAGATTGCTTTAGAAATTATGTCAGTTACCTTGTAGTGATGACTCCTCTATGCTGATCTCGTATGTTTCAGCTTCAAACTTTGGAGGGTTGTCATTTGCATCCTTAATCTGTATCTCAACGCCAAGCCGTGTGTCTAATACATTATGTTCTTTATCATATGCTCGAAAATCTAGCTGTAATGGAAACACAAGAATTAAATAGTGACCCACCCCCACCATGCTGAAAACACAAACACACACTAACTACCTTGGTGCTTTGCAGGAGTTTATTGTTTGTAAGCTGTTACGAAAAATTCCTTCTAACCTTAAGAACTTGAAATTCCTCATAGTCCACAGAGCGGTGGACTGTAATCTCCCCTGTATCTTCGTTGATTTGCAGTACCCCTTTGGGTTCTTCATCAACACCTTGACCATGTATCTTAAAAAGTGTGAGATCCTTCTCAACATCAATCTGTAGAAAGTGAAAGCAAAATAGCAGTAAATTTTGCATTGCTCTTCATCTTGTACTATGTGCCGTTTATATCCATGTATCATGACTCTTGGTAGATACTCACTTTTCCCAGTAAATATGGAAAACTCCCTTTATAACCTTCATCAATACTAAAGGAATCAATGATCCAGTTTCTTTTTTGTCGCTGCAAAATTCCTGAAGATGACCCCAGGACTTCTAAACACTGCAAAAACATCACATTTCATCACTTACTTTGGATTACATGTGTAATATAAAACATTTCCGCATTTAAATGTCAAAAATCAATTGCATCTTCTTTATAATTTTCTGAGAGGAGTGTCCTTACATTATTTCAAATGTTTCCAAAAAAGTTCAAACATAGAGAACTCTGTTATTGTATTCAAGGTAACGGTGTGATTGGTTCTTCACTAATACTAGGCTAACATTAGTCAGAAACTTTTTGGAAGAAAATTGGCAAACACGACTAAACTGTACATGAATAATACTTCTGAACATCACTAGATCATAATCCTAGGACATTTCTGCCTGGGTCTGTTAGATAAATTTCTATCAACAAAAGTAGCTGTTTCACATTGAAATAAACAAATCCCAAGATCCCATGCTGCTTCATGAAATCAAGTTACATGTTTCTTTGTTTTTAAATTATTTACAAAAGGCTTTTTGTGAAGATTGGAACACAGTGTTAACCAAGGCTCTGAGTTTGCATGCATAAAAACTCTGCCAAACCAACATGGTGAAATCAGAGGGATGAAACAGTAATCTGTAATGTTGACAGACATACCTGCATCTCCAGAAGGCAAGGCAGGTTTATTTGTATAGCACATTTCAGCGACAATGTAACTCAAAGTGCGTTACATCAAGCGTAACAGTGCAAAAGAAACACACAATAAAATGACATTTAAACACACATATTAAAACAAATCAAAAAACAAGAGAAAAGGAAATAAAACAGCTAAAACCGAATAAAAGAGTTACAAAATTAAAGAACATATAAGTTACAGTGCAATAAAGAATTAATAACTTAAAGGAGCAATATGCAAAATTGATTCACCACTTGCGGTCACAGTTCTGTATCAGCTTTACACCAAAACAAACCTGCATGCCAGCCACACCTCCCGTTTTCCCTGGTACTCCACCTGCCCCACCCCGTTTTCAGCAGCTCTCTGCTCAGGAGAGGATAGAGGCTTGCTAGTGGTTAGCGATAGCTTTGCTGTCTACCACATCTTGCTGATAATTTATTGTTATTTCAAGCCAAAAAAAAAAAAAGTTTAATTATCTCTTCTTACTCAATCTCAACACAATAGAGCAACATATGTGTAATTACTTGTCAGTTTATGATGTTAGTCGAGCTAATCATCAGAGTTAGCTCCAGCCAGACATTCTTGGGCAGCAAGAGAGGCCAGAGCCCCACTAGTGGTTAGCATGGCTGTCCCCTTCGTCTACTTGGTCACAATGTGATGTTATTTTAGGTGAAAAAAAATGTCTCTTTGTCTCTTTCTACAAAGCATGGCAAGTTGGAATCCCAATCACAACACAATATAGCATATTATGAAGTGGGGGCAGGCCAGAAGTTCCGAGGGGACGTGGAGATTCACATGAACTCACATGAACGCGCGCGGCCATCCTGGCTTGAATACAAGAGGCTTGAGAACAACGCACAGAGAGGGTGTGTGACGTCGCGCTCTACTCCAGATGAAATTACCCCACAAGTACTTTACATAGCAATTTTTTTTATTCCTGAAATCTAAAAAGGATGAATTTTGCATATTGCTCCTTTAATATCATAACTACGTTTGTTCATCACCAAATACCTTCCCTTATACCTGTGATATTCTTTAACCATCATTTGTTCATTGTTCCTCTATTCTTGTTGTTGATAGAAAATGTTATACTTTTTAAAATGATAAACCTACTTTCCCTCAATCATGTTGTTAGAAACAGCTGGATTAGAACATAGTTTAAAAAGAAAAAAGAAAAAAAATCACACGTCTATGGCAGAAATAACCATCATGTGAAATATTTTGAGCACTTCAGTCTTGTCCAGAAAGACACGGAAGAAAAAAAACTTACCAGCATCATGAAGAGACTGAGCTGTATCATCTTCATTGTAAATCCAGAGTGTGTCGTTGAAGATAAAAGACTTTTCCTTGAATCTTGAATGCTCCTGACTGAATGCCATGCAGTGTTTGTTCTGGCTGCCTTATAGTGGGCGGGCTTGTGACGTGCTTCATGATTTTGCAAAATAAACTACGTTTGTGTGTGTGTGTGTGTGTGTGTGCGCGCACCTGTGTATGCACAGGTAAATGTGTTTAAACAAACATTAATATATATTTGATTCTGTTGTGGACTATGATTAACATTATCTCTTGCTAGTTTCCAAACAAGAGTACTAAGTGTCTCTAAATGGTGTACACACAACAAGACCAAAATCAGATCAAAGCACAGAAATAAAAAAAAACATCAGGTAAAGCACAGGTAGGCTTTCAAAAGTGTTTAAGTGAAGAGAAAAACATGAAATAAACAGTTAATGCTTTTATATAAAAATATTTGTACAAATTCATCAAGCCTTGTGTCAGCATCAGCTTATTTCAGCTATCTTTTTGTTCAAAATTCGTATTATTTTACAGTGAAAATTTTTTATTTCCGCTGTCAACCAGAGCGTCTTTTTGTTGGGGTGGGGTGTATTTATTTAACAAAGGCTTCCTTTTTTTTTCAGCCTCGATATTTGGTATTTCACTAAATATATTTGACTGTCAGATCTTATAGACTTAAATTGTGCTTTTTGTCACTCCCATAGTGAGACTATGACACATCAAATTCTGAAAGTATGAACATACCTTTAAACTGTGGCAAGATATCTGGATAATATCATTTCTAACTTTTAGCTTTTTATTCTTTTTTTGTGCTTTTTAGGATCTTACAAACAGACAGCCTAGCTGCCAACAAAGTATTTTCTAATCAGTCTTATCATACCTCTTGCAAAGTTTTATATTTATAAGCAGCAAAAAACAAAAAAGCCGTTTAAACTTCAAGACTGTGCTCCCATTTTAATATTTTAAATCAAGTTTTGTTTAAGTTGACCCCTGGTATATTTTGTTTATTTAGCCTATCTTAATTTTTTTGTTAAATATACTTATTTTGCTATTTATCCCCTTGATTGTAAAGTTACAGTTTGTCATGAATGTTTGTATATTTTTAAGCTTATCAATAAAAAGACTTTGGAGAAAAAAAAACACTTATTTGACTGTCGGAGAGCAGTGTCACCATCAGAAACCACTCCAGCTGTGTTCTCTTTGTGCCCTTTTGGAAACACGTCAGCTTTATCGTCTATTTTTTTTTTCATTCGCTTTTCCCTGTTTTATCCAACATTGTTGTGACTTGCTCTGAAATGCAGCCAGTGGATCATGACGGACAACGGATCACGAAGAAAACCTGCAGTGGAGCTGTTCCGGAGCGCACACGCAACCAGTGGAGTCATAGGATTAGCGTAAATGAGATGTTCCACTTCCGCAAGAACAAAGGAGTGAGCTTTTACATAGTCCGCAAGAAAAGAGAGGGGCGAGTGTCACTTTGTAGTGCACTCTAATGTAATGAATTGCCAAGAGACCCTCTGTTGTGGAGGGAACATGAAAGGGTACTGGGAGACTGGGACGGGTCCAGATACCCCATAAAAAATCCTGGTATGCGGGGGGGGGGGGGGGGGGGGGGGGT
>JAQLOL010000002.1:20085710-20098998 GCA_029783665.1 Naso thynnoides | reverse complement strand
CATTGATTAGTGTTATATGTAGAACTATATTCAAAATAGATTGTGCTGTTAGAAAGAAGACAATAATATTTAGAAGGAAGTTATTGTATTTTAATTGCTTTTCGTCATTTTATTGATTTCCTATTTGTTTACTTCTCATACTTTGATTTTAAAATTTGATTACTCACCAACATGACCTTTATTTTTAATGTCATTGATTAGTTTAAAAAAATGTTATTCCGCAAAGTTTTCACATGATTTAAATGTCGGAAATGTAAACTTGCCAAGTAAAATCAGTTCAGTGAGTTGCTATATGTAATAAAATCACAGACACATGTTTACATTAAAAAAGGTTTTTTGAAATGCTGCAACCTGTGCAGACAAATTACTTAAGGTTTTTAAAACTAATTTAAAATTAATTACAGTGGAACTGTAAACTAGATACAGCAAAGAAGTAAATAAGTAAGTAAGTATCTTGGCCTACTGATTTTGTTTATTAATTATAAATTGATGCAATTATGAACAGATGGATTTATCTTTATTTCATATCATCTTTAAGATGATATTCTAATTTATACCTTGACCATTACATACTCAATACTTTGGTATACTGAATATTGATTAAATTTAATTTTAATGTTACATATGGCCCTACTATCCAGTCCCCCCAAATTTTTTAGTTTTTTAATTTTGATCCATAGTTTTGAAAAAGGATTACAAGCATCTTAAGTTTCTATCAATTGTAATACAGAGCAGACAGCACTTGTGCTCCCACACAATAAATGCAAAACTTTTTCAAATAAAACCTACTTTTAAAAAGTCAAAAGTAATGTTCTCCAAATTTTCAGAGCAGACTTTTTCAACAATTGTCCGCTCGCTCACTGTGAGAATGCTTCAGTGTGGCCTTCAAGCTGATATGTCTGCACACACCTCCAAGTCTGATTAACTTCCAATTTCAGAGAGGTTGAGAAGTTAGGCGAGGTTGATCTCTCATTTACTGGATACGAGTCTGCATTTTTCTCTGTTGAAAAGGTTAGACACATTGCTTTTAAAAGAGATATAACACATAATAAAAATTGCTTTTTACAATTAACCATCGATAATGATTTAATTGCTTTATAAATCCCATTTCCCCCTCTGTTTTATTTTTTATTCTCGCTGCTACATAGCATTTCTGTGCTGTTAATTTACATAAGATTGTTTTATCTGAGGTTTGGCCCTGTGTCTCCACCAAGGAACAGTCTGGGTTATTTGCATAGCCTTGCATTTTCAGCCTTGGGCCTGTTTATTATTTTGTAAAAGCTTTCTTTACTGACAGGACTCAGATATCTCGCTGTGAATAAACCACACCTCTCTCATGAAGTCAGTCCTAATAAGCCTTACCAGCCATACCAACACACTTCACTTGCACTGACTGAATCACTGAAGCAAATCATTCAGAGCTCTCCTGCAGTGCTCCTGTTAGCGTATGAGCCTGTGTGCTTGTGTGCTTGTGTGTGTGTGTGTGTGTGTGTGTGTGTGTGTGTGTGTTAACCCGTATGAAGTCAAATCAAATTTAGTTATAAAAGCTCTTTTAACAGCAGGTTTGCCGCAAAGTTTTTTCTTGACAACAAAGGACACATATTCAAATGAAAACTCGAGATAAACAAAAAGAACATGTGTGCGGGTGTGTGTGTGTGTGTGTGTGTGTGTGTGTGTGCGTGCATGCATGCATGCGTGTGTTTGTGTGTGTGTGAATTTGTGTGTGCTTGATGGATGTGAGGTTTAGTTTTGAGTCAGAGGCAGCAGCAAAAGCCTAAGTCTGAGAGTGTGTGTAGGATGAGCCTCCTACCACGTCCCTCCCTGTCTCTCATCAACTGTCTCTCTTTCTCCCCTCCATCCTTCCCTCTCTTTTATGTGCCAACATGTTTTCTGAAAAGTCTTCATCAGAAATATAGAATAACAACGTGGTTGATGAAGAAAAAGGCACTGATTGATGGATTGGCTTTACATGTTTAAAGATACATTTAACTGGTGGATGGTATGTACGAAGAATACCACTAGACAATACAAAGGCAGCGTATAGTCAGCATATACTGTCCAGTATATAATCTGTATGTGCTGCATCCTTGAATGTGTGTGTACCTTTGTGTGCGCATATACGTATGTGTGTGTGTGTGTGTGTGTGTGTATGCATGTTTGTATCACTCACAGTGATTAAAGCAAGTGGGCGGCAGCAGCAACTGGTCTGCCTGTGTGGCTCTGCATAGCAGACATGTTTCTCACTGCTAGATATTACTAATTTCCTCAGCCCTTTGCACACACAAGCACACTCACACACGCACACACATACACACTCTTGACATACACAAACTCACATACACAGCAGACACAGAGACTGATAGCAGGCTCTCAGTTCTTTCCCTCAGTTTGGTGGGCTCGCTGGTGTTATTTCATGCGTACAGAGATCAGAGGCAGTGTGTAGCTGGAGGCTGCTGATATCTGCGGGTGTTGTAGCTGCTGGTGGTGCTGTGGAGGAGCAGTGTAGCACAGTGAGGAGCTGAGGAGTGGGTTGACCCTCTGGGAGTACTGGAATATGAATGACTGCCAACACTGGGACGTCTGCTTAGCCTGCACTGAGGTCAGTCTAACATCATATAACAACTACTAACTCTATCAACCTGTCTGCCTGCTCCCACATTCTCTAACTGCTCTTTTGAATTGAAAGAGCTGTTGCTGACTTCTTTCTCTATTGCAGTTAACACTACTGAACTATTGGTTGATTTTTTCTTAATCGAAAAATATGCAAACTAAAGTCTATAGTATGCAGTTCTGTTTTTCTGAGGTTTTCAGTCATAAGTATAGAGTCACAATTGACAGCTTTCCTGAGAGAAGCGTGTAGAGAAAAGGCGGGATGAGGTGAAGCTGTGCTTGTAGATGTGTCAAATTTGTAAAAAAAAAGTGTATTTCAGCGCAAAATGAAGTATATAAGCATTTTACATTTTGATATGCATACTTATAAACAACTGCTTCAGGCTGTTTTTATTTATCCCTTTTAAGCAAAAAAAAAAAACAAAAACTTTTTAGATAAAAACTTTCCTTGTATTTATGCCTACAAAGTAAGATAAAAAGTCTTGGAGAGAATTTCATTAGAAGGAGTGTGTAATATTAAGCCTATGATCTGTCGTTTTTGATCAATTTAAATGCTTCAACCACAGTAGCTCCAGCTAAACTCCAGCTCTGTGTGCATGTCTGCACAGTGTAGGAGTATTCTGTTAGAAGACATTTCTCTGCAAACTCCTCCACATGCACAATTGTGTTCTTTGTTTTCCTGTACTTTTTTGGCAAGTTTATATTAGGTCTATTTTGACAACCTTTTTTCTGAGGGCTGTCAAAATGACAAGGGCGTCAGAGTCATTTAAGGACAAAAACTGAAACCAAGTTTTTTTGGGTTTTTTTGTTTTTTTAAGAACCTAGGATTCTAGTTTAACTTCTTCTTTTAATGATGTAATAAGTCAGACAAATTTAAACTATTTGAAAAACTGTAACTTAAAAAGTAATTTCAAGATGGTGTTGCCATGTATTTTTTTGTTTGTCTGTTTTACATTTTTTATAATTGGAATATTAACTTTTTTTTCTAAATCAACACGGTCAATTAATTGCTGAAACTGTACGGTTACTGATGGTATGTTACTTTTTTTTAAACTGGATGTTGCATTTAATAGATCGATCGTTATTAAAAGTTTGATTTGAAATCATTATTCCAGAAAACTATTAATTAAAAACAACTATAAATGAAGATGCATATGGATTACATACGGTATGTTTTTGTTACTGCTGACTGAAGGCCTTTTTATCTCAACAGTATGAATATTAACAAACTCCAAAGGCAGAAAGGTTTTTTCAGCCAACGGAAAGCCATGTTATCTTTCAGATTAAGTGAAAAATGTCTTCCATAACGGCAACATGGCTATTGCCCTACAGTTTTCTGTCATAAATATTCCTCACTTTCTACACCTGTCAGTGTTTAGGACAATGGTTCCCCCTCCTCCCACTGCCCACTTTTCAGCTTTCCACTCAGATGCACAAGCAGCTTGCTCTACTCTCACACTTATTCTGTTTTTGGACCAAGTCACTTGATGAGCAACAGTTTACCCGCCTCTCCATGGAGTATCCCCATCTAACCTCCAGCTGGATGTGTGTGAGTGTGGACACAGTTGCCATGGTGACAGTGGGGTGGATGGTGAGAAGGCAGGGAGTTGGTAGGCTGTTGAGACAGACATGCCGGTGAGTGCGGGGCTGAGTGGCAGCTCGGTGCCGTGATGTTGTGGCGGCAGCAGCGGGTGCAGCGATGGTGGTGGTGGTGGTGGTGGAGGGAACAGCTGGCGCGGCAACCATCACTTCAAAAGAGCTCATTTAATACGTTTGGAAAAGAATTAGTAGAGCTCCCCCGCACTTCTCACTGAATGAAACAAGGCTGCAAAATCTCTGACACATTCGAGGACTCAAACACAAACACACGCACACAAAGACCTAAACAAATAAACACACATTCACACATTTCTCCTAGAAAAAGTTACACATGCACACAAACAAGACATGCATACATGCATGCACACACACACACACACACACACACACAAACACAGTCACACATATTTCCCTTCACCCCTGCTGCGACACATAATTAATATGCAACGACACATATCCTGCATCCACAACAACTGGTGGCAATATCAACAGTGTTTCTGTCAGCTTTTGGGTGGGTGGTGACCAGCTTTGCCTATCACTGGGGGAGTAAGTACAGCCGCCTGAGGGAGTATTTTTGTGTCTGTTGCTGCCCATGTGTGTGTCTAAAAGAAAAGGGGTGGGGGTGCTAGTAGTAAGCTTATAGAGAACAACCGGGGGTGTCGTGGGGGTGGTTCATGAAAGTGGTACAAAAACATATCTACATATTCCAATTATCCCTTGAGAGTCAGAGATGAAAACTCTCCTGCTGGGATTGTGTGTGTGTGCGCGCGTGCATGCGCGTGCACATGTATGTTTTTACACACATACAGAGCACTGCCTCTGAACTTCACTGGCTGCAAAAAGTATTTTTAATTCACATGTGAAAGTGATGTGTTTGAATGAAACAAGTAAGTTGGGTAGTTTCAGTTCCAGCACGGGGCACATAGGTAATAACTAATTAGTGACAGCTATCAGAAAACTAAGAATTTCTAACAGGTTTAATGTACTTTAAATGAAGGAGTCACTGGCTGATTTCTCTCCATCTGTCTGGTGCAGCTGAATGTTTGTTTGCATGTCTGACCAGACTGACAGCTAAGCTAACAACCGATGCCAGGGCCTGACAGACTGTCCTTTTTCTATGTTCAGACTTAAAATCTTACTTTTCTCTCTGTCCTCTTGCTCCTTTTTACCTACCTTGTCTCTGCTTTTGCTCTTGTCCATCATCTCTCTAGGTGAGTGGTGCTACAGTACTAAAGAATCAACAGTGATCTGACAGTGATGCTGTGTAGCAGCCTTCCCCTCTATCTGCGCCCCCCATTCTCCCGTGAGGCCCATGTGACCTAGCCTACACCCACACACAGGGGGCCCTCACTGCCGCTGGAGCCCACCCATGAATCCCAGCCCTGAACGCGGCAAAGAGTGCCTCCCTCCCAAAAAGAGGGAGTCTCGACAAGGATCGACAGAACACCACGTTCCTCTTGATGAGTTTAAACCCCCTGTGCCACTCCGGAGTCGGGCAAGCGCAGGGGGAGGGGAGGGAGGCAGGGAGGCCAGTGACAGAGACCGCACTCTGATTAACACCCATCTTCTTCATACTCCCCCACCCCTTCCTGCTCCAGCACCAGGCCTCCCCTTGCCCCTACCATGGAACCTAGGCTACTCTCCCTCAGTCTCTCTCCCCCTGTTTCCTGGGCAGGTTGGCGAAAGGAGGGGCTCAGGGTCTCCTGCCTGGAGAGATGATCCCCTCTCCTCACCCCTGGCCCACTCTAGGTGGCTTAGAGGGGAAGGGCCGCTCTCGTTGCCACCTTCCCCATCTTCTTCATCCACTTCTTCCTTTAAGACTCCCTTTCCAGCCGATTCTAGAGAGATGTGGTCCTATATTAACAGTGGCCGACGAGACAGCGGCTCCTCTCTCTTCTCCCCATCATATTTGTTTAGCCCCCACTCTCTCTACCCTCAAGATCCAAGCTTAGTTGAAGCCAGACACAGGTACCTGAGCAAGAGGCCCAATGGCCTGGATGGGCCAGGCAGCAGGACTGCCTCAACCTCCAGACCTCTCCTCAGTGGGGAATATGCCAATGATAGCAGCAGAGCTAGGCTGGATGTAAGTCCACACAGCTCCCACACCAATGGTGGACGGAGACAGCAGGAAGATCTATCATCCCGTGTCCATTCTGGAGGGACATTTTTGTCAGACTCTCAAGCTCAGGAGGGCCCTGAGTCACATTCCTCACTGCAGGACAGACATTCACATGGGATAGTTAAGACCAGCTCCAACTTACTCTCCACCAGTCCCCATCCCCTGGGACTAGTCCCCAGGGGAGGTAGAGGGGGACTACTGGATCCCCTAGGGGCCACACCAGCTGAAGCTCAGATCTACTATTCCTTGGGATCAGTGTGCCACCCCAGTCCTCAGGCCCATGCCTACCCACTCTATAGCCCCTCAGGAACATCTCTGTACAACCTGCACAGGGAGCCCGGCCCTAGGCAGCACAGTCTAAGGAATTCACCACACTCACCCTTGGGTCTACCTAATAGCCATGACAGATCTCAAAGAGACCGAGACAGAGACCAAGAAAGAGACAGAGACAAAATCTTACAAAGGGACAAGGAGCGAGGCAAAGACAAAGAAAAACACCTACAACATGACAAAGACCAAGATAGAGACAGTGAGCGCGAGAGACGACGGGACAGAGAAAGAGACAGAGGGAGAGAGTTATCTCCTTCCCATTCTCACACCTCACCCCCAGCCCTTCACCCATCTCCCCCAGCGCTCCTACCTCACTTTGCCAAGGGTTCTCTCATCGAGTTGGCCAGTGGGCGGTTAAAGAGGGTAGAGGAGCTGCGGACCGAGGACTTCCTGAGAAGCGCAGACACCTCTCCAGAGTTCCACCTCAGCACCTGCACTGTGCTGCTGATTTCCCCCAGCAGTGCACAGGGCTTCAGTCACCTGCAGGTCCACCTCACAGACCTCAACACTCAGGTCAGCTTTTTCTTTAGAACTATGCATCAACTTGCTGTTGAGTAACATATCTTTTTCTAAAGCATAATCAGACATACTTAAATAACTGCATGACAGGATGAGTGTTATTGCAAGCAAGTCAGTTTAGGCTGTAGTTAACTTCTAAAATGAAAACAATTCAGTTTGGCATATTGCTAACACATATTATTACGCATCAAAATCACACTGTGGTAATAATAAGTAACAGACATGAGAGACCTCTTGGTTAAGTGTATAACATTGTTGTGGTTTTGTGTAGGAGTTACTGAAGGTCTTGGTGGAGTATCCGTTCTTTGTACAGGACCAAGGCTGGTCTTCTTGCTGTCCCCAGAAAACCTCACAGCTCTATGGCCTGCCTTGTCGCCAGCTCATGCAGGGGGATGTCTGCCTGGCTCTTACCCCCACACCAACACAAACCCACCGGACACACACCCGTACCAGCTTAAGGGCCCATCGCACCCAACTCCCCTCCAGGACTTCTGGAGAGTCAAGCAGCTCGCACAGGGAGGAGATGCCACCTCCACCTCCTCCTCCCCCTCTTCCTCAACACACACCTCCTACAGCGCCGGCCCCTCCACGCGCTCTGGCTGCAGAACCTCCTATTCAAGAGCAACCACGTCCACGCAAACGCCGCTGGTCTGCCCCAGATACTCTTCCTTCTACTGGAACTGATGCTCCTGGCCTCCTGGATTTACCTCATGGCTCCAAGCTAATGAAGTGGCAGTAAAAACTTGGAAATGCATTCATCTACTTGCATACTTACCCACACATAAGCACATACACACCCTCCTTGTCTCTGTTGCACCCACAAAGACAAACAATGGAGAGACCTCAAGGCAGGGTTGCAGGGAAGGAATAAAAACAATAGAAAACACAATTTACGGGTGTCCACACTCCTGCCCAGAATATAAACCCCATCCATCCTAGTCTAGCCCTTGTTGCATCAATCCTTTCCTTTCCTCGCCCTTACTTAGCACAGCCCTGAAAGGAGCAGCAGCTGGAGGGTTTCTGGATGGCTCCTTACAGACACACTGAAGACATTTAGTGAGACAATCAAGCACTTGTCTGTGTTCACTCTGTTTTTGTAATGGTTGTCACACACACCTACTTACTGACAGTGTTTTCTGCAGGGTATCGATTTTCAATCAGTGTTATCAAAGTAAACGCTATTGAAGAAGTGCAGATATACAGTTTATGAACAGAAGTTGACTATATATATATATATTACATTACAGATGTTAAATACAGTAAATATGCTAAACAGATTTAATGCAATCTCTGTCATTTTTGCAATGCATTTTTTTTCTTTTTTATTATTTTCTTGCTTCTGAGCCGAAATCTACATGTCGGCCTGGGCAGGCAAGGTGAATGTACAAGCAACTCTTCGCCTTTTTTTATTCTCATCACCGGGAGTCATTTCAAACAGTTGTTCGTCAAGGCATTACCCTCCAATATGTTCTTAACATTATCTCTGAGAAAGGGAGAACACTAATGAAAAGCGCGTAACAGACAATCCCACCCACACAGACAGGTCTGTGCAACATTGCCTCGAACCTCATGGTGTTTTTCCATTAAAAACTGAATGATGGAAAGAGTAAAAAGTGCAGTACGGCTGAAGAGTAATGGTGCTAATAACACGTTGGAACATGATGCTTTGTGAATACTCTTGACCCCTGTGTACTGTACGCTTCTGTTCCCATCTCATTTTTTATGTACTGTATATGTTTGAAGGCAGGGAAAATGATGAAAGTATTTTAAACTCAGATACGGGTATCTCCTCTGATTCAGCACACTCTCTCACTTTAGTTTTTGTTTGTTTTTTTTATCTTATTTTCAAAAAGAAAACCTTGTTTGTTGATTTTTCTTTGTAAATGTTATAGCTACAAAAATGTATATTTTTAAAAATTGTGAATCTGTTCAATGATGTTCGCTAGAAATAAAGGAAAAAAGCTTTATAGATTTAATCAAAGGTGTCAATTTATTCTCTGCATGTGTTGTAAGTACGGAAGCCGAGAACAGCTGTGCTTGCAAGTTTGTTTGTTTTTCTGCCGTCATCTTGAGATTGCAAGTTAACAATTATTTCGTTACTCAAACCGGTGATCTCCTATCTCCAGAAAACAAATTTTATAAAGTTGACCATGACTTACACATATTTCTCTGTGGGGTGGGTTTGGGCATTTTCAAAGCAAATCAAATAAGCTTTTTATGAACTTTCGTCATTAGTTGTATGAATATATATTTCCCACTAATTTGATATGAGGGTAATTACTTTACATACAGACTGAAGGAGCAGATAATTAAACTCCTTTATATGACTTTTTCAACTTAAATTAGTTGCCACCGTTGTCAAGATGCTTTCTTTGCATGCTGGTATGGCTTTGCTGATCTTTAATAAACATTATTTATAATAAGCAAAACAACCTTTTGTTTTAGGGGAACAACAGGTTGATAATTTGGTTTTGAAATAAATAATGTGTGATCTCAAGATAACTGCAGTTTAATATGGTCATTTTCTGCTTCTGTAGTGAAGTATCTACTCACTTAAATCACTTTTAATGCATATGCTGGATGGTCTATAACAATTATGTAGGCATTTTTTAAAATTAATAGCACACTATTAGCATGTTTTATCTGGTTAACAAGAATGTTTGCTTTAACAGAATTTAATCATTTTTACCGGTCAAGCTGCACAATTGAAGGAAAAAAAATCATTGCAAGGTAAAAGTAAAGGAAATTACTTTTGCTTTATGCATTGCAAATAGGTCTACAGTGCAACACTTCCATTGTTTGTTTATCATATATACATCTGGAGTGATGGTACTAATGGTATTTTTTCTTTGCTCTTCGGATGTCCTTCATAAGAATAACAAAGAAGCATTAAAGCTTTAGTAATCCACTTGTTGGCTATATTGTTCATGGCCACCAAGCAGCAAGGTAACTTTCTTTGTCCTCCTACATCTTTTCTTCTGTGTTGGATGTGAGAGTCGGCCGCTTTTCCTCAGTGTCTAGCAAGTTGGAGCTCTTCAGCAATTCCACCGCAAACATGGGCACCACCTGGCCAGCAGGACACAGTGTAGAACAATCAGTATGCTTATGAGGACCTCTACTGGTGATTGAAAATGCTACTGCTACAGCATGACTGACAGGATGCATTAACACAGGAATTATATGGGTCTGCACTGAGTGTTACACATCAAAGAGTGACTAAGCCTTTGACAGCGAATCACGTAGACATACTATCCACATCGCTCTAGTGTCAATATCAACCTCACTGTAGAAGAAATGAAAATATACAAATGTAATTGACAAAAGTTCTAAAGTATTTTCGTTGTGATTTCCTTTTTCTGAGATGGTCAGAGGAACTAAGACCTGACGAAGACACAACTTGGGTTCTGAATGTTGCATTTTCTGATAACATTGAGGCAATAAAAAAGTGAAAAATTATAATTAAATAAATAATAGATAAAATTTGCTTCTATGCATTCAGGGTGAGTATGCAAGAAAACATTATGTAAAACTCAAAACAACTCTTAGCCCCTTTTCCACCCACCTTCACCATGATCAGCTTCCTGGTTTTAGGAATGTTGGGGTCTGGATACTCCTCTCCAAAACAGAGCTCAATCTTGTAAGAAGGTGTGGGGCCTTTCCCCTGTAAACACCTCTGGAGATCTGTACACAAAAATTTTATTTGTAAAACTCAGATATGATCATACAGTTATATTGCCCTTTGGTCATTAATTTTCTCCCAAGACTATCTCTCTCCAAGTAAATCATACGCCATTTCCAGACAGATTTATATGACTGACTGGTAGCTCATGAATGGAAACCTTTTAGTAACTGCTGTTCCATTTTTTGTTCTTTTTAAGCATAAATGCACTGCCTTACCGTCGAGAAATGTGCGCATATCAAGCAGTTTGCAGGTTTTTTCTCGCTCCAGTTTGTTGGGCTGGTCAGTATGTTGGGCCATGGGACCACTCCAGTACACCCTGCCCTGGCAGAACCGCTTGATGAACACTCCGTCTGGAGCAACCCACAATAGCACACCCCCCCTCAGATGACAAAGAAGGCGATTCATTGCTTCAACAATGCACGGCTGCAGGGATAAGGTGCCTGGGGAAACAAAATGGAGCTGCTGGGCATTGAAGCAGCCGTAGATCCGCTCATTTCCCAAGGGGACATTGCCCTGCAAGATGAAGCATCCGTCTGTGCTGGTGATGGTCGTTTTCAGGACTTGCTGGCCATGGTAGCTCAACGTCACCTGCATACGAAAGTCTGTACACACAAAATGCAACTTGTGTTGCAGTTTATACTGCGAAGAGGCCTGTGGTTATGTTCAGTTAGTGTAGTTATGTGCATGTTACACACCTCAACTCTACTGATTTACGGTGGTTAGTGGAGGACTCTGCCCTGCACTACAGGGAGGCTGGAGCGGAAAGTGCTTTCTCTCAGAAAAACCAGGCTTCTGACTTTGTTAGCTTTGTTTTCTTTGCTTTTTATGTTTGAGGATGGAAGTCTGGCAGTTTAGTTTAGCTTTGTTATTTTACTTTGTGCAATATTTTGAATGTTTTTTCTTTCTTCTTTTTTTTTTCTGGAATGCGGGAGCCATTGCATGGCTGACCCAGACTTCTTTCATCCTCTTGTTCTGTTTGACTCCAGGCTCCAGTAGTTCCGGTTAAATGTCTGCAATGTTTGTAAATAAAATAATTTTGGAATATAAAACCTCTTATGTATGGCGCCCTCTTTATATGTTACTGTCATGCATTGTTGTGACCATAACAGTGCATAATCGCGTAAGCTCTCTTACCTGTTATAGTAAGGGCTGGGTTGAGGAAGGTTATAGGAGCAGGGCTCTGATTTTTAGGTTTTTCTTCTTTGAGCTCACAATACATGTGCTCCCTCATCAGATCCTCTAAAGAGGAATAGAGACAATGTACAGTCAATACTTCCTCAATTTTGTATGTATATTGTGACCTGACAGGGGGCAGCAAAAGTCAATTTTGTATTCCTGTTTTTTAAAAATGAGATCACAAGTAAAATTCTTCTCTACATTTACATGTGGACCTGCCATAGGTTAATGATTTGGCTGCATTTGGGTCCTATTTAAGCAAAACCAAATGGGGTCCAAAAATACTTCTTTATTAGATCCATGTAGGTTCTAACATTGGTCAAAGGTACAAGTGGGGCCTTTGCACGCCAACATTTCCCAAGGTCCATACCATGTAGTACTGTAGCTAATACCCACAATAGGTTCAAGGACATAACTAGCAGTAGTCTTATGCCAGGAAATATGGCCTTGTTTGACTACAGACATTTTTACTGACATATTTTGTTATTTACCAAGTAACAATATCCAACTCCCACATTAGCAGTTTCTGTTGTGGTAATCTCTATAAACTGATATCTAATACTACTCAATATTGAGTAGTATTGGCCACTCAAGTTGGAGTGGATTTTGGTTGCATGCAGGTAAATATTTATTCAGTAAATATTTATTCAGTAATTAGTTATTCAGTTATTCTGCACAACATCACACGGCATTACTACCACTGTAATATGAAGTCATGAAGGGGTTTGAAGGGCCAAAAGACTCCTCATATTTGGAATTTATTTTCCATATGGGTAGGCATCAAACAAAATAATTTGATCATTCTTTAAGTCACTCCTGACTGAAATGCGATCAGTTTGTTCGTTTGTTTGTTTTGTTTTGTTTTGTTGCTTTAATGGGATCCAAATGCCAGACCAAAACAATATTCTGCCCACACGGGATAACGACTTGGATAAAAATGACCATTTAATGACTTGATCAGTAAAGGTTAGTTTTGTGTGTTTGTTTGTTTGTTTGTTTTTTGTCTGGAGGGTTTCAGAATGCTTAAAGTAGCAGTATGTAGGATTGTGGCCAAAACCGTTGCTGCAATCAAATTCAAAACACTGCAGTGTGTTGTTTCACCTAACTGGCCACCCAGAGGCTGAAATGCCACTGATGCTTTGATTGGGAGAGAGCAGTGGGTGACACAACAGGCCGAAACACAGACCAAAACGTAAACATGATTTAGGGGCTGCAAATAAATTTTTTACATGCAAATATCCTGGCTGTACTAT
>JAQLOL010000002.1:20061734-20079095 GCA_029783665.1 Naso thynnoides | reverse complement strand
ATATATCCCTCCAGCAAAATTCACACAGAGCATTGAGAAAGCAGCCAACAATAATTAAATTGTAATTAATAAGAATATTTCGTTATTTAGTTTATATATCTATAGCTATATATAGAATCCAGATTGGCAATCTGCTTTAAAATTAAGAATGTATAATACTGAATAATATGTTCAGATTGTTTTTTATTAATTGCATTCATTGACAGCCGTTGTAAGTAACATGAATTAACTTCAGTCGCTTTAAGAAGAGAGGTGAATGATAAGATATTGCTTCGGTAGTGGAGCAGATTTGCTTCCTGGTTTGTTCCTTTGGTAGGGAAGGGTTTTCAGGTTCAGATCCACATATAAAATAGAGTGTGCAGCTTTTGCTGTGATGTAAGAGCTTCAGCACAGTCATTTCAGTGCTCGTGCTCTAAAACATGGCTTTGTCATCGGTAGAAACGATTTCTTACAAATAAAAAGAGAATGAATTGGATTTTTCCTCTGGTTTGTGTCCTCGAGGTCCATATCTCTTCCTCAAGTGCTGAAATAGTTCTGCTGGTAATGAACAGATAAATCTGAGATACACTGAAGTTGGCAGACTTGTTTTTAATGTTACTTAACAATAATGTTGTGAAATAAAGTTGTTATAAATCCTTATGTTTTATTTGTTCACTACACTCTCTGCTCCTGTAGCCTAAACGAGAAGTAGGCAGGAGAGTGAGACTAACTTAACTTTCAGGATAAATTGAAGACATGCTCAACTGTATCTGACTATAACTTAGAACCGTGCTCGCGCGAAACCACATCAGAAGTTTTGCATGAAAAAAGGGTGTGAGCGTTCACCTTAAAGAGAGCTGCATCCGCCGTCTGTTTGTAGTCCTTCTTGGCTGCGTGCTTCCACGGGATCCTGAACATGGTTTTGGCCTCATCCTCCCAGCACAGGCCTTCATATTTCCCACTGTCTATCTGAGCTATAATCCACTCTTTCATGTGCATCTTCGCTGCTCTCTCCATCTTCAACACAGACTGTGTTGTAGGAATAAAACCAAACGTCAGGGATAGCCTACATGTGCAAAAAGTCGCTCGAGATGTTCAGCCGCGCACCTTCCAACCAAATATTAATACAGTTTATCCTGATTCTGCCAAGCTCCTAAAATGATTTAAATCCCAATACCGTGATAATACAATGAAGTTTTCAAACAATAAAAATAATAAGCAAACACACCGACCTCACCGCAAACTTAAATGTAGAAGTCACAACTTCTGTGCGCTCTCAGGAGCGAAAGTGAAACTGTAGAGCTCATTGGATTCTTTCGGTTTCCAGTTTGTTGCGTGGCAGCGAAAGTTTAATCATTTCCAAGTAAGGTGCAAGAGGGAGGGCGAAAAACGAGGCGCTCAGCGGACGGCAGATCAGTGGGAGTTTGTTTTTGTTTGTCGCAAGAAGACAAAATAAAACAAGACTTTGCTGACCCTCATAAAATAAGACAGATGGCAAAACTAAGCCCCTTAAATTTTCCTCATCATGTTGAAAAACACTAAATCAGCAAAAGGTGAATGAAGTTACAAGTGAATAGTCGTGTAAAGACTTAAAGTTATTGTTTTTTTTTTGTTTGTTTGTTTGTTTTTTAAAAACTGCTGTACAGAAATAAGTTAGGCTTAAATGGAAAAATCTTCCTTCCACTCACCCCCACTGGAGTCAGCATGTGGGTAACGAGACTGCAGCCCACGAGTGTCACCAGAATGAAGCAAGACCCACACTTCACACTCACTCACACATATTGATAACGCCTGTGCGAATCATAACGAAACATTCATTTGAAAATGAAAGTATATGGGTGACAACCCCCCCCCCCCTTCTCTTTTATTCACAATAAAAGGACAATAAAAATCAATGGTTCCGATTGATAAGACAACTGTTTTAAAAAAACAACAACAACAACAACCTAAGAATGACATAACTACGAGAAGTAAAACACACTGCACGCATTAGTTTTCCCCAGCAGAGGGCAGTGTAAATCTGTGTTACTGCCTGGTGCCTGCACACACAAGGTGATCTGTCTAAAATCCAGGCAAAGTGGTGCCATTAAGCAAAAGATGCTGATCAATCAAGAGAACAGCCAGTTTGTCAGTCACTGTGCTGCTCGTCTTGTTCAGAGTTTCACAGGGTGTCTGTTTCACTACTGACCAAAAATCTTTCTCAGTGTCTCATAACAGCCTTCTCGTGGTGTTAACCACACAATGTGACGTGAAAAACAGCAGTTCCAAGTAAGTGAATACAGCAGATGTGTATCAGTGTACAACTTTTCCCTGGTGACACAGACTCAGAAAAGTGCTGGTGGATTTTAATTATAAAGGCTTTAAGTAACTTCTCTAATTATGCTGCATTTTTATTCATCTGAATACAAAAAATGTAGATATATATACCACAAGCAGCATTACTGAAGAATTCAATTAACAGTTCTTTTATGTTACTAACCCTTTTCCTTACCCTGATAATTCAAAATGACAGATAAATGGATTAACACAAAATAAAACTTTAGTCCACGGAAGTCTATGTGCGGTTCTTTCTGCGTAAGGTCAATGTTGTATCATAAGTCCTTTGTATTCATAAAGGTAATTTCGTTTCACTTGAACTCAACGTTCTTTATGTTAAAGTGCAGGAGAGCCTCCCCCCACCCACCCGAAGCTAGAAAAAAAAAAACACATCTACCCCATAAACACAAACCACAGACACACACGTAGACATTGCAAGTAATCACAAGCCAGAGAAAACAGCAAAGTTTTCAGTTTGCTTTTCAATGTGAAAACATTTCTCAGACAGATCTAAGGTCAGCAGGTAAAAGATGTAGCTCCAATCTGAGCAAATATTTGTGCAGGAACGTTTACAAAAGCACACCACCAGCATGTGTCCTCCGTCAGCTTGGCAATTTAATTCTGCTTTTCATCCAGATTATACAGCAGACACCAAGGTGGTTTTGTTGCTTTTCTCCCAGTTTATTGTTGTACCAGTTCAGCAGTAAAACATGGTTGAGACATCTGAGCACGCGGCAGAACATCTTAGCCAGCTCTCAATAAATAGACCTTTTAAATATGACAGATTGTATTACAGCAGAGGAATATAAACCTGAAAATGTCTAGCACACAGAACGAGACACTTCCCACAAAGCTCTCTCTCTGACAGTTCAACTGATTGTTGCTATAAAAATGTACGCCACGTATTCGTTAACAGCTTCGACTGATGTGTCGACATCTCCACGGGTCCAAGCTGTCATAATTTGCCTCCCAGCATCAACTTGTGGCATACGTGCAAACGTGAGCCGCATAGAGACGCACTTGTGGTTGAACTCAACGCTCACGTGAAAGTAATTTTCTGTCAGGTTGGTTTTCATTTTCCTCAGAGTTTGTGTGTCAAAGAAAACAGGCAGCATCACATACAGGAGAAAACACAAACCCACGAGACATTCCAGGAAATAAATACACTTCTTGCTTTGTTTGAAAAAAAAATTATTTACAAAGTATTGTACATGGAAGAAATTCAGAACATCCATTCGGGTCTCTCAGTCATAAAAATATATATATATATATATAATAAAATCTACAGTAAAAGAATGAACTACAATAACAATTGTTGAAATAGACTAAAGATTGTTGACTGTGAATGAATATACAGTACAATCACTGTTTTTAATGTCTTGTATACACAGTAGAAAGCACAAACTTGAGTGTGTGTGTGTGTGTATGTGTGTGTGTGTGTGTGTGTGTGTGTGTGAGTGAGTGTGTGTGTGTAAGTGTGTGTGTGTGTGTGTGTGTGTGTGGGTGGTGAGGAGTCAGCCTCTCAACTCTGTGATGACTTCAGGACAACCTTGAAAAACGAGTCTTTTCTGCACCACACAGTTAAACTCTCAGTATGTTTATAAAATACACGTGTGTCCTATATTTGCAATCCATTCTCAACAAGGAGAAGCCCTCTCTGCCAGTACTTGTGTGTACATTGGTGTTTGGAAGATGCTTGACAGTCTAGTGGCAACCGCAGGCTCTGACCACCATGTTGCGGTATTTCTTTAGGATGACGTTGGAGCTGTCATCAAAGTAGAGCACAGAGATAGCGTGGAGCTGCGTGGGGGCGCAACAAGGCTTAGGGACCGTGTCTGGGTTAATAAAGTGAACCTGGGAAAAAAAGAGAGAAAATTCTAATTAATACACCATGAATAAAAAAAATGAAAAACAGCTGTATCACAATGAATCGTGCACTGGAATTTAGTGGTGGGGTGAAAAAAAAAAAAAACATCTCGAAAATGTTGGCCCTGTCCTGCGTCATATCAGTCATGGCAGTCGACTCTAAAAATACAATCTGCAACCGTTTTGGAGCATTACACACAGCAGCTTCAGGAGCGGCTACATCGTCTTGACAGCTGATGAGATGATTAGACTCTAAACACGACCGCTGAGTTTTTCTGTTCCTTGCTTTCATGGTTACTCACAAGGGTTTGCACAATGGCGTGGTTTGTGGCGTTCATGTAAGAGTTCAGCGGGAATGCACACTCTCCCTCACAGTAGTACGCTGCATATCCTTCTGGAGCGATGATCCAGTCCTGAGAGGACGACAGAGACAGAGAGAAAATTAGGTTGGAGAATTCGGAGGAATAATGTAGTGTGTTGAAACAGAAGCACGTGTGGAACGTGTTGGTACGCCTCAGTATCAACACACACTGAGATGTATTTGACCTACAAGCAGCTGCGTAAGTGTAGATGTGTAGATGTAGATGTGTAGATGTAGGATCTACAATGAAGACTTGTGCTGAATATCAGCTCCAGTCAGAAGCACTTGAGTCAAATTTGGGTCAGTGTAGGACCATGGAAAGAAAAAAAAGATCAATACAGTCCAACCCCCAGATGTAGATCCATGCTGTGACAAATGTAAGACAAAGGAGGCTTCCCTTATCCATATGTTCTGGACGTGTCCTAGTCAGGAGAAGTTCTGGAGGGAAGTCTTCCACACTTTATCACTTATTGTGAGTTTGGACATAGAGCCCGACCCTCTAGTGGCTCTCTTTGGGACCATGGGGGGCGAGGCTGATGTGCGTCTGACCCCAGCCAGACGTCAAACTCTTTTTTTTGCCTCTCTACTTGCTAGATGTGCAATTCTGTTGAGGTGGAAGGATGCTGCCCAGCCCACACACGCTCAGTGGGTGTTGGATACCTGCCCGAATCTTGAAAAAATACACTACTCCATCCATAACTCTAAAAGGAAAATTCCATAGGGTGTGGGAGCCTTTTCTGAAACACTTCAATAATCTTCAGACCACCTAGAGGCTTTCAGACTGCATCTTGTGTATAGCCATGTCAGTAATCTCATGTGTGTAATCAGCCCTGCTTAAAACCCATCAATGGATCTATCATTACTATTACCATTATCATTATTATTTATTTCCTTTAGTATTTTATTATTATGTATGTGTATATGTCAAGAGATATTTTACTTGCTTACATGTGTATTTTGCATTACTCGCCTCATTATTCTCCTCAAATCTAACCTGACTTCCAGCTATTACCTCGACCACTCCAGGAATGAAGTACAATTGATTATTGTGTTTGCCTTTCTGTGTACAGCTTGGCTTGTTAAAATGTATGTGGGGGTATGGGAAGGATATAAGGGCTTGGATGCCTAAACACTGCACAATCCTGACATAATTTTGTATGTACATTTGTTATTGCGAGAAAAAGCAATAAAAATATGTTTGAAAAAAATAAAATCCAACCCTGTGACGCCCTACAACAGCTCACCAACCTGTCACTCTTAAAAGTATGCCAGATTAAAAACTGCACTTCCTGTTTGTGATGCACCCGTGTAAGTAAAGACAGCTTTCACTGATTACTTTGATTGTGAGATTTAAAAATGTGATTGTTCATGAGCAAGTTCTGCAGTCATGATGAGCATCTTATCTATGATTCGAGTCAGATTTTATGAATGTTTTTAGTAGATTAATGGAGTTATTTTGCATTAGGAACAGACAAAAACTAAAGAACAGATCAATTTAAGCACTGAAAAATTTGGAAATTTTATGACAGATGATCAAATTTTTTGCAAATTAATTTTTTGTCAAGACTAATCGATCAGTTGACCGAATCAATATTGGTTTTATATATTAAAAAGCTAGTTTGATATATGTTGTAGAGTAGTAACAGTGAGTAATGTCTGCAGATCTCTCTCTCAGGCCTATTCGATTCATGCTTACCAGGGTCATGGCAGCCTGTCTGTAGCTTTAAAGGCAAAACCAAGGGCAAGAAAAAGTTCTTCAGCTCACTTCTCTGAGCACATAAAGGGAAATGAGCCAATAAGTTAACTTTGTGTGGCAGCTGAACACCGAGAGAACACAGGTCAGAGAGATTTCAGTGAGCACATCGAGCTGAAACTCTACAAAAGTGTTGGACTTGTCCCTCGTGGAAATTACACCCTTGGCCTTGAGTATTATGTGGGGCTGATTCTAGCGTATCATTCATCAGGATTCTGGGATCAGACAAGCAAACAGGAGTGTCTGAGTGAGGCTTCTGTTGGGCCGAGCAATTTTGGCTACCTGGGAGAGGAATGTTATCCGTACCTGCCACCCCAAGTCTCTGAAACTGACGTAGAGCTCGTGCTTCTTACATGCCTGCTTCTGATCAGTGCTGCTGTTTTCTGAGGAGGAGGATGGAGACACAAGGAGAAAGACAAAGAGAGATTTCACTTCAGTACATGTGCTATTATCTCATTTAGCTAAAAGATGAACTATTTACTGATGTCAAGCTCCAGTTAGGTTGAGATGATGAAGAACAGACCAAAACGCATACAAAACATTAACATTTAAACAATGGCTGAGGGAAATCACCTCCAGATCTAGCAGCAGTTTGGTAATTGTTTCAAATAAAGGCCCATTTATTTGGGCCACCCTGCTTAGAGGTCACTCTGCTGGGCTTTGAGTTTCTGCTGGATGGAACAGATGTGCACACAGCAGCGGCTGGCCCCTCTTTTCTCCCTTCTCTTTACCCATTTCAGCATTTCTTTTTCCTTTTACCCAATGCTTGTGTGAAAGACAGAATAGTCTGTTTTCTATCTAATGGCATCTCTCTCTTCTTTTGGTGACCTCTGGGGCTCTGTGCTACATTAGTGCTTGAGAGTGGTTCACATTGGAAATAATCATGAGCGACTGGTTCTCATCATCCAGTTAAAGACCACTGCTATCCAAAGTTCCAAACAGGCCCATTTGGCCCATGTGTTGTGGCCCCGGTTGCCCCACAGCACACCGCAGATGTGTTCTGCCATAAAAGCCGGCACTGCCTTACCTCCATGCAGGGAACTTGGCCCCAACTGCTCTGTAATGCTCATGTAAATAAACAAAGACAGCAGAGGGATATTTGAAGCCCAGGCATTACAGTCTAATGTTTCAGCGCTTCACATAAACACAGTCCTCTCACACCTCTAAAACAAAGGCCCTGAGTGTGCATCGCAAGTTTTGTCGTGCAAGAGTCACGCCTGTTCCAATGGCATGCATTAGCTGGTTTTAAATATGTTGTAGAATTGTGGATGCATGGGAGTGTTTGCATCAGTGTGTGCATGAATGTTTTGGCCCCCGTACAATACAAATGTAGAGAATTCACGTACGGACCAACCAGTCATCTGTGTCCAATTCCAAGGATTCCTTACATGGCCAACAAAAGCCGGATTTGAAAAAAGGGTCTGCTCAACATAACAGCACAAATTTAGCACAGATTATATATATCTAACTCAAAAACTTTGTGTGCTTACCTGCAACACTGGCCACTCTGAGCGCCTCTTGGCTCTTTGCCCCTTTGGAGCGGTTGGGGTTACGCTGTTTGGCCCCCCCTGTGGCTGAGCGGATACTTCGCAGGTGCACCTCAGTGGCTTTGAAGAAGGCCACCATGAAGGGCTGTTTATTCTGAGGCCCACTGCGACCAATCAGCCCGGCCACACGAGGATTGATACTCTCTCCTGTAGGGGGAGACAGAGAGGACAGCACAACAGGTGTTGGCATTACAGAAATCTAGACGTTATTCACACAGGGCCATATACAAAGAGAATGAAATGCTTTTGAAATCAAATAAATGTGTGCTCGCTTGTTGTGCCTGTGTTGAGAGCTTTTTAAGAATGTGTGCGGTGGTCTCTTTCCAAACTATGTCAATAAGGCTGCACTGAGTTTTACAAATTAGATTAAACTCAGTAAATTCCTTTCCCTTTCTCCCATCCCTTCTGAACCTCTGAAATACCAAGAACAAACGCAGCACTGAACATCAAAGGCTTTCTATTCGTGTTTTTGTGCATTTAATGTGTGGGTGTGTTTGTGCATGCGCATGCATGTGCACTCCAGCAGTGTCTATCTAGTTCTCACACAGAAGAATGTACGTCTGATCACCGTCTGGTGGTAAATCAAGGCTTCTGGTCGCTGCTGGCGACGGGACGTCCCATCTGCCTGTCTGTACACGCTCACCCATAACCCTTCATACCCAATCCAACACACACACACACACACACACACACACACACACACACACACACACGTGGATACAGCCTCTCCAGCACTCCCCTCCCGTAACATGAAAGCAATACAGTGCCTGTTTTCCCTCACCTAACATGTGTCATCCTGCCGTCCTGCGAGAGATAATGTACTCAAACACGCACTTGTACTTCACACTGTTTGTTGAGAAAGTTTTTCCATGGACTAAAACCCAAGCCTTGTAATGCTGACAGACTCCTGCAGAGATGTGTATCTTTACGATAGTGCAGTGTATTTTCTGCATGCCTTCTAATGATGCTGAGGGTATGACGGATGAGGACGGTGATGAATGATGAGGAGCAGCGTTTGTTTTATCTTTGCTGTGTGCACACAAGGGCTGAATCAGCTGCTTCTTTGGCCTTTATGACAACAGCTATGATGTAGGCTTATGCAGGCTACATTATAATGGAGACCTTTTCTGTTTGTTAGACATTCAGCAATACCAACTTTACCTTAAAGTGATGCATTTAGTTAATTTGAAAAATAGATTATTACGATAGTTTGGAGGTTTTACAGCAGTGTCTGGTGGTTTGCCTCAAGCAGGGAGGAAGCTAAATACATTTACTTCTATTTCATCAAAGCAGTGTTGATCATTATATTTTTAATTAAGTATAAATGTTGTCAGCAACACAAATCTAGCATTACTTTATACACTTTATTTTGAATTTTTTCCAACAGTCTAGCTTGATCTTAAACCTGTCATGGTCTTGTCTTGTTTTTTTCTCTTGCTTTTGTGTTACATTTCTTTTGTGCACCAGCCCAGCTTATTCGTCCTTGCACACCTTCCCTCCACACCTGCCCTGCATCAGACACATTAGCTCTGCCTGCTCTCAGTATTTTCACCAGCCAATCTTCTCCTTACCTGTTAGATCTTCTCATTCCCTCACCGGAACTTTTCCACCTTCCTCTCATACTCCTGTCAGTTTAGTTTGTACTTTATTCCAGTATTCACTTCAGCTCTTCGTCCAGATGTCCTGCTCAGTTTGTCTGTGCCCTGTTTATGATCTTTAAATAAAGAATCTGGCTTTTGATCCTGCCTGCCTGCTGTCTACAATTTGGTCCACCCGCTCTGCTCTGTAATCCTGAAAAAACCACTTTATTCAAAGGATTACTGGTTTTGAGGTAAGTGGTGAATAACTGGTGACTAAAACTGAACTAGCTACTTTAATTCTTACTTATGATACTTGAATTATAATTAAGATATCATTCACCACCGTGCACCTGTGCAATCTAAAGCACAGGTGTACAACAACTCTGTGATTAAGCATATCTTTGTAAAACCTGTAATTCTTGCTACAAAACAGGCCACCTGCGATTTTCATGTTCAGGAGAATTAACTGATCCACAGGGACTGGGACGCTCACCACTTGTGCTCTCCAGGGCCAGCTGTAGTCCCAGGTTCCTGCCAGGGTTCAGGACCCAGTGGTTGCTGGTGGCTGTCACATCAAACACCAACCAGCCCTCCTCTGCTGCCCAGATCACTCGTGAGTCCAGCAGAAACAGGTCTGACTCCCTGCACACACAACACAATAGAAGTCCACACCTAAAGTCAATGATCAATATAAGTCAACAGAAATTATATGGACAATTACAAAAGATAGGCCAAAAAAACACGTGACTGTGTGAGCGTAAGTTACCAAAGCGCAAAGTGATGCAATGGAGTGGACAGAGGGAGTCAGAGGAGTGTGACGAGGTGAAACAGAGAGAGCTGGAGCAAGAAAGAGAGTGAAGGAGAGCGGGAGGTGGGGAGGAAGGGTGGGCTCCAGATGGTGAGGCCCAGGGGAGCACTTCATTTTCTTAATTGACAATAATGGCTTTATAAACGAGCGGTTCTTTCACACACTACGCACAGTCCATCACTGGCTGGAATTTTGTGGGTGAGCCAGAAAAGCCAAAGACAGAGAGAGAGATGGAGAGAAAAAAACACAGCTGCGAAAGAGGAAAAAACTGTGTGAAAAGTAGTGAGTGAAATAGTGCATATCTGAGTCAGTCCTATTGTCCAACACTGAACTCAGGACTTTCTACTCTTTCACCATCAGAGACTAAAATCCCTTGTTCTTCATGCGGCCATTCATGTATCCCGACCTATTTTCTGACTGGGCAGATAGTGTGTCACACAGCTCTGCTTCATTCATGTACTCAGGCCCGTCTCTGGCAAAGAAATAAATGACTGCGTTGTTCCCTCTGGACAACAGAAACCTTTAGGAGAGCAGGACATGAGCCATTCCCGAGTCACATACACACCTTCCAGATAAGTCACATGGAGAAGGTGGAGCTAACCAAAAGAGAAGTTTGGTGTCTTCCCGGGACCCAAACTTACAAAAATATGTCAGGAATTACTGACTTATACTTTTAAAACTGAATAAAAATTAACTAAAAAAATCCCTGAATTAAAATGTTTATGAAATGGATTTATTTTATGACAAAATTACTTCACAGCAATTACCTGATTTGCTGAGTGTAAAGATAAGTTTCTCACCAGCTCATTTAGTATGTACATAGCTGTTGTATGTACATATTTTATGGAGGCAGGCTAACAAAAAAGTATCCTCTCTTTCTGCTTCAATCAGAAAAATATATGTACACATCAGTATTGTTTTGCATTTTATATTGCCAATTGGTGACCCAATAAAATGAATCCTCGACCCATTTTGGGTCCCGACCTTAAGTTTGGGAAATGTTGTGCTAGATGAAAGGTTTAGACAATTCATCCTGACTGGAATATATATAATAGTATATATATATATTTACAATGGTTTGTACCAAATTTCATAGCAATTCACCTAACCGTTGTTGACACATTTCACTAAAAAAGAAAAATGTCAGCCTCATGGTAGCTTCATTTGTCAGTAGGCTTTATACTTTGGGAATTATTAATGTCTGTACAAAGTTTAGTTACAATCCATCCAGGAGTCTGGACCGAAGTGCTGCAACAACTGACATTGACATGTCCAGGGCCACAAAGCTAACATGACCAAAATCGTTGTAAAATACTTTTCTATTGGTTAAGCCATAAACTAATAATTTCAACACTAAATCTGATAGTCATTGCTTAGCAAAGTGAAAAACTAATTTGGATAACAGTAGGGCTGGGCAATATATGGCAAAATATTCACATTAGCGATGATTATCGATCAAAAATCCCATTGTGTTAATAATTTGTGAAGGCACAAATAGTTGTCCCTCTAATATTGTCAAAATTTTGATATTTTCAAAAATATTTTGATAATTCATTTTGCCCAAATCACCCAGACCTATCTTACAATACTGGAATATAAGTTATTATTATTAATGCATGAACACACAACTATTAACCATACTCACCTGTCAGAATGTTCCTCCAGCACCTGGTAGACGCTGATGCGGAAAGTCTCATTATCATAACGTTCGTGGATGAAGTCTTTGTATATCCGAAACTCAGCAGCGGTGACGGCTTCGCCCTCTGGGATCCGTGAGAGGTCAAATCTGAACTCTCTGTGATGCCGCCGCACTGGCAGGAATTCCTTATCATGCTCCACTGCAAAATTATAAAACAAAACATATATAAAAGAATGTATCATAAAACAGGGCTTAATCAGAGCTTTTTGTGTTCTTGCATTCCACAATTTACCAGTTTTTGTGTGGTCCTGATCTGCATCTTACAGAGAAACAAAGAATCAGGCTGCAAAGAGGAAAAGAACAAACGTCTTTTTCACTCACATTTTGCACAAATCAGTCTTCCTCCACAGTTCATCAAGCTCAGTTGTTACCCGGAAGCTGACACACCTTGTCAGCGTCTGGGTCAGTCCCACATTAAAGCATCTATAGATGTGCAGTACACATGTTGGCTTATGACTGAAACATTTACAAGGACAAGCACGAGGAGCAATGCAACTGTTGCACACTGAGGCAAAGATAGAGAGATGCACGCAGGCACTGACAGCTTTACGAGCCCCTTCTTCTCTCCCCCTCTTCCTCTCAGAGCCCCAGAGAGTCATTCAGTCTGCCCTTCATCTGGTTCTCATGAGTTGGGGCTCCATGTTTGGTGCACCCCATTCTCATCTCCTCCTCTCTCTCTCCCATTCCCACATCCCAGCTTTCCAACCCCCCCCCCGCACTCCCAACATGTGCCCCCCTCTGACCTTGCTCCTCTCAGGTCTCGGCAGGATATCCCAGGGGTCAGCGCCTTGTCTCTTATCATCTCCTGACTCTCCTTCCACCACCCTCTTCATCAACTGTCAGACAGACCCCCCACATGAGCATGCATGCATACACGTACAAAAAGATACACAAAGACGCACAAACAAGAACACATTAAATGAGTTCTGTGCACCAGGATCCCAGCTGTATTTTATTAATCTTCCAAGACAAAGGCATTGTTTACCACTGAAACAATTATTTATCAATGGAAATCAAGCAATTAAAAAAACTGACAACAATTTTCATTGTTAATTTGTCTAGTCATAAGCAAAAAACTAAAGCTAAACCTCATTTGGTTCTGAGACTATAAAGTGCTTTACAAGGAAACGAAAACAAAAACATAACAACATTGCATATTAAATGTCTTTGGGTTTGGGCAAGTGTGCGAAATGCCTCGTGGCAATCAGTGGAACTCCCCCTAACTAGTGCTCCAGTGTTATGCTGAAGTCTTACAAATAGAAGGCTACGGTCTCGGGCCCTGACTCTGGGCATGTGCTAGCAGAGTTAGACGATGAACCAGCTTGAACATTAGCTGCCGCAGCTGAACCAGCTTCCTCCCCTACATTTTGGTTATCCCGGTTAAGCTCTTTTGAAACCTAACCTAACCTAACCCTTTTGAAAAGTACATCCTTAGTTGGTTAGTGAGGAGCTTTGTTTTCTCTTTGCCATGTTAAGTCCATGATGAGTCAATATCGAAGCAGAAAAAAAATTCACCATTTTACAAGCAGGTGGAACGTGCACAGGGCAAACTTTTACAAGAGCACCACCCAATGGAAGGCGACATTACTGGAAACAGCTGGGTAACCAAGGAAACACCACAACAATGTATTCCTATTTCTAAATAAAAGTTTTGCTGTTTAAATTAAGTAATGAATTCAGGACACTATACGTCTTAAAAAAGACATTGTTTTTTAAATCAACAATTGCAAAATACTTTTTTTTTTTTTTGAAGTTTTTCTTGAGACCCTCCGGAATTTTGCAGTTGAGGTTTTCAAGGGGTCTGACCTGACCCCCATATTTCGTACCTTGGTTTAGGCTATTACTGATTATTTATATATCAAAAAGACTGATTACTTTTGACGCTGTTGACTTTGTGAGGCTCTACAGAGATGCTTTGAGCTCAAAATTCAAATGCCAACATGCTCATGCTAAGCAGGTATAATGTTTGCTATGTTAACTACTGTAGTTCAGCATGTTAGCATGCTTGAATTTGCTAATTTAGCACCGAATCACAGTAAAACTCAGGGTAAATGAGTAGTCATTAGGTTTGAAAGAATTTGGTTGTAAAGCAAAGTACCTGACAATTTTCAGAAATTTTGACCTGACGATAATGCAAGATGATAAGTTTAGAGTTTAGTATTATTATAAGTAATTATTGTAATCCTGTGGGGGGCATTTAATTTCCATTAGTTTTTTAGATGCTTCAACTACAACCACAACTGGGACTCGTGGTGGCAGTAGAGGTATAGGCATCAAAACTGCAGTAAAAGGTGTTATATTGCTGGTGTGATGTCAATGTGACTGCTAAAGGGTCATTTTTCCCTGACTATTTTTGCTTGGAACTGCACGTCATGTGGAATAAATAGGCAGCATCCTGCATCTGCAGATGAGTCGCTACGCTCACGCGAGCTGTGCGGCTGCAATAAACTGTTAACATGGATGCGGAAATGAAAAGGAAGATGTTCTGTGACGCACATGCAATCTGGGTGTAACAGTAGTTGATATTTATAGCTACAGACACGAGGCTAGCAGATTAACCGTAACTATAAAATAAAAAATAATTGTTTACACTCCTAATACAAAAAAGATATTGACCACATGCTCCTGCAGGGCTGAGTCCCAGCTGGGTGACAGAGGGAAGCCCTTCCCAGCAGCCACTTGCCCTGCATCCTCAGCAGCATCCATTCACTGTCAAATGTGACTCAGTAATTCTTTATCAGTGTTGACTGCCTCTGAACTCAGCACAACTTTGACAGCTGTCATCACACAAATAGACAAACACTCCCACATAACTATAAGATCTCAAATGAATTTCTCATGACAGTATACTTGTTCAATACAAGCTGTCAGTAATCAGAGTGAAGTAAATGCTCTGCTCGTTTCACTACATTGTGGTGTCATTTCTGTCAGTCACACCTGTCTTTCTGTCTTCCTCCTTCTTCTTCCTCCTCCTTCCTGTTTCCCTCTAGAGTTTTCTTGCTTTCTTTCTTTTCCAAGTTGACACTCTCCTCTGCATCCCCTTTCATTATGTCTCTATTAAACCCAGTTGCTGAAGGACATTATACAAAGGCCACACTGTGAGATGATTGGCCAGAGCAGGAGTAAAGAAAGGATCTAATTACTCTTCACTGAGGGACAGCGCTGCTCTCTGTTGGCCGTTACATGGCCTTACTTTAGGCGTCTATTGTCCTCCATCTGCTGTGAACTGTGACGTTTGAAAAGCTGCATGACTTTAAAAAAAAACGTGAAGTTTAAGGCTTAAGGTGAACTTCACTGTAGAGTCTAACCAGTTTAACATCAATTCCACAAACAGCCCAACTTATTTATTACCTCTTTATTCTGCCAGCCTCCTCTATGTTCACACTTGTACCAGTGCTGCACTGTGGACTGCTCCATCCAACACCCTCCAATCCACTCTTTGCAACAATACACATTCAACAGTGTTTACATTCTACTGCTGAAAAAGATCTGATGCTCTTCAGAATGGACCATGACTATCTGAAGTTCAGTTCACACTAAAATTCCACTACACACTGTTTAATCATCAAGTGGCCCCAACTTTTTTGGACTTGATACCCGAAAATAAAGCAGCGATGACTGGTCACCACGGCTTATTGCTTAAAAAAAACATAGTTTTCACCCCTGGGATACCTAGAAACCTCAGCATTACCACAACCACATCAAGAGGACGAATTCTCTCTCCAGAAGAACCAATCTTTTTCTTTTTATTATCAACCCCGGGGAACAATTTCTTTATGTTTTCACACATTTTCATTTCTCCTTTATGTGTCTCTGCTCCAGGGTTGGCTTATCCTTCTAACACACCAGGGATCTCTCCCTCCTTCTGCAACCCAGTGCAGGTGCACTCCCTCTGGGGGGGAAAGGCAGACCTATTCTTTGGCCTCCGGAGCAGCCACCCGCCCCTTCACTGTAAAAGCTCTTTATCTTTGCTCGTGAGAACAGTTGGATGCTTCTGTGAAACTCCCACACCAACTATTTCTCTCGCACTGCTTTCCATTTCCACTCTTCAGTGCATGAACTTCATCAGCACATTCTGAGAGACAATGAGAGCAGCCGACGGAGTTTAGCATTAGCCTCTGCCACGATTCTGCCTTTGTCTCTCTGTTTCTTTCTCCTCTCTTACAGGCCATTACAGCAGTATGGCAGTCATTAGATGAGGGGAAGAGGCACAGTCAAAGCCAAGCGGGTGCCTTTATGACTTCCTCTGGGAGGAAGTGAGTAGCCATCGCCCCACCTGTGTCGCCAGCACACATAAACCACAGACATAGAGAACACACCCTCTGATACCACATGAGCCCTTCATTCTGAATAGCTGGTGTCCGGATCAGTTGCTGCTTCTCACACACACACACACATGCACACACACGCACTTGCACGCACACAACTATCACAAAGTATTTCCTGTGAAGCGAACGGTCTTGTGCGTCAGAGCACCGTAACACAATCATTATGGGTTCCTGTAATCCATAATTAGAGATGCAACAACACACACATGCAAAGAGACAAACGCACGTACACAGTTAGCTGCTTTTATCATTCAGTCTGACATCTGATTTTCTTTTTTTAGAAACTGCTGATGATGCACAGTTAAACCACATCATTGACTTGTGCAGGCCACACACGTGCACAGCAGCACACATCAGAGATGCAAAGATAAATGATGACTTCTCTGTCCTACTATGCACCTGGTAACCAGAGGGTTACTACCATAAAACACTGTGCTAGCATCTTTCAAGATTTATGCCTCCCCACGGGCTGTACAGCATCCTTATCATGTTCTCCACTCCTGGAAATGTGTATCTGATTTTTTTCTGGTAGAGATACAGATTTGCAGTGGATCTCCAAGAGCCAAAAAACCCTCCGTTAGAGGGTTTTTTAAAATAAACTTATAGCATTCCCGAAGAACATGATAGAAAGATTTGAGGATTTAATAAGTCAAAATAATCCATCGCCCTCCTGTACTACAACTTTTTTTGTCATACCTTCATTGGTATTCTCTTTTTCAGCCAGTTCCATTCAAAGATTCTACTGACCTACCTGTTGACTGTGTAGCTGAAGCCTGATAAGGCATATCCATTTTGAAAAATCAATGAAAAACATATCATTGAGTCACACAGTTACACTGGGTGTTATGTCCCTTGGGCACTTGGGACGAGCATAAAATAAGCGGATGAGACAATTAAAGTGGCAGTCTGGGGGTGGTCCCCTAGAAAACTTTTAACAGTGAAGATCTTGTTTTGTGTATTCTTATGTGTTTTTACATGTGGTTGATACTTTTATCTGGCTAGCAGACTAGTCTGGCTTTATTTGTTAAAACTGGAAACCCCTGTTACAAAGGCACTCAGCTGATAGTTGACTGAAATAAACTGATTCCTACTACCAGCAGTTATAATTACTTTGCTCTTCTTAA
>JAQLOL010000002.1:20043765-20061634 GCA_029783665.1 Naso thynnoides | reverse complement strand
CCAGCAGTTATAATTACTTTGCTCTTCTTAAAAAATGTACTTATAGTATGTCCATGTTTTGGGGGAAGAAAACATGTCAAACCATGTTGACCAAAATATCAAGGACTCTGGCCCCCTTCCGCATCTTCCTCCTCGACCACGAAACGTTAGCCTTGCTTTTTTCGTGTGTCTGTTCATTGAGATCTGACTGCATGGAATAAAAACTTGGAATGGATTTGGCCATTCTCCGAATGAGAATGCAGATTGGATTTAACTGACAGCGACCTGAAAATGGCGCCAAGTGGATGGACAGATGCGCTGACTTTTCGACATGGTAAAAGTGTGTGTGTGTGTCCAACGGTTCCAAAGCCCCTGCAAGGTCGTAGTTTACTGTGGGTCAGTCTCTGACAGTGTTGTTCCAATACACGGAATGCCTAAAATGCTAAAACATTGGATCCAATAGCAAATAATTTACTGACTAGAACTGAAGGCAGTGTTTCATCCCAGGGATATTCTGTACAACTGCATGCAGCTTAACAACATTATTTACTACAAGAGCAGCCAGTATCAAAAAATGTCAGGTAGCTCGAGCAATTCAAAGCACATCACATAAAAAAAATTCAGGCATCAGGAAGAATGTTTTTCTTTTTAAAGGACAGCTGCTGTAAATGCTCACTAGCGCATCAAATATGCTGCTGAAAAAGTCTCAAATAATTACAATTTTAATTCCTGTTTAAGTAACATTTACTAAAACATACACTTCTTCGTTGTCTTATATTTATTGTTTAGCCTTTAAAAGACATGGAATCATGTGTTCTAATTCATTTTTATCGTGACTGAGAGTCAAGGAGAAGCTGGAGAAATCAAAGATAAGCAAAACTGGATTTTTTTCATGGGATTTGTTGACAAAAAAATGTCACTAGCCTTTTCTCCCTTTACATTTTGTTCTCTCTTCTCTTTTCTTTTCCCTTTTCACTCTCCTCCGTCCAGGCTCCTGCTGGGCCTGTAGACCTAAGACACTTCTCTGACACCTCAGGCTCCGGAGCAGCAGTGGACAAATCTGACGGCTCGCATTAGCCCAAGTGTCTGTTCGCCACCCTCACACCCCTCAGCACCGCCTTGCACGCTTCCGCTGCTCTGCAGGAGGGAGATCTCACCTCTGGCACCACTCTCACTTCTCTAAATCGACAGCTTTTGTCCCCTCCCCCTCACATTCAACCTCCAGTCCTCTTGAGATAACGGTGCCACCAATACCTGCATCCCCTGTAGAGCCCATTAATTCAAAAGCACACCTGATTCCAACAAAAAGACAATAGGAAAGCAGGAAGTCAATCAAATCACAGTCATATGATTTCAGGATGAGCACCTGGAGGTAAATAACAGGACAGTATCGCTTCATGCATTTGATTGATGCATCATAACGATCAGTCCCTTTCTTTCTGTCTGTTGCTCTGACTGCAACAATGTTTTAAGTAGAGCACTTGGAACAAGTAAGTCACATTTTCCGTAAGCTAAAAGGAGAGAGGGGGAGAAAAAATAGTGCCAGGAAGGGGCAGATGGCTCAAGATGTTTATTCTATAAAGAGTAAAGAGGGTTTGATCTCTTGGGCACTGGGTGACTACCCACAGTAGGGTGATTACCACGTTAGGAAACATCCTGCCCAATGGCAACTACTGGTGACATCATGCCTGTGTGATGTATTTGCACTGCTGCAGGGCCTGACAGCACAGGCTCCCTGGGAAAGGGTCAGCGGAGTTTCATGCTATAACTTACTCACACTTAACAATCATTAACTCACCGCAGTGTGTGTGTCTCTGAGTGTGCATGAATGAGTTTTGCCTTTGAGCCTGTGCGCAAGTGGAAGCAGCAACCACAGGAAGACGAGTCTTTACGTTTTAAGACTTGCGGTCAAACCAAACCTTTCTGAGTTTTCTAGTCTGAAGAAAACCAAGAGGTCTCAGTTTTTACTCACAGCACGTTGTTGACCTCGCTCTCTCCCTCTCACTGAGGCCATCAAACATGTCTGCCTTCGGCACCCGTAAACTGTAGCGCTGGGTTCCACCTCATGCTTCGCTGGGCATCATGGACCTGAGATTTATACTGAACATGTAACGGCCTGGAACTCACAGCGATATATCTGACTGCAAAGCCTCTCTACCTCTGAGCATCAACACAGTGGCTGTGTTAAAGGACTGGTTCTTCCAAAATACAAAATCACATTTTTCACACCTCTACTAGTCTCTATCCATAATTTTAGTCTTAAGTGACCAATTTTAATTTCAGAAAATATTCTTGGGGCGCCATGGTAGGTGGAGCGGGTGCTCTATGTGCAGAGGCTGTGTCCACACTAAGGTGGCCGTGAGTTCGGTAGCTTAGCTTAGCATAAAGACTGAAAACAGGGGAAAAAACTTGCCTGGTTCCATCCAAAGTTGCAGAAATTGCATACCAGCACCTCTACAGCTCACTGATTAACACAGTACATGTTGTTTAATCTATACCTAAAATAAAGTGTGAAAATAACAATTTGCATGGGTTTAATTTGCCAGATTATATTTTGGGCTCGGAGCAGTTATAGCAGACGTAAGCAGCGGGGGCTCCAATAAGTTACAGCTCCCAGCCAAACCAACAAAAGCCAACATAAAGCCCTGTTGTTTTTTACACATCTGTTTTTGTATGAATTAATCAAATGAGATATAATGTGTAAGCGAGTGAATCTTAGGCACAGCAAGGGTAGGTATTTCCCTTTTGTTTCCAGTCTTTGTGCTCAGTTACATTAGCTGGCTGCTCGCCGTAGCTTCACATTTCACAAACAGACATGAGAGCGGTGTCAATTTCTCATCTAACTCAAGCCGAGAAACTAAACAAGTGTGTTTCCCAAAATGTCAGAGTAATCCTTTAATTTGCAATGGTTTTGAGAAATGCATCTGTGAGACCTCTACAGCCACACCACAACAATAGAGCTGCATGGAATTCTGCTTGTTGTGCTCACAACATTGAGAAACTAAAAAACAAAAAAACATTGTTTTGGAGAATCAGTGTCACTCGAGGTAATACAAACTGTCAACAAAATTTCTTTCATACCAACGGGCCTATCTGTGTTTACATCTTTGTAATTTAAATGAAATTTAAAATAGTTTAAATGAACTTCTCCCTCACCGTAAACCAAAGTGGTGAATCTGAAGAGCTTAAACTACAGTGACTGAAAGGCCTGTAGGACAAATTGAGTCATCTCGGAAATTGGAACTTAGACAACATCATGTTCCTCTCAGAGGTCTGTCAAGAGAGACTGTATATTAGTGAAAGGCAATGGTGAGAACAAAGAAACCACCTCTTAAATCTTCAGTGTTCATTGTTCTGCGGTGTAATATAATGTGTTGAGAGACAGGGATGAAGGGGTGTGGAGAGATCTGTGTCAGGCAGTGAGGGATCTCTCCAGGCTAACACCACTATAACTATCTGCACTTCCTCTTAACTGCCGGATAAAACAACTCCGAGACATGGAACCACAGCCTTACAGTTTCCCCCACTCACCCTTCCCCTCGTCCCCTTGCTTTTATGTTCTTTAATTTTGTGGCCGCAGGGGCCACACCCTCGTCGACCAGCCAAGCCGCCTCTTATTATAGACCTCAGGAAAATTCACATACAATACACACATTGGCACAGAGACACACAGATGTGTCTACACAGTGTCTGCATCAAACTTTTTAGAATTTCCTCCTGCATCCAAGAGCGACATGTTTTTGGCACCCCCGATTTTAACAGCTTTTTGTTTATTTATTTTCGTTTTAACAGCCCATTGCTTTTTTAAAATAAACAAAAAGAGTTACGGGGGAAACGCAAGGGAAATACAGCTGCACCCTTGCCTAAATAAACAGAAACCTGCCACATGTAGTTTATATTTCATGCCGCGGAATTGCATCACGCATCATAAAAACACTTGCATAGTGTTGCTGATTGGCTTTTACAGGCTTCGATTTGGCTGTTGGAACCTGGTGTGGAATCTGGTCAGTATTACGGGCTTCCGCTAAGTCAATCTTCCGCTAGGAGAACTCGCACACATCACACAGTGCAGCTGGTGACTGGGCAGGGTAGGTGGCTCTAAAATAGTGTTTTACTATGCAGAGACACATATAACTGCCTTAACACGAATGCTCAAAAGCACATTATGTTCCCACAAGGCAAAGGGAGAAAGAAAGAAATGCACGCTGTTGCAAGAAATGCACGGCATCTTTTTTTGATCCACCTTCATCCTCTCCTATTCTCGTGGCCTTTCCTCTCCTCTCATCTCCTCCCCCATCTCCCCTCTGTCCTGTCAGTGCCCTTGTACCAAGCAAAGAGGGCTGTATTTGTTTTTGCAGCAGTGGTGCTCTTGGTCCCTGGATCTCTGGCTGTGCTCTGGCCCACATCTGCTCTCTCAGTTTCACTGCTTGGTACCCGCTGTCATAGAAGTGCAGGGGAGTCTTATGTGCTGCCAGCCACTGATAAGCCCAGTCCAAAGTAATCCAGATGAAAGAGTTGTGGTTAAACGGGTGCATTCACTCAGTTATGATTCATTAGGCATTTTTTTATAATCTCACAGCTCACTTAAATTTATCAGTTATTCCTCTTTCTATGTGCATTTTGCAGTGAACACAGTTCATTTTTAAGAAATACAAAGAAAAGACAGAGCAGGAGAGAGCAATTATTAGAAAAACTAAAATGAGCTCAACATTCCTGGCAGTAAAGGAGGTTCGTCCATCACTGAAGCAACGCTAGAACGCCCGCTGCTCTGTACATCTGGGTCTTTTGACCACTCGCCACATTGTCAAGTCCCACCCGCAGAGTGTTTCATCACATCTCCCAGCAAGTGCCGGAGCCTGGCCAGGAGCACAGGGATTCTGCTATGTATTTCCAGATGTCACTCTGGACTCCTGGGTCCAACAGGTGAATTTGAGAGATAATAAATGGAAAAAACATGCCTTTCCTGGATCTCTGCACTGAACACCTTTTAAGTTGCCTGAAACTTACGAGAAGAGGGATTTTCTGTCTCCATTTGCGGTATTTATTTACACACCAGACTCTGATGTAATACATCAAATTGTGGAGACCATGAAGAGAAATTACCTGACAGGAAGGCAGGGCTATCTGTACCAACCGTTACATTCCTCAGCTTCTGCTCACTCCCTGTCCGGCAGACGGCAATAAAGCATACACTCAGTTTCACTAATTAGCTCCAGAAACATTCCTTTTGGGCAACAAAGTGTGTGTTTCTCTCCACATATATTCACACATGTACATACACATGTATGTGCTTCCAGTCTACTGGGAGTGTATACAGAACCGATTACATAAATCTACGGGAGGGAGAAAGCCGTACTAACAGCGTCAAGGACAGGTTGCACGCAGTGAGGAATGATGGACCTTCAGCACATACTTGTGTTTTAATTTTCTGGCCCTTATGTGATGAGAAGCCTCAGCAAACACATCTGGGCGAGAGCCTTTCGATGTGAAATCAGGAGAAAGAGAGAGACAGACAGACAAATCCATGAAATCACAACAATTCAATCAGAGTTGTCAGTGTGTGTGTGTGTGTGTGTGTGTGTGTGTGTGTGTGTGTGTGTGTGTTTATAAGAGAGAGAAGGAGTGAGAAATCGCAGAGAGAAAGGGAAAGCTGTGGTTTGGGTTCACAAAAAGTGTGTAGATGTATGTGTGAGTGAAAGAGGTGGGGAGTGGAAAAACACAAAAAAGAACTTGAGAAAGTGTTGAAATGTTTTATGTCTGGAAGCACGGGAGGTTTAAACCCCTGGAGGTGAGGGCCGGAGCAGGAGGTTGGAGACTAAACACCACACAACACCACTGGGACTATACGATAACTAACTAATTAAAACTAGGAGGCCAGTGCTGATAATCAATACTGTTGGTTCAGGAGGGTAAGGGAAGGAAATTTGGTTGGTCCTGCATGTGGGACAGATTGGAGACAGGGCCAGGCATGATGGTGGAGGTCGAGGTGAGGCGACTTGTTGGACTCTGAAAAGATAAAGTTTCTCTGCACAGCTGCTTTGGCCTACAGACAGAGGGAAACATCTGTATTAACCCTCGCATATGGGCAGCCCACTGTGGAGGAATGCAAGGAGCAACAGAGAGAAGGGTGGGGAGAGAATGAGCAGGGCGATATGAGCATAAAAAAGATATCAGAGCCATTCAATTGTAATTACAAGCACGGACCTCCCTCTCTTTCTCTATTATCAGCTATAAAACTAAAGCTGCGTGCCACTAACATGACTGTAGAGTGACACAACTGCTTCCGAGCACGCAGCCCTGAGTGTGCGAGCCTGTGACACAATGCTGTCTGAAAGCCAAAGCCTCTAATAAATCCAAACTAATTAACCAGTTAGACATTTCTTCCCCTCTCTGCTCTCCATTACCTTCCTATTAACACATTCTATAAAGTGAAGGGAGCTGGCAGACAACTGTGTGGCACAGCTCCTGTGGGAGCAGACAGAGGGCCGTGAATGGTGGAGGACCAGGTGGTGCCCGGTCAGGTCACCAAGGTAACGCAGAGGATAATTACCTGCTAGTGCACTGACTCACGCAGCCAAGTCTGTATGATACCTCTTCCCCTCTGTGATCACAGCTTCAACTCACTAGTTAAATATAGGAAAAGCCTCGACATGACACTGTTATACTAAAACTGATGGGCAACATCATGGCTTGAACTGAGTAGGAAAACTACTATCCAAATTTTTACAATATTCAGAACTTTATATGGGGTCATGAAAACAGAATATTTTGCTTGGATTATTATGAATGTAGAATTTCCCAATTAAGAAATGTGGGATACATCAATATTATTTGGGTTTGGGGAGCTTTCTTCGGACGTGTACACAGCGCATTCAAAATACGCATTTCAATTGTGGTTTTTAACGCAGCTTGTGACACAAGGCCTCTTGCCTGTTTACGGTCTGCCTGTTGTGTTGCCTAGCCCACAGTCTGCAGGGCTGTGGTAAAGAGGCAAACACCAAAAAAGCCCATTTCTGGTGGTAAGGAGAACATTTTGCAGACTGATTGATTCATTATTAACATCACTCCCTTAATCAGAGTATGCATGACTGAACATAAACAGTTATCTTACTGGAATGTTAATTTTTTATAAGACATGTAAACAGCCAACAAAGAACACTGTCTTTTTTTTTTTTTTTTTTGAACAAGGGCAAAACAGGGATATTTTATGAGAGAAAGAAAGCAGTGGAACTTTGTTTGTTTACTGCTTTTCAACTCTGTTTGGTGCAACGTGTCCCATCTGGTGCAGATTAACAGCAGCAGAGTACCGAGCAATTAAATGCACCCTGGTAGTGTGTTTTTTGTCTTGTTTTTTTTTGGTTAATGTCTTGATATTTGTTCACTTTTTAAGATGCAGTTCCTCCTCTGAGTGTACAGATGTAAAGTCTGACATACAGCATCACAGTTACACAAGTGAGGGTCCATCGGTGAGCGTTTAGGTACCAAAAAAGCTACAGAATCTCCATCTTCACAAACATACAAAAAGGACATTAAACCACATATATGAACTAATCCCTAAAGTCTTAATGTACAGATGGAATACAGAGTTGCCTCTTTCCCTCATACTCACTTAAGGCTACATTAATCCATGTTGGACTCCATGAGAGCAGAGAATACAGGGAAGCTGTGACTAACACACTTCATGATAACACTTTACAGTAAAAGGCTAAAACCTCCCTCCCACACAAACGCAGGTAATGAGGCTGCTACTGTTTCAGTCATCCAGGATGCAAATAGCAGACGTCCAAGTCACAGTCCCTTCCTGTGCTCTACGAGGTGTAAATGGGCATTTAAACTGAAGCATTATGAGTGTTTGTGCATGTGCCTGGATGACTGAGCATGACAAGCCTGTATGAGAGTTTAACATGAACTGAACTGAACTGCAGCTCAAAGCAAAGTAGCGGCCAAAAGCCATGGAAGCTGTGGTTTGTTAAAGAGGAAATGCCTTAATTCACATTGGCTGAGGGCTAATGCCGCCAGAGACTACTGGGATTACATTAAGTACCTATTGCAAAAAGGACATGTATGTATATTTATGTGTAAAGATAAGCAGACGAGATAGATTTTTTTTTTAACTGTTGGCAAGTTAGATGTTGAAATGCACCTTCTTATATCTTTCTTTTCATACCTTTTTGTATCTTTTCTGCTGTCACCTTGGGACACAGTCAATGTGCGTGTTGCGTTAACTTGCTGACTTGTTATCGTGGCACGTCCGGCACACGCCTAGTGCCTGGGTGACCTGTGTTTCGTGCAGCAGTGTACATTCTGAATGTATGCTGTAAGCCATTTACACAGCTGTGCTTTTAAACTGAAGTGACTCAGTGAGAGGACGTCCCTGGCCTGGGGTCTGTCCCAAAGCCCACACCCGCCCTTGCTGGCTGCACCAGAGTGTGCAGCACTCACACACGCCGACAACAAAGTGTATCAGCTCCCCTGAGTGGCAATCAGGAAGAAAGAGGAAGAGCTAATAAAATCTTTTTGTCAATATAAATGCACAGTTGGCTTGGTGCACTGAGGTACAGCGTGTTCTTTGACTTGGTAAAATCAGATACTTTTTTGTCATAGTATTTTATGCCTTAAATAAAAAATAGAAACCATTGCATGAAAAACAAGCCCCAGGAAGCAGTAACCATTGCAGACTCTGACTAATGTACCTTGGCACGGTAGTTATGGAGACATGCAGAGTTTTGAGGGACAGTTTTTAAATAAAAGCCACACTCATTTTGCTCTCAGACAACCTAAATAAGAAAACAAAGCCACAATGAGCAAATGTGGAGAGGAAGGAATTTGAAGAGGAAATTGTAAATCCATTTGATAGCCATCACTTACTTCTCTGCTTCCTTTTCTCTCTCATGTGAAGGGTAGTGATAATAATCGGCTGTTTTGAATTAAGCTGCCTGGATGCATATTTGATGTACATGAGAATTGGGGAGAAAACTAACGATAGATGCAACACGTGGCAAGGAGAGCACACAATGCAAGTATAACTGCCAACTTTAAATCCAAATGAGTGACATATATAGAAGCACTGATCATGTGCCTTGTGGAAAACTCAATCTGGGCAACTGCCATCAGTTATTGCATTAGCCACAAGACTTTTGGGCAGTGTGACTTTCTTTCCTTGATTCTCTAATATATTAAATTAAAAATGTTCCTTTAGCTGATGTGACCCATCTTTGTTTAGATTTTCTATGTGCTTTAAATCATCCCGGCAAAAGACTCAGTGGGCCCCGACCATCTCTTTCTCACTCGCGCTCAAAGCTCAATTCTTTCTTGTCATCTTACTGCAGCCCCGGCCCTTGACTTTGCGAGTCTTTGTGGTCAAATCCATCTGTGTCACAGCCTGTCAAAAATAGTCACAATGCAGCAGCTCCACCAGTAATTACACAGTGCTCTGGAGGAACCAGTGTCACCTCCCTCTCTCTTGCCAAGACGCTGCAACAATGATATTTCCAGGATCAAATGTAAACTCCTTGCACAATTTCACTAAAACTGTGGCGGCTTGAAAACATTGCCTGCTCCAAATTCATTTACTATTTTTTTTCTGTCCTGTGCTAAATAAGGTTAGTGCACTCAAACAAAAAACAGCTTCTCATCTTGGAGCATAAGTGGGCCAGTTGTTGTAACTGCATAATTTGTTGCGAAAATTGCATTATAATGTGTTTACCTTTCTCTCCAGAAAACTGACACTGCCGGCTAATGTTGTGATTATTTGCATTTAACAGCCTCTGACAGTCGCTGACGGCAATAATACAGTCTCGAAGTCTGCTTGATTTCAGTAAACAATCTGATTAGATAAGCACGGGTGTCCCAGGAGCAACACATAACAACCAAGAACTAAATAGAACTATACCATTGGAGTGAGGTGCATCCTACAACATTGTGACTCACTGCATGATAAAGTAGAACTCAGTTTGGATCATCATTGACTGGCATTATTTTTCTGTCTGAGTTTCTAAAGGGACGTCTCCAGATTAGAGTGAAGGGAGGACCCAGCGCACTTTGAACCCGGCCTGCTGTTGACTTTCTCATTCTTTAGATAACACACAGTTGACATATTAGCAGCGGGTTGGTCCATCATCCTCCAGTTTGAGCACCTGAACATTAGCTGGCTGCACAGCTGTTTAACAGAGGGACACTGGAATGTGACACTCCTGGAATTAGCTAAAAAACTGAACCAAGGTCTGTGTAAACATGGTTATTGTGCTGGCGCCCTGCATGCATGCAGGCGGAACACCAGAAAAATACATGTGCTGCTCCTCAGGATGAAGTAACAAGAAAGAATTTCACCACACTGATACTTCCATTGACTTACAGACTAACATACTCATGATGGGTCCTTAACATCAGCACTGAGATGCAACAAGTGGAGGGCATTGCTTGTGCGTGAAAAGTGTGTCATAAACAAAATCATTTATTTTTCTATTTATAGACTCTTTAATGTCTCTGTGGGGGCCAATATAACTTATACAATTCGCTATGTTCTTTTACAAAAATAATCTAAGTAAAATATTTAGCTTAAGAAAGTCTTTAGACTGGCTGGACTGAGAGCACAATGGCAGCTTTAGTGGGCTTAATCTTTTCCATCATAATAACGTGACCTGTGGCTTTACTGTATTGGTCTATTTTAAAACTGTATTTTTAATAGATTTGGCTCAAACATGTGAGGGAAAATAAAAAGCCTACCTAAATTCACAAAGCTCATGACCATGTCTGCATCGTTCAAAAAGTTGTTGTCCTGCAGGCTGGCTATCGGGGGCCCCTGGGTGGTGAAGACAGGCTTGTATGGGTAGGAGTATCTGTCCTCGTCCCCCTCTGTGGACATGGCGTTGTACAAGTCCAACATAAACATCGGGGCCGCGTTGTGCTTTCCGTGGAGGTGAGGTCGCGGCCGGTGCGGCAGCCCGAGGATCGACAGGATCTCCCGCTGCATCTCTCTGCGCTCCTGGCTCTTGAGCCGGCGGTGAATGAAACTCGAGTGGAACTCATTGTCCAAAGTAAAGTTCGTAAAAGCGGTATCCGCCAGGACGCAGTAGCTCCAAACCAGGAGCAACGCGGGAGCACGTCTATCCAAAACTGGTGCCATGGTACTCGCCGTGCGTAATTGCGCCGTGTTCTGCTCGCCGAAACTCTGGAAAATGGATATTGAACTTAAAGCAACAGGCAGCCGGTGTTCAATATCCAAAGTCAGGTACGGTCCCTCATGTTGAGGGGAGTGCGCCTGAATGAAACATCAACTTAACCTGAAAGTCCTTTTTTACTGACTGTTTTCTGAGCGGACTGAGTTCGCGTGGACCTCTGCCCTCATCCACAACCTGTGGCCAACAGCTACCAAGTGTAGTGCAGCCTGTAACTGCGGAGTGGAAGCTGCGAGCTTTCACGACCAAGTTGTGGAGAGGCGCTGCGCGCTGGGAGGAGCAGGAGAGAGTGAGCGAGGGAGAGGGGGAGAGAGAGGGAGAGGGAGGAAGAGTATGTTGTGGTTTCCTAATGGAGATAGAGTGAAGTTGGCCTTTGTTACCACTTGGAGAAGAAGAGCTTGAGGCCACATGTGCAAATACAAAACGGATTAGGACGGGATTTGTATCGTGATGCCTCAGTTTATGATAGAGCGCATTTCGTCATTCCTTTCCCACAATTCCGAGTGCGCATAAGCTTGTGTGGATTCAATAATGACAGATGTGCAGAGTGACAATAGGCCTTTCAGTGTTAGTGCGCATATGGAAAATAACAGACTTCATATCAGAGAGCAATTACTTGCCTGTGTGGGTGAATACTTCAGAACTAGGGGAGAGGCTGTGACATGCAGTTTTAATGCTGCCACTGTAAGAGTCGCTCAGTGATCTGCAGGTGCACTCTCTGAGTACTTTGGTTCATGTTGTTGTGAGACTTTAAAGTCAGTTGTCTTTTGATGTGAAAGAGGCGGCATTACAGTCTCACAACTGCCATTTCATGCTGCATTTTTGAAGATATCCAAGCTTTCTAGCCCCGCTGCTGGAACAGGAAGTTTGTGACAAACTCGGCGTTACACAGAGTGCAGACTGCAAAGGAGGGGTGCAGATGTTTGGCAGCTGCTTCATCCCTCCATCTGCCCCCCTGGCCCCAGCACCTCTTAAACACCACACTTTAATGGAACGCTCCTGACCCTCTTGTGCGCTTTGCTCTCGCTGACACAGGCGGAGGGATTTCAGATGGCCCTTGCACCAGAAACAAACACTATATCTAGACAAGACCTCCTAAAACCTTTTCATTATGCAGAGAGTGGAGTTTTAAAGGCTCTGCAGTTGGGATGTTTTAGGGCTACAGCTTGCCAGGTGATTTTTTGGGGCAGTAAAATTAAACTTCAAATACAGTGGGAGAGGCTGCCAGACAGCTTAAGCTATGATTGCAAACAGAGAAAGGGAGGAAAGGAGGCAGAGCATGTCTTAGGGTCATCTACACTTAGCTTACCTTCCTGCCATTTTAATGCAGTTGTTCTAGTCTTCAAAGGCGTTCCACTCTTTTTCAGTGACAATTTAACATGGCTTAAAGTCTGAAAGCTTACACAGCCTGCCACCATTCTGTATATCTAATCCTCTATTTGCTTTTAAATGGCCTTTCAGTAGTAGCCTGTGACATATAAACATTTCTATCCGGTGCCTCGGATAGAATCAGCTAATGGCCGCAGGTGTTTACATTACAGCAGTTTCCGACAGGGACTTGAAAGGGTCTTCGTATACATCTTCCTCTCTTCCTCACTCTCGGTCTTCTTTGCTCTCTCTCTCTCTCATTGTCTTACACTCATTCCCTTGTTTCCTTATCCTTGCTGTGAGGTTGGCGAGGTCAAACCCCCCGGTGCTTCTGCAACAACCCCCAGCCCTTGGCTCAGTTTGTGCCCAGAGAAAGGCTCACAATCCTGGGCAGGACAATAGGAACAGACCCCCCTTTGTTTGGGCCTCCATGGGCCTGATGACAGTCACAGTAAACAGTGGGCACAAGCTGAGGCCAGGCTGGGTGAGCTGCACTGAGGGGCCTTTGACAAGGAGAACTAAAGCAGAAAAACAGAACAAATAGCGTTTGGATGATTTGTCAATGGCACACAGAAAAATATCCCTCAGGTATTTTCTTCTAAACTCCATATTTTGTCCTTTTGTCCATATTTAGACAGCTGCTAATGTAAGCTATCAATACCTGCACTACATTTTTAGACAATTAAGTAGTAAAATAGAATATACTGATAATGGCCATTGAAAAAAGTGCAAACACTTGTGCTAGCAGAGCCTTTCCTCAGCATACCAGAAGACAGCTGCAGGTCAATTTATTTATCTGTTTACTTTTAATTTGAAAAGGGACGATAAACATTATATTCAGACAAATGTAAATGCACCTGAGTTAACTGACAGGCTTTTTTTCCCCATTGGCAGTCCCTTAAAATTATATGGTTAGACTTCCTTGAGATAGCAGATGATGAAAACAACACCACTGTTGATGGTGCTGGTTCCAGTTACGCCTTCTTTTAACATTACAGTGTCATTTATGATGTGATAGGAATTTTCTGCCGGATTGTGACACTGAATTCCATTGATGTGATGCTCTGAACAAAAAGATGAATTGGTTAAAGTGACATTTCACTGCAAAATTCTGTTTACTCACCATGAGATGTCTTAAATTGAAGAATTTTCTCTCCTTCAGGCATGCCTCCTCAATAAAACAGGTGATTTAAAAAACGTACGCTCCCTTTTGCTGATACCCTTTGGAGCTACACTTTTGAAAGCATCAACACTATCTAAAAACGTCCATCCAAAACTCTCAACGGAAGTTTTTCAAGAGTGTACCTCCTTAGGCTCAGGCAAAAAGGAGTGCACATTTTTTAAATCACCTGTTTACCGTGGAGGAATGCTGGAAGTTAAAAAAAACAACAACAACTTCAATTCAAGACAGCTAAGGGTGAGTAACCGGTATACAAAACTAAATTTTACAGTGAAATATCACTTTAAATGCAGTTTTCAGGAAAACTCTGTTATCATGACAGCATTACGAAGGTTATGAAAATACTTACAAAAGGTAAGATCTTTGCATATCATACAGTCAGTTGCAGTTCCTAGCTGAAATTCATTTGGCCTAGAGCATTCTGAGAGCAAACACACACACACACACACACACACACACACTCTTCTCACTATCATGTAGGACAATCTGCACATATACACTCCTCCACACTCTATCAGGTTAGAGTATGATACAAAGCTATGAAGACCACACAGCAGCTCAGTGAAACATCCCTGAGAAAATCCACCCCCACCCCCCCCCCACACACACATACACACACAAACAGACACACACACACACACACACACAAACAATTTTTATATCCACACAATATTGTTTTCTCTTTATCTTCAGTTTTTTCCAAAACTGGTAAGAGTTGGTGCTTTTTCCATCTGCCTGCTTATCTCTATTTAGGAGCTCCAACACTGTGGTCAGAGGTCAGATTAATATTTATTTCATGTGTTGCCTCAAAGAGCAGCAGGCAGCAGTCCTTTGAAGGCCTGTGTATGTGGGGAGGCAGATGAGGTGTGGCGGAGGGGGGTCTGACCCAGAAGACCCACAAACGATACAGTAAACCTTTTTTCAGGGTAAAATGACCCTCAGTTGAAGCAGTGTGGGGTCGGGGTGCAAGGACAGGAGAGGGGTGGAGGCACATTTTTTCTTCTCCTTGTCTGCCTGTCCTGTCCGCCCTTGTCTAGGTTTTTGGCGTAACCCCACTGTGTGCACTGCACAAACCGGCGGCCTGTTAAAACAGCCCGACCAGGTGGAGCTGAGCTATTGCAAATGTTCCCCTTCTGGTGTCTTACACTTCCAGGGGCCTCACGAACATATGAGACACAGCTGTGAGACAGGCAGAAGAAAGAGAGGGGGTGGGTGTATAAAACAGCTTCAGAATACTTCACTTTGTACATCCCATTTAGGTTCAGGGTTTGATAGCATTTTGAAAAACCTGTTAAATATTCATGTCCATTGAAAACTTTGTCAAATTTATTCAGTTTTGAATTGTTTTTCACCTTCACAGCAACACATCACTTCGTTTTAAGATTTGAAATTCAAGTTTTGCTCAGTGGATAGCTAAAATATTATTGTATTTTGTTTGTTCCTGCTCAATACATTTTGAATTTGTACATGATGTGATTGGAAGTCTATAAATCAGTTGTCTAAATGGCATGCGATGATTTCTCGCTGAAGAATACATGATCATCCTATTTGAAACGCGGCACCTTGCAATCCCTCTTGCTATCACTCAGTACCTACTTTCACCTCCATCCGGTATGTCTGTCATTCGCGCCTCTGTCTGTGGCCGGGTATGGCACTCGGGAACACCGGAGTAGCTGGGATCTGATTCATAGCTCTCAGCAGTTCATGCAGACTCATAAGTTATAGTTGGTGTCACTGACTGTCAGAGATACCGTTTTAGCTAAGCTTACGATAATGCCTGGCTTAGCAGAGCTTATCCATTGCAGGATGTTATCACTCAGGCACTCTGTCACTTGTGTCATCAGCACCGAGTACGGGCTTGACACTGAGCTGGTCTCCGCGCTCAGCCACATACTTATCGGCATCCATTACTGAGGTGTGAGGGCCTGATAAAGGTCTACCCAGTTCCATGCAGCTCCAGACAGAGGTCCCGTTTAGATGGCTGTCTCTGCAGTTAGAGGCCTTGCCCCCTTGACTCTTGCTCTCATCACTCTCTGAGGCTGTGTTGGTCTGTCAATCAGAGAGGACCCTAGGTGATCAGTCAGCTCCTCTTAAGGGGATGCTGGTCTGAGAAGCCATTAGAGAGGAGGCGGTATAGCCAGACTGGCCCAGGCCAAAAGCTGATGAGAAACAGAGGAGCAACAGAGCCCGAGGTGGAAAGTCGGGGGGGGCAGAGGAGCAGGAGGTGGATGTGCTGAACTATGTGGATTGTGAAGGGAGGGCAGCTCTGTTTTCTATTTGTGAGGATTAGGTTGACAGATCTGTATTTAGTTTCTTTGGGCCTCTAGCTGCAGCTAATCCCCCTCACCTGCAGCGAGTGCCCCCGCTCTCTTTCCTCTGACCCTGCAGCCCCTTACTTCCCCCATGTCTCCCCCCTCCTCCTGCCCAGCACAAACACTCATCCCGAGACAAGCACATGACTCGTTGCACTCTGTCTCCTCAGGTTAGGGCCTCACACTCGACACAAATCTCTCCCGGGCCAAAGGAACAGCAGGGGACTCAGCCTTTCTGGAACAGAAGAAAAAGGACCCCCACAACCTGTGGTCTTCTACATGTTAAGATTTCAGCTTGGGTGAGGGGTTGTCCCTCATCACTTAGAGATAGCAATTACTCAGAAATTAAGAGCCATTACTACGGAAGCAGCTTGTCATAGCCACTCAGGGGAAAGGGGGACCTTTGGTAAAGCTGCACATTTGAAAATATTCAGGGTCAGGTCAGGGGCAGACCTTCTCTCTTTAGATCCTGGCTCCCACACGCTCTTGACCAGGCTTTCACACTGTGAAAGAAAGACTGCAGTGCCTCCACAAACACACACAGCAGGCCTGCCAGCAATTCTTGAAGGTGGGGACTCTGGATGACCTAATAGTTTAGAAACTAAGCACATTTTTCTGTTTTAACAATAAAGTGAAATGACTGCAAGATGATGCAACGAAGAGACGGAATAAAAGTTTTGAAGGATTGTTGATGAAGCAATGTGTGGGATTTCCTCAAGGTGTCGTATTTGTTTAATGTTGTTTTAATGTTAGAAGTTTAAAACAGCTGAAATTAGTCAAAAACTGGCTGATAAAGAGAACTGAGCTGCCAAAACATTTATAACATCTCACTGTAACATAAACTATGTTGGCCAGCACTGTTATTACCACAACCATCATTAAAATCATACATAAAAATCATTTCCACATGCCTGACAGATACAATACACTGTTTGGTTTCTCTGGGACTCTACTACAGTGTAATAACCCCCATCAACTCTACGGAAACCACCACACACACACACACACACACAAACAGAGACACATACATACAGTAGACACGCCTTTGGACAAGTAGCAGCAAGCTCACATAAAGGGTCTCATTACTGCGTCACACAGAGGGTGCTAATGGGGATTTTTCTAAACCACCAGCACAGGCCTACTACCTTACAGCAAAGAGGTGCTAACTGGCCCACACACATTCCTGGATCTGTACTGACCTTTAGCTTGAAGAGGAAGACTGGTAGCTTCTTGCAGTTATTTTCAGGCTGCTATATGCTGGCAAGAAAGTACAAAAATTAATTGTAGGTTGGGCCTATTTAATCTGGTATTTCTGCATTCTCAGCCATAACAACCTTGTTGCAAGAACACAGAGAGAAAAGGATTTAGCTCATAAAGTTATGAAGGAGATCATAAAAGGATGTATGACGAACTGGCAACATATTAAACATGCAAAATTATTCATTGTTTGCATAAAGTGCACACAATATTTTAATACAATAACAATATCTGTAAAGTAAAAGCAGCAACACCACAATGTTAAATACTCTATGACAAGAAAAAGTCCTGCGCTGAAATTTAAAAAGTTATGAGGTAAGCATTGGCAACAAAATATATAAAGCATCGAAAGCAAAAAATAAAAAGATAAACAGATAAATAAATAAAAATAAAATACATTAATCAGAATCTCTCTTTCAGTGTGCTACAGATAGCTACAAGATTAGTATTTAATATACTGGGAATTTAATAGTATAAATAATTGAAATTTGTGTTTCATTTAGGCCTACTGCGTATGCCAATACAGTACTGTTGTATAGTATCATCTATCACAATTCATCTTATTTTATTAACTATAATATAGCTATTCAAAAATT
>JAQLOL010000002.1:20017819-20031054 GCA_029783665.1 Naso thynnoides | reverse complement strand
CCATACACACCCGAGTGACATGAAAAGTACATAGCAAATGAATGTTTTGCATCTCCCTTGACCAGGTAAAACAGATGTGGATTCATCTTTTTTGGATATTAAACCCATATCTTCAAAAGTGTCTCACCTGCTAAAGGATAATCTTCCTGATGGTAAAAATAAATAAATGAATACATAAATAAATGAGTCGCTTCACAAAGGATAATTCTCAAAAAGTGTATAAAATCAGCAATTAAAACCTCTTTCCATTTTGTTTTTGGTCCATCAGCTGTCACCTTCCAGTATGACAAGTTTTTTGAAAAGAAGATTAAAAGCAAGAAGTCAGATCACACATACAGGGTTTTTAAGACGGTGAACCGGCGTGCCTCCTCGTTCCCCATGGCAGACGACTACTCAGAGTCCTTTCATGCAAAAAGAGACGTGTCCATGTGGTGCAGCAATGACTATCTCGGCATGAGCCGTCACCCCAAAGTCACTCAAGCTATCGCGTGAGTACAGCAACTGATCAGTGATCAGCAGAAATCATAAGCAGATGGTAATATTTACAGATATTTCCCTGGTGAAACAGAAGAATGAGGTAGTCTAAAGTTTTAAGTCTTTATTTTTTCTTCAAGTGAGACCTTACGAAATCACGGTGCCGGAGCAGGAGGCACACGAAACATTTCAGGGACAAGTAAATTCCACGTGGAACTTGAACACGAGCTGGCTGACCTGCACAGCAAGGATGCTGCTCTGCTGTTTACATCCTGCTTTGTAGCCAATGACTCCACATTGTATACGCTGGCAAAAATGCTACCAGGTACTTTCTGTTAAGCTTGAAAATTACATAACATGTGACCTAAAACTCCCTTGCCTTTGCTTTGATTCAAAAATTGAAATGGATTTAATCACATGTTTTCTTGATTCAGACATAATTGCACACTAGCAGAACTGAAGAGTGCTCATTTCCTCCATTTGTTTACTTCTCTAGGTTGTGAAATCTACTCTGACGCTGGCAACCATGCCTCAATGATCCAGGGTATAAGAAACAGTGGGGTCAAGAAGTTTATCTTCCGTCACAATGACGTCTGCCACCTTCAAGAGCTGCTAGAGCAGTCAAGCCCCTCTACTCCAAAGATTGTTGCCTTTGAGACAGTGCATTCAATGGATGGTAAGTACAGAGGACTCCTGGAAGTGTCAATCCTATTTAAGAGGAAATGTAAAAAATTTAATTGTAAATTAATTACTAATTTGTGTTTTTAGTAAGTTAACTAAGTAAGTTAAGAATATTCATTGATATTATGTGAAAACCTTTTTTTTTTTAAATAAGAGTGAGTAATATCGCCTTTGAAGAGTGTAAGTAGTGCTCCTTTTTCAAAATAAGTAATCAAAAATAATCAATAATGAAAACTGCTGTCTCCACAGGAGCTATTTGCCCACTAGAACAGATGTGTGACATTGCCCATGAGTTTGGTGCCATTACCTTTGTGGATGAAGTTCATGCCGTGGGCTTGTACGGGCCCAGAGGAGGAGGCATCGGGGACAGAGACAGAGTGATGCACAAGATGGACATCATCTCTGGTACTCTTGGTAAGGAGAACTCCCGTTAATGAGGGGAAACCTCTCATAGCACACTCAAAAGTTACATATGTGTATCCCTGAGTTGTTATTGGTTCCGTTTCAAGGCAAGGCATTTGGCTGCGTGGGCGGCTACATCGCCAGCACCGGCGCTCTGGTGGACACAGTGCGCTCGTACGCTGCAGGCTTCATCTTCACCACCTCCCTCCCCCCAATGCTGCTGGCAGGGGCAAAGGAATCCATTAAGGTCCTCAAAAGTGAAGAAGGCCAGGTGCTCAGGAGGAAACATCAGAGGAACGTCAAGCTGCTCCGGCAGATGCTGATGGACTCTGGCCTTCCTGTGGTCCACTGCCCAAGTCACATTATTCCTGTGCAGGTATGAAAATAATAATAAATCAGTTTAACTGGTGTTAATGGAGAGATTCACTTAGCAGACCTCATTCTAACCACCATGACAATAATATATAATTCTCAGCTGAATATATCAGTATTATATGACGCCTTGTGTTTTCTACAATCTAAAATAAATTTCAAATCATTTGACATATGAGTCTGACATGTGATGTATCTGTTTGGCAGGTGGCGGACGCAGCGAAGAACACTGAGATTTGTGACATCATGATGTCTCGTTATAACATCTACGTCCAGGCAATCAACTACCCCACCGTGGCTAAAGGAGAGGAGCTCCTGCGCATCGCCCCGACACCACACCACACCCCCCAGATGATGTTCTACTTTGTTGGTAGGCTGACTATAAATTGTGCTGCTTATCTCATGAATCAAAAGATTCAACGATGAGCCATTTTGGAACTTTTTTTTTTTTTTTTTAAAGTTCCAGACAAATGTTTCAACGGTAGCATTTCTTGTTTGGTTGGCTGATAAAGTTGCACTACTCATTTGGAGGAAAAAAGAATCCAATTCCATTATTATACTTAACATATGACATCACTAGCAAATATGATGAAATGTACAAAGTCTCTGCCCTCTGTGAAAAAATATTTTGATTGGTGAAACCAACTCTGAAGTCCAACAGCTACATTGGATAATGAGATAAGTAATTAATATCAAACCTCAGTTTCATTTTGACTCTGTTTACACCCTTTTTGTGGATCCAGTATCCATAATTAATGGCAAAGATGGTTGTGTCCTCAGCTGTTTGTTCTCTTCACAGACCGTCTGGTGAAGACATGGAAGGAGGCGGGCTTGGAGCTGAGGCCGCACTCCTCGGCAGAGTGTGACTTCTGCCAGCAGCCTCTTCACTTCGAGCTAATGAGCGAGAGGGAGAAGTCCTACTTCACAGGCCTCAGTCACATGATGTCAGCAGTAGTCTGATAACAATTCAAACACTAAATCCCAGCAAACACTACCTCCTAGTCTATAATTAATATATTGCATTTAATATCAAATATAACTGAGTTTGGCTCAAAATGATCTGTGTCACCAATAAATGTGCAGGCGAAGTGTTTGGTCTATCTTGTGTGCTCATTTTTGTGTTGATTTATTGCATTGATAATGACATGAATGGATTTAATTATGCATAAAATGGGGTTTCTGGAACAACACAAACCACGAGTTCATAAATAAATAAACTGAACAATGAACCAAGCATATTAGTAGTTCATTTTGAGAAAAAATTAAACATATGCTTGATAGAGGTTATGAATACAGGCTATGTGTCTCACATGTCCCTGTACCAATAAATCAGTTGTTAGCTAAATATAATTCCAAAAGACTGAGGATTTCTAAATACAGGTATAGCTGGGCATTTTTGTCCTCAGTTTACATTGGAGAAGACATGGGTTCCCAAACTTTTCAGCTGCGACCCCCAAGATAATGCTGCCTGAGACTGGGAACCCCCATAGACCCTGGAGTTTGCAAATAGTGTTGTGCACAGCTGCACACAGGTGCAAACATGGGCTTCAGTTCAACACAAAAGAGCAACAGCCTAACAGCCATAATATTCTTTTAAAGTAATTTTAAAAAGAATATACGAAAGATCATAACTAGAATTTATACAATAGAGGGCTAAAATTGCAATTTAAATTATTCTAAAAATTTATTTTGGAAGGCATCTCGCAACCTCCCCACCCTGAGCAGTCCCAACCCCCGATTTTGGGAACTAGTGGGATGAGATACCTCTTTAAGAAAAGAAGGGCACAACATTTGATAGAGGCTTTTTGGAAAGCGCTAAGTTTTTTAACACATCCAAATGTCTAAAAGCTAAATTACATTTTTGTTCCAACAATCTCTAACTAACTCTCATGTACTATTTTACTGTGTTTTTGTTGTTTTTTATTTTGCCTCTTTTCCCCTATCCCCCCTTCCATTATTTGTTGGGTTTTCTTACTGATCCGTTGCAAATATGCATAGAGTGTTTAGGAAATGTTTAATCTGAATAATCTATCTGACCATTTCATGCTGGAATAATCTTCAAGCATGAAGTGAATGAGATAACAGATAGGATGAAATGTCATCCACTCACTGCAAGTCACTTATACAATGAACAGGTAGGATCTTAAGTCATGGTGCAACTTTTGGACGTATACCGTTTTAATCTTTAACCTAAAATATGAATTTAGATTTAGATTTAGATTTACTTAATGGTCCACCTTGGTGGAAATTTGTCTTTGGCTTCTCCTCCCGAAGAACAATAAAAACAACACACTTGTCACAGCACACCATAAAAACAAATAACAACATACAATAAACAACACAGAGGTGCAACAGAGCTGATAGCAGCCCAGCCCAGATTGTACGTATCTAGCACAGGTGTATGTAATCTATTTCATTACATTCCTTACAGAGAGATTATATCTCATAGCACTGATAACATGTATGGGATGTAACTTTGCTTCCTCTTGTAGATATCCATCAAAAATCAATTACAAGGTAATGGAGAGGCATGTGATGTAGGACTAGGAAAGCAGTATACTGTAGTGTACATGTCATATTCTCACTACAAAAAAAAATATTAATTTGTAGTTATTGTGTGAAGTTCACAAACTAATGCCTAGTCCAAAAATGCCACACTAACTTTTTCAATATTTTTCTATTGGAAAACCTGCTAATTTAACAAAAATGCTGTAGTGGTCTTCATGTATAATCTTCTTAAGGGCACATTTGTGGTCATCTGGCCATTCATTCATGAATTGCATTAAATTGTGTTCTTTGTTTCACCACATGGGGGCGTACTGGGTCTGTAGCTGTGAGACTGTGACGTCTTATCCTCCTCCCTTTGCAGATGACTCATAGCTGGTGCAGCAGTGTTCATGATGAGCCACTAGATGGTATCAGTGAAGAACAGGATATTGTGTTTCCCATGTAGATCATATTGGTTGGAATAAAATGCAGAATATACACTTTAATGCACCTCACATGGTCACACTACAGTGCAGCAGAGCAGACGTGAAAAATCAGATATTATGGAGCATTTTAAATGAACTGTCATATTTATCCGTCATAAATGTAGCAGTCTGGTTATTTTATGTAGCTTTTAATTTAAGATAGAGTTAATATTCTTATTGGCTTTACGCTTTTTCAATCCTGTTGCCTGTGATAATCATGTTTAGATAAGATTAGTGCAGTAAAAAAGCCTTTACTCCCACATGCGGGGAAACATCAATGGAAAGGAAGCTCTCCTCCCATCTGTCTCCTCTCTGAATGCATCCCACTGTACATCTGCACGTGACAGGGGTGTGTCTGTGTGCCCGTCGGGTGTGCGTGAAAGCCCTCAAAGCAGCACTTGACACACAAAACCTGGGATCCTGTAAAGCAAAGACCAAAGTGATAGGAAACCCCCCCCCCCCCCCTTTGCTGTGAGAGAATTACCATGAGCTCACGTTTGGAGCATATTACATAATCGAAATGTTGATGGAAGTGGAGCAGTCTGGTGATCACCGTTATCGTGCAAGTCCAGCCCACACAGATCATGAATCTTTCATTTTTTGTTCGTTATATTTAATTCAATAGTCAAGTTAGGGTTTGTGTTGTTGATTTGAATTTTAAATTCTAAGAACAATTTATATTACAGAGAGTCATAGAAAATGGAACAATGCTTTTGGATTTACCATAAACTGATGATTTTTTTATACAGTGAATCCAGTAAATCTACAAAATTCCAGAAAAGTGGTGTCTGCAGGGAAATACCCCATTGTGTATGGTTTGGCCACACTGTCACACATTATTTCTCTCATCCATCATTGCCTTTTGTACCATAGATGCAGGCCGCTCAGTCCTTATTTGAGAGTCTGAGGGGAGGTCCACACTCTGGAGGAGGGGGTCCACACTGGAGGAGAGTTCAACTGAAACAACCATCATGTGGGTATGAGGGGCCACAGGCGATATGTGTGTGTGTGTGTGTGTGGTGTGTTTCAAACCTCCGACTCCATGTTGTGTTTGGCTGTTAGAGGCAGGTGCTATCATGGTAGGTGGTATGGTGTGGTGTGGTGTGGTGTGGTGTGGCGACGATACAGTGGCTGCTGTTGTGTATCATATGGTGATCAGTGTATGGTTGAGAGCATGTGTGTGTGTGTGTGTGTGTGTGAGTGTGGTGGGGGTGCAGGTTAAGCTCTATTCCTCATTCTGTGTTAATCCTGATGCTCTGCACATCTGGGTCTGCCCCCACTCACGTGCACAGACGGATGAGCTACACGGCTGGATTCCCACCGCATGCATCATTCTCTCTTCATCCCTTATCCCTACACATTTACCATTCACATGCATTATTAGACACACTCCTAATGAACCATGGGAATGTTGTGGTTGCGTTCTAAGAAAAGACACTGATGCACAGCAACATGTTTGTTTATTTTCTGTACTGTGGTCAACATGTTATTGTGTGGGAAGGAAAAAGAAGGCTTTCTCGATACACTTCGCCTCAGAAAAAAAAGTGAAAACTGAGGAAACGAGCACTTTCAGGGGTGTGTCCATCTGATAATAAATTTTATCATCATGAAAGATCAGGACGTGCTTCCGTAGTGAAACGCTCTGCTGCTCTCCTGCAAAAAGACTGCATCACCAAATCAAAGTCATAAGCAAAGTCAATTCATACTGTACAATTTGCCTCTCAGGAAGAAAAATTATGAATTCAGCCCATTTAGTGGTTTGCATTTTAAATGAAGGTTGTGATTTCAGCGTAAACAATGCATTGCAGTATTGTTATATGAACATACCAGGTATAGTTGTAGTCTAATGCCAGGTAAAATACAGTATGTTGTATGAGTTATTTGGTTGAATCTGGTTGTGAACAATAATGCAACAAAAATGCATTTCATGTGTAATGATGCAATTCCAGTTTCAACTTTTTTTTTTTTAAAAGAATTTTACCCTAAAAATAAGTATCATGCAAGTCTGAACTGCTCAAATATTATGTACGATTTGTTGTAATAACCCAGTAATGCCAACAGCCCCCATTGTAATAGTTATTATTAATAAGTAAAACGTTACTAAGTCATAAAAAAATATACAAGGATACTTAAAGGTGATTTAGCAGGCTGGAAAAGAACTAGTTAGTGGAAAATAAAATGTGAGAATTGTATGTGGTGATTGTTACCAACAACAAATGGCCTAAACTTGCTATAATATCACAAATAGGCCACTTGTTACACTTGAAAATACATTGACAGTGACTAAAAAAAAGTGTGGTTGGCAAAATATTTTCATTGAGACTTACTGATAAGAGGAACTTCATGCTTTTTCTGCTATGACTTTAAATAAGGAATAAACTCCTCCCTCTTTAGTTGCTCTACTGTCAACTAAAAAACCCTCCCATGCATCGGAATGGTAAAAACTAGAGTGTGCATGGAGGAGCTTAGTGTGATGTGGAGTAGCTGAAGTTGATGAAGCGGTTATTAGCGATAAAACATTTACATTTTAACTTTTTATATCGTTTATTAAAGTGTTCATAGGTCTCCATTTGCTCTGGGGCAGGTCGGAACTGTCTGACTGATGGAAATAGAGAAGAGGAAAGGGGGAAATCTCTTTGCTCAAGCAGAAGCGCCATGCACTGGCGGGGCATCATTTAACGCTCCTGTTTTCGGCTGAAATGTTTAGTTTATCGTCGTTTGGAGGACCATGTAGTAAGTGTTTGTGCTTGCATGTGGTATGATACTGAGTCCGATATGTCTAATGTGACGCCGAGTAAAAGCGTGGAATGGCTGCAACTCGAGTTGGAGTCCGGAGGCACTTCTCTGCTCCTGCTGGACTGCCGTTCACATGAGCTTTATGAATCATCCCACATAGAGACCGCCATAAACCTGGCCATACCGGGGCTCATGCTCCGGAGGTTCAAGAAGGGCAACATACCCATCCGGACTATCATCCCGAACCATGAGGACAAGGAGAAGTTCATAAGACGGTGCAAGACGGACACAGTCGTCCTGTATGATGAGAGCACGGTGGACTGGCAGGACTGCGGAGCTCCCACGTCGGTTTTAGGTCTGCTACTTCAAAAACTCTGGGAAGACGGCTGTAAAGCGTTTTACCTGGAAGGTGAGTAACGTTAACTTAGTTTTACTGTCGAATTAATCCCAAGGAACTATAAAATTAGACACAACTGTGAACAACTGGCGACATTGTTTAACGTTACTCTTAATGTGTGTGGGATGGTGTTAACGTTAGAAAACGACCAACGTTACGGCGTGTTAACGTAAATTTGCAATTCCATCGCTAAAATGTTCTTGTGTTAAGCTAATGGTAACGTAAATTAGCTAGTTTGGCGCAATGTAGGCGTAACTAACGGCTGTTTTTAAGAGATATGTTTGGAAGAGACGTAGCCCATTGAAGCAAGAGTTTTCACTGGAAGAGGTTTTAAATTTTTAAAAAACAAGTTTTGTCTTTGAAGAAAGCGTCTCCAACGTTTATCTCGATAATTAAAGTGTTCTTATGTTAATGTTATAAGTGTTGACCTCATTCCTGCGCTAACGTTCATGCCGTTTTGTTTGTGGTTTGTAACGTGACGCTTTTCAAAAGTTTGCGTGTTGTGTGTCACTGAGATTCTCAATTAAAATTCCAAAATGGCTGCGCCATGTTTTGCTCTAGCAGGAACAGGCATGCATTTCATGAATGGTCATTTTGGGGGGAACTGGAGCTACTCCTATACAGCTCTGCCCTGATGCCCAACTGCCTGTCTGCCATTAACACAATTAAAATAGTTCATAGAAATTGTGCTTTTTTTTATTCAAAAAGACTTAACCATACTGATTTGAATTTGTCAATACTTGTTTTGTCTCTTATTTAGGTGGATTTGTAAAGTTCCACACAGAGTACCCAGAACACTGTGAGACCCTCCTAGACAGTTCCTGTCCCAGCTCCTCTCCTCCACTGTCTGTTCTGGGTTTCGGAAATCTCCGGATCAGCTCAGATTGTTCCGATGGGGAATCAGATCGAGAGCCAAGCAGTGCCACAGAGTCGGAGGAGAGCCCCATCCCTAGCAACCAGCCAGCCTTCCCTGTCCAGATCCTACCCTACCTTTACCTGGGCTGCGCTAAAGACTCCACTAACCTAGACGTGCTGGGCCAGTACAACATCAAGTACATCCTGAACGTCACACCCAATCTCCCCAACATGTTTGAGCACGAGGGCCACTTCAGGTACAAACAGATTCCTATTTCGGACCACTGGAGTCAGAACCTGTCCCAGTTTTTCCCAGAGGCTATATCGTTTATAGGTAAGTAGGCTTATAAATAGCTATGACTAACTTGAAACTCTCACACTCACACTTTCCAGAAAATGGATGTGTTTGCAGTGTCTGTGTGTGTGTGTGTGTGTGTGTGTGTGTGTGTGTGTACACTGTTAGTACAGTGAGCACAGTAACCACATGTAGGCTGGACACCTTTTGGTTTATGACATGTTAATAAGAGCATTAGTTATATAATTGCAATGGTGTATGAATGTGTTTAGGGGACAGGTGGGTGTTTTTAAGCAAATGGTGGTTTATAGTGCGAGACGTAATAAACATCCCCTCCCTAACCGCTCGTTTGGGCTATTACAAACAGCACTATCGCTGTACTCTTTGTTACAGAATAACAACACTTAAATCATGAAGATAAACATATTTTCCACTTTTTTAATGGCATCATGACATTTTCAATTTCGCTTTTGATTCGTTGTTGCTTGCCACAACTGCACCTGAAACCGCAGCTACTGACTTGTTTGTTTGATGGTTGCAAGGCTGTGTAGCGTGAACTAGTTTCCATTGGCTTTAGAGGTAGATTGAGGAAGGAAGTGTTGTCTCCACACTCGGGGATTGTGTTTGATCACAGGGTCACAAGTTAGTTGGTTTACAGCTGTTTGCATTAGTCTGCAGCTAACAGGATATTAGGTGCACTGTTTTCTGGGCCAGTTGAACTGTTAAAACAAGACTTGAGCCTCTCAGTCAACAGCAGAAGGTTATTGAAACACTATTGCGCCATAAAGTGGGTTTCCTCTAACTTAGAACTGGAATAACATTGATAACTTCAAAAAGTCCTCAAACATTAAAGCACAGGAACATATAAATATATAAAAGAAATATAATTTTGAGTAATCTAAAAAACTTCCAAAACGTCTGTAATTATTCAGTCCTGGTGTAACTTTCTGCTGACTGTAATTCCCCCTCCCCGCACAGATGAGGCCCGTTCGAAGCAGTGTGGCATCCTGGTCCACTGCCTGGCCGGCATCAGTCGTTCAGTCACAGTCACCGTGGCCTACCTGATGCAGAGACTCAACCTCTCCCTCAACGATGCTTATGACTTTGTCAAGAGGAAAAAGTCCAACATTTCCCCAAACTTCAACTTCATGGGTCAGCTCCTGGACTTTGAGAGGACACTGGGGCGCCACAGTCCCTGTGATAACCGTTCCACCAGCAAGGAGCAGCTCTTCTTCACCACACCCACAAATCACAACGTCTTCCAGCTGGACACGCTGGAGTCAACATGAGGATTGATTGGACAGCCTTTTTTTGTTTCCTTTGGTGTCTCTGAGGTTTTCTGAGTCTGTCAGATACCCAACTAGCTGACACAAGCAGCAAGTCAGTTACAGTATTTCTGCACCAAAAGGAACTACGTAGTACGTTACAAAGGAACAGAGCTCCTATGCAGACTCCATAACATCCAGTCTTAATGCCTTAATACCTAACAAGAGGATGAGTTTTGCTATCCACCATACATGGCATTAATCAGTGGCCATGTACAGCCATAACAGCAGGACATTTCATAACTTTTCTATTAAATCTACGATTGTTGTTTGACTGTTATTTGTTATTCACCAGCTGTAAAGTGGATGTTGATGTATTACTCTTTATTAGTTATGATCATTGCCTTGATGGTCTAAAAGGATTCTCGGGCCAATCAGAATGTTTTCTGAGGACCAATACAAGATGTTTTGATGGTACTTTAGCTGAGGGAAATAAGCTACTACAGCAATCCGGCCTTGAATTAATGTCAAGTCTTTTTTTTTCTTCTTCCTCTTCTGATGACTGTTGGCAGATCTCTTGGCAGCAGAATGGAGTTAGCACATTCTTATGCTTTCACTTTGAATACCTAACCTAATGTCTGGTGAACACAAGATCAAGTGGGCCCTGCAGCGAATATCAAAGTTAAAACATATTATTCCTAAGAAACGCTCCTGTACACTCTGTTGCTTATAACTGCATTATTTGCATGTGATTATGTTCTACCAAGGAACTTTTTTTGTAACCTTTAGGTCATTTTGCCTAATAATGAGGCCTTGACCATTCCTTAACGTGATATTGAACTATATGATACTTACCAGGTCCAAGTATTGTGTATTGGACTGGCTTTTTGCCACCATTGATAGGAACAAATGTGTAAGTAATTAGTGTATAAAGGAATGGATGTTCACCTTACTTTTTAATCTGACAGTCTTCACTCTGCAGCTACTCTGTGGCACAGCAATGTTAAGGGAAACATGGTGTATAATTAGCTGTTCTCTATTGCCAGTCTCGTTTCAGAACAAATGAGTGAGTTTCATGTATGAGAGGAAGTGAGTTTGAAAAATGTGTTCTTACCTCACAGAGAGACACTTTCAGGGATTTTTATACAAGGCATCTGTATCTCATCATGGCCTCTTATAGTGCATCCAAGGGCTGTTTTGTTTGGTATGTTTGTAAAGATGTACATAAAATGTGGTTGTTATGGGGGACACTTTTCTTAAAATCATGAAGGATGCTAATGTCACCCTGTTTTGACCCTTATGTATAGTATATGTAAAGCTAAATGTCCAAGACATTCTGTACAAGTTTATACAACAAATATATTGTATATTTTTACTTGAAAAGCTTTTGTTTGTCTTTTTTCAGACTGTGGAGTTTTGTTTTTACTGAAAGTTGATGGCACACATTTTCATAAACCCCCAAAACAGTAGTGCCTGTGTGGGAAAGTGTGCTCTGAGAAGTCAAAGCAGTCAGTCGTGGCCCTGTGCTGTCCAACCCCAAGGCTCTAGGTGTGGTCGTATGTCTGTTTTCTGTCCACTCTTGATTCTTGACTTCCTGTCTCTCACAGGCTTTCTGACACAAAGACAAGCGGCGGGGCCAGATCTGTCAATACCACAGTGCAGACACACCCACTGCCAGTCACTCAAACAGTGCTTAAAGGAAGAGGAAGATGACACAGCATGTACTCGACTCTACCACAGATAAAGACTTCCGACAGCTCTCCTCTGCAGCTTTTGGGAAGTGATAAAAATTAATTGCATGGTTGCACAATAGAGGTGTCCAAGCCTTGCTTGGTTTTGTTGTTTTAGTATGATTTAAACATTTTATCTGCAGAAGTGCAACATCCTCTGGAGCCATAAATGTATTTTATTGTTAAAAAAGAGGAAATAAGAGTGCCCTAAACTTGGGCAATAAAGACGTATTTAAATAACACAATATTTTATGCTTTCGCAAAATATTAACAAAATGCTATTTTTGATACGCAATCAACAGTAATGTGGATTTAATAACTAAATGAATAAAGGTTAATATGAGAAGTTATTAGCCAGGCTTTGTAAGTTCAGAACAGTACATCACTTTAATACAGCCTTTAAAACCAGCAAAGGAGAACACTTATCCCATACTGAATAACATTATAATGATTTCCAAAATCTTAGATGATTTCTCGTTTCATCTTGGTGTTTATAAAAACGTGATACATAATCAAGCTTCATCTAGTATCCTCACTTTCATGCTGCCATTTTGATCCGAAAACTAGCATCATTTGTTTGCTGTACTTTTCATACTTTTATGATTCAATTTAATAAGGAAATATTTACACCAAAGTTAAAATTAATGTATCAGTTTTTCTATTTCTCTTCAAAAACACTGAATTCCAGGCTGAACAGGATCCAGGTGTTAAAAGGTGAATCAGACTAAGTAAATACTTGTTATTGCTATTAGCAGAAACAGGTTATGCTTACTTTCCTTTCTCACCCAAAAATCAGACGACTCAAAGAATGTACAATTCCAAATTTATGTGTGAAGTTGCTGGAGGTATTACATGCTTTGTCAGATTTATGCTTCCTTCCAGCTCCCTGCATGCTGCCTTGGATTTGTTATTGTTTCTACCTTGTCTATGAGATTTATTCATATGTTCTGAGCAGATGACAGAAAGATGATGCAGTGAATTTCCTTCCCTGAAGAATATTATTTCACCAACTGAAGCCAAGCTTTCTAAGACTAGTGGGGGGAAAAGGGGGGAAAA
>JAQLOL010000002.1:19996505-20008285 GCA_029783665.1 Naso thynnoides | reverse complement strand
TTAATCATCCAAAGGGGATCTGAGTAAGTGTGTGAGTGTATGTATTCCTGTGTGTGTGTGTGTGTGTGTGTGTGTGTGTGTGTGTGTGTGGGGGGGGTAGAACTACTTTTTTAAACATTTATAAAACCTGTGTTTTTTACAGACAGCTGGTGCAAGTGGGGTCAAAAATTGTGTTCTCCACTTGGAAAACAGCTGGCTTTGGGGACACTAGCTATTGTTATAGTTCAGTGACGGTTAGAGTAAGGATAAGAATTGGAAAAGTAGTAATTATGGTTAAGTTAAGCCTCCAGGAAAAAATATAAGTTTATGTAATTCCTCCAAAAGGCGCCTGAGTAAGTTTGTGTGTGTGTGTGTTTGCGTGTGTATGTGTGTGAACTACATACAGGTCCATATCCGCCTGCATAACAATTAGCCAATAGAATAACCCTTTTACTCAGAACTCACACACATGCGCACATACACACACACCCTGGCAGAATAAATCTGAATGAAGTCAGTTACATAATACTGATAGATTACTACCTATGCAAATCCCCTCTATCTCACTCACTGTCAAAGGTCAGTGTTACAGGGGCGTGTGCCTCTCACACACAATGATCAAACAGGCCATAGAGTGGCTTATGTGTCCCTGAAATCCACATTACCAAAGGTGGCTCCTAACCGCAGTGTGTGTGTTAATAACAGCTGGCATGAGTCATCAGGCCTGTCTTGCGTAACTGCGTCACTTCCCCACCCAACTTGCTGCTAGTGCACCACACCCCAGATTCATTCACACACTCTGCTCTGCTGCTGCCCAGCCTCCCATTGATGGCAGGGAGAGCACTACTCATCCTCTTCCACGCTGCAGATGGCGGCTTATAGAGCTTATAAAAGACTCTGGCAGCACAGGGGTGCAATCTGTGCGATAGAATAATGAGCACGTTAAATTTTAACATCCCACGACATTTTTGCACCTCTTATTATCACTTGGTCCCGATGCAGTATTTTTGGTCAGTATGCCTGAACTGAAGATGCTAGTGCAGTTGATATAGTGAGTTGTATTTGGAACACTGTTTGTTCTGATAGAGCAGCACTGCTGATTGGGGTTTATAATCCCCAAAGTAACACAGACTATTAGGATTGAATGGAGCTAAAAGGACCCTAAGGGGAACAGAGAGAGATGGAGGGAGGTGGACTGGCCTTCGGACGTGTCATCAGTCAGGCCACTGACGTCACCTGCTCGCACAAAAACACAGCCTTTCCACATAGCGAAAAGATAAGTTTCAGGATTTGACAACAATGGTTGCTTCCAAAAATCATACAGATTTTCTATGGAAATTGTAAGACATAACTGATTACTTTGTCATATAGTCGAAATGAGATTATATTTTTTTATATATTGTAATGAAATAATGGTGTGTTCATTTTTTTAAAGATTGACCACTTTGTGAATCAACATGTTAGACGTATGACACTGAAGATAGTGATGCCCTTTTCATCCTGAAAGGATTTATCTCTCTCTTTTCATAGACTGGTATGTAAGTACTATCTGTCTTTGGAAAGAGTGCGGCTGTGCCATGAAATCGCCTCATCTCCTTAATCTTGTAACTGAACCAAACAAGGAGATAAGACTGTGTTTTCCTGCTGACATCAAGTGGCCACAGTGCTAACTGCACGACAACCTCACGTACTCAAATTGCAGCCTTTATTATGTCTTTACAAAGCTTACAGAAACATTCAAGCTGATATGAATATGTTTTTGTCTTGTCAGGAATTCCACTGAATGTAACATTACAATCTAAAATCACTAACAGAGAAATTAGAAACACTTATTTCTTCTAGAATGAAATGTTACTTGGTGAAAGGGATGTTTCTACTGTAATGATTCAGATATTTTAATGCATTACCAGGCATGTAAAAATTACACCCGTTTCAACAATAGAACTGTTATCTCTTTGTAAAAGAATAGCATTCTTTATAAGGACAAAGGCATCTGATTGTCAACTGGTGTCAGTCAATCCAGATCCCCTAACATGGGCACTAACATGATTAGACATAAATAGCTCCTGTCTCAACAGACTGTGTAACAAGATACATGCAGGGAAACCATGTAAATAGTCCACATGCCACAGAGAAGAGTCACAAAAGAATTAGAAATTACACCGATAAATCAAAATTTAGGGTTGATCATGGAGCTTCATATAAACACATCTTGTTTTGATGTTTTAACTGTAATATTTCGGACCTCCAACTGCTTATTTTAATTAATGTGAGACAGCTGGGCAGGACAGAAAGGAGAGCACAATCATCTTGTACAAAATCCAGAGACCAGCAAGGCAAATCAGGTATGAGATCATAAAAATAGGGGTTGTTTGCTTCTCAATAACAAAAGTAAATTTAGTGTCAGAGTCATAAAGCGCAGAGTAATACGACACACTTGTGTGACTCAGTGTTTCCACAGATAAGAAAAAAGAGAAGTTTTTATTTTTAGAGTGACTATTATGACAAAGTTGAAATAAGGTCATTTAAACAAAATGAAAACTAGACAACTGCTCTGACAAATGCAAATTGTTTATTACATGAGTGCATGAAGAAATATGCAGGTGTTTTGGGGGCATGAGGGGGTTTAAAGTCCTGAGGGTGACATAAGGAAATGTATACAGTGCACATCAGAACATTTACAATATACAAACTTGCTCCAGTGTAAAATGATGATTAGTCTAACAGAGTCTGGTGTAAAACTAGGTTTACTTGTGGACATGTTCTGTTTTGTGCACACATACATTTGCTGCCCAGCTAAACACTATCAGTCCCCCGGTAGGAAGATTTGTAAACTGGCTGTGGCTGTTCAGAGATGAGATATCAATGGAAACAAACACGAAGTTGATGTTTCAAACGGCCAAAATGGAATACTTACATAAGTAATGATATAATAATAAGTAATTAGGATACATTTACACAAATTCATCATACATGGGCATTGAAAGTAGTTACAGGCTGTATTTACAACAATGCAAGACATGGTAGAAAAATACAGAAACATTCAGCTACAGTATTCGACTGAATCTTGCAAAGTCGTTCCATTGTTTCTATCATCCAAGTCGACTTCCAGTTTTCACAGATGACCATGAAGTCGCAGAGAAATATAAAAATAACTCTGGATGTTGTGCAGGATTACTCCACTCCTTTCATGAACTCCAAGAACTCTGCAAAGAGGAGAAAGGAAAAGTTAGCATTAGCCACTGAGCCCGAAACAAATTGCTGAGAAACTTTAATATCAAGCAAAAGTCTTTGATGTGTATTTTTGAGGAATAAATGATGAATGATGGATTATGGAAAACGAGTGTTGGAGCATTTGCTCCATGTAACCGTTTCACTGTGTCTCCTCTGTCAGTTTAACACAACTTAAACTCCTCACCATCATAGTCAATTTTGCCGTCGTTGTTCTTGTCCCCGTCTTTCATCAGCTCCTCAATGTCGTCTTCAGTAATCGCCTCTCCTGTAGATTCCAGCATCGTTTTCAGCTCATCCAGGTCAATGTAGCCATCTGCATTCCTGCACAATCAAAGGGGTAAAGTACATTAATGCACATCACAAACCTGAGTTAAGCCTCACAGATGGTAAAGGGGGAGGTGGGGTGTTATGTTTGACATGTGACTGATCATATCCTTCATTTAAATATTTGAGAACCATCACAGCAAGGAAAAAGGAAGTATGGCAAGTTTTTTCTTTGACGTTCAGATGAGATGTCTGGCTTACATGGAGTGGGTGTTTGAAATATTCTGTGCTGTCAAAAAGGATTATGCAGAAAACTACATGCTGTACTCTGCAGAGCTACTTGGCATTTTGTCATAATTGCACACAGGGAACATACTTTGCCGGAAACCTCACCATTAAGAGCAATTTGTTTACTAGTCTCTAGTGATTTTTACATGAAAGCATCCTCTTGTTGAAGATATTTTGTGAAGTTTCATATCTTTGGATTCTCCCAGGATGCTGCTCTCGGGGAATTAATTCGTACAACTGACAGATATAAAATAGCAACAGGGATGAAACATGAAACTCACTTGTCAAACATGCGAAACAGCTCCGCCAGCTCTTCCTCTGACTTCCCTTTGCTGTCGTCTTTCATGCACCTCACCATCATGACCAGGAACTCGTCAAAGTCTACAGTGCCACTCCCTGCACAGACACACATATACACACAATGGATAGACTTTTATATTATAAAAATCACCAGTACTTTCTAAATGTAACCAACAAATATTTAGGATTCAGAAAAAAATTGGTGTAATTTGTGTGGCCAATTATACAGTCTTGACCCTAAAATTTCTCCTACATTGCCTTAGTGAAAAAAAAAATCCCCATGTTTCCACAACATCACTGTTTTATCAAAGAAATCCAAGATGCTATTTTTGCTTTATGTTCCATCATTACATCCAGCAGAAAATTCAGAATGACTTGTGCATCATCTGATACGCATTTCCCTTTAATTCAGCCTGACACATCTTGTTGTGTGTGCAATCTTTGACTATCATTTGACATTAAGTTCAGAGGTTTTAAACTGCACTCGTCTCACAACACGATTGCGCAATGATGGACCTGCCAGCTGGTCCGTGGAGATGAAGAGGTCAACAATCAATCAACCGGTCATTTAGTTTCTTGCACTGTAGCTCAGCGAGCGGTGTTCTGATTTACCGTCTTCATCCACCTCGTCAATCATCTCCTGCAGCTCCTCCGGCGTGGGGTTCTGGCCCAGCATCCTCATCACCTTCCCCAGCTCCTTGGTGCTGATGCAGCCATCCTCCGCATCTTGTACGAAGATGTCAAAGGCGGCCTTGAACTCTGCAGCACCGCAGAGAAACAAAACCGTGTCATTGACAAATGTGGTACGAACTTGGACAAGGTGAGGGACACATACCTTGCAACATCATCATGTATACTGTGCAGATGACTGTAGAGTTCATTCATATTTGAAAAGACAACTCTGATGACTTTTCAGTACATGCCTAACGTGTACAGTGTGAAAAACTTTGTAATTTACGCACCATTTTTCTGTTCATCTGTCAGCTGCTCAACCTGCAAGAAGTAAAAAGTTTAAATAATAAATGCTTACATTAACAAGCAGTAATGCATGTATGACTTTTGGAAATTAGCTTATTCTGCACATTGTCACTTAATGTCTCTTTATATCAGTGTTACTGTTACATTATTGTGCAAATAGAAACTATGCTCAAAAAAGCCATATTTGCTCAAGAAGTGTTTAACTTCTAGAAATGGGCTAAGTGTGAAACCAGTCTCTGGAATAGATTACTTTTATCGGTTTTGGTAAATCTTAAATCAACAAAAGTAATACTTTGGTCCAAGCACTAACACACCAGTGACAAAACACAGAACCTATATATCATAAGTGAAAACCGTAAGAGGAGGAGTTAAAAATAAACAGACAGGAGGATCAGGAACCACAGATAAAGGACACAACACACAGTGCTTTAAATTAGCATAGCTGTGGATCTGACCCAACAATGGAACAGTAATCCTGGAAAAGCTACCACGAATGAGAGAGGGAGACAGCTGTTTATGTAAGAGTTATTGTCTGTCGTCCACTAAAAATTAGACACACGCGCGCGCACACACACAAACTCCTCTGGTGCCGATATATGAAAAAAAATTCATCTAAACAAACATGTAATGTACATTCCTGTGCATTTTTACTGTCTCAGCTGCACAGCTCACTTGGGATATGAGTGGACGGGACAGCCGGCTGACTGTCCAGGCTGAGGTGGACAGACAGACACACAGCTAGCAGGCTCATAGATAATACTGGAATTCAGTCGTGGGGGGTTTATCTAAACCTGAAGCCCTTCTCTGGCACCAGAGAACCATGGACGCAGAAGCATCTAAGCAGGTGGCCAAAATTAGCCACGTGAAGTGGGGCTGTTCCATTTGAAGTCATGGATGGAGCAGCAGTGTGCAGGCCGTTGACCTGTCCTGTCAGTGACCCCTGAGTGGCTCCTATCATCTTTGATAGGGCTGAAGTAGAAGAACATCTAGAGACGTATATGGTGTTACAGCTCTTTTGACATGAGCTGGTGATGGAGGTAATGTGCTGTGCAAGCCACATCAACAGGGATTTGTCAACCATTCAAGTTATGCCAGATGAACAAGCTGATGGAGGACTTTTTTTATACCACAAATAACTACACGAATGACAGAATATTCAGTATAACAACCAATTAAAGAGGGCTAAAATTTTTGTCTTACATTGAACATCACAGATCATATGTCACAAACTGATAAAGAATGTTAGGGATTATGGTTTGTAATTCAAAACAACATCACTCTCATCCCAGATTTAGTCCTCACACAGATTTTTGGTGAGCCTCCAACAAACTAAAATCACTCCATCAGAGGATGCCAACTGCACACTTTCAGCTGTATGAGTTGTGAGAGGACGTACCGCTGCCTTGTAGATGTCGTTCATGTTGGAGGCTCGTCTGCTGCCTGTCCTGACGGCGTCCTGACACAGAGGAAGGAGGTACTGTCCAGCTTAGGGCAGGACACTGGGCTCATCCCGGGAGGGTTTTATAGCTGGAGACTGGCGCTGTCTGGTCCCTCCCCGAGTGGACTAGCCTCCCCTCAGCATGTGTCCACAAATGCATGTGTGTCATTTGGCCAATCTGTCACAATCACCAGGCTCAGATAAAAATGCGGCAGCTCTTAGGGGGCATACTTTGGAATGGAATGAGGTGGAGGGGTGGCTGACATGCATGGTGAAGCCTAATCTCCAGGGAGAGGGCTATAGAGACACTCAACATTCCTCTAGACCTGGACCACAGACACAGAGGGCTCAAGAGGTTGTACTCTGTGTGTGTGTGTGTGTGTGTGTGTGTGTGTGTATGTGTGGTGGAAGAGGAGGTAAGAGGGTGTAGGCCAGGATGGAGATGCAGACTACAGCCAGCAGACCATGAAGGGAGGACAGTCTGTGGAGTCAGAGCAGAGGAAGATGTGAGAAGTATAACTGAGGCTCAGAGAGAGATCATCAGATCATGATCCCAAAGACGGATATGTGCATGGGTGTATGTGCAATAGTTTTCATGGTGAATACTGCAGTAGCTGAAAACCCACAAGAGAAAGTTTTTACATTAATGATGGCTTCATTCAATTTAAGGATCTTCGTTAGCCATGCTAGTGCAAAACACCAGAGCCCTGTCAATATTACACATATTGTTATGACTTATTAAATTGTCTACAGAAGAAATGGATTATTAGTGAAGGCAAAAAAGAAATCTTTAGTAACATTTTACCTAAAGCATGCATCTAAAATGCATTATGAACATACTTATAGTGCGTTACAGCGCACCTATAGTGCTGTATAATCATAGTTATAAGCAGGGTCAGGGTTAACCCTAACCATAACCATAACATCTATAATAAATTGTGTGTGTGTTCATAATGTGTTATAATATGTTTTATATGTTCATAGAAAGTGTTACCAAATCTCCTTTTTGACAGGGCATCCTCAGGATTTTGTCTGTAGAAATAGAGACAAGTAGTGAAAAAGCAAAAAAAAAAAAGCTTTGGGGGGGGGGGGTTCTACCTTAATAAAAGTTTTTTTAAAGATCCTAAAAATATCTCTTTCTAGAAACATGGTGCCTGTCTTGATAATCCATGCACATCATCACCATTAGAATTACTTTATGATTATTTATTATTTATTTATTATTAGAATAGTTCCTACAAAAACTATGTTGTGTGCTGCGCAGATTAGTAACAGTGAAAGAAATAGATGCTCATGATTCAAACTTTTAAATGTTACATTTTCAGTGTTATTAGCACAAAAAACAAATTCCACTTGATTCCCGAGTTGTGTCAGGGTACAGGGAAAAATCATGGAAACAGCTATTTCAAAACCATGGGGAAAAAAAACAAAACAAAGATGCTATGAGAATTAAATATTATTTCTAATGAAACTATAACTTTTACCACAGATATAAACATACAAAGCCTGCATTTATTTTTATCAGGTGCACAGTGATATTAAAATCATACACATTACATCTAGCTTATCAAGAACACAATTCTGTCAATTCCTATTCTACACTATTTATGAGGATTTTATTCTTCTCCTTCATGTACAACATAGAACCAGTCAGGAGAGGGCGCTGTTCACTATATATCGGCTAAATTAAGTTGTTGCACAAGGCTGCCTCTGGATATCCAATTTATCAACAGTGGGGAAGGTGAGAAATCTGGGTCAAACAAACCAAACACTTGCAGACCCATTTAAATTGAATTGTACACAGTGAAAGACTTTGCAGCATTTTTTATGTACTTTTGAAACAAGGCCATCTCAATCACTTGACTGTGTGATTCACAAACACACGCTCACACACGTGCTCTCACACAAGCTCAGAAACACACTCACACATGCACACACACACACACTCACAGAGCATGCTGTGGCAGGCATTCTAAGTGACGAGTGATCATGCTGGTTTATAATGGGATGCTAATGGGGACTGGCATAGCTTACAAGCATCATACATCCACTCAGAGAGAAAGAGGGGGAGCTCGCTGAATAACATACATGTCCAACTCTTACACAGATACAGACGCAAATCTCCTGACAAAGACCTCACATCAGTGCACATCAGTCACATGCAAAGGTGACGGGTGGCTCCATTTCTCCATGGAAAAAGACAGCCGGTGAGGTGGAGAAGGGATGTGTGTGTGTGTGTGTGTGTGTGTGTGTGTGTGTGTGTGCGTTGGGGGTGCATTAGGCAAAATAGGATTTTGTGCTGGTTTTCCTCATGTGTTTCCTCAGCCATTTGTCAAAATTTCATACTCAAAACACACAGCGCCCATTGTTCATTTACTGTTGGATTTCAGAACAGAAATGAATCGTCATCAATGGCACCGATTGCTTCAGCCGAAACCCAAAGCATACTGATGAGTCCACATGGTCAGCCAGACAGATTCGTTTGGAGAGCTGAGTGCAGTCTGGTTGGTGCCAAGAGTGACGAGCAACTCTGCAGGGGGCACTGGATTTTAATGTAAAGCTTTCTTGAGCGTGCACACACACACATACACACACACACACACGCACACACACACACGCACACACACACACGATGTAGTACCAAAGACTGGCACACATATCAAAGAAAGCATATGGAGTGCTGTTTCATTGGAGCTCTCCACCAATTTCCTCTTACAGAGGAAGGCTGACGAAAGAGCCAGCCATCTCCTCCACACAGCGCAATCAGACAGCGCATCTCAAATCCACAATTCACCGCACACCGCTTTTTGAGGGGTTGCCATAGAAACTCTGCTGGGTAGAAGCGGGCAGAAAATGAGAGGAGATGAGCGGGGCTATTTCCCCCTCCACCTCCCTCTCTGCCTCCCTGCCACCACATTTTGTCCTCATAGTGACTGTATTATTTTCTATTCTTTGCCTCTTCCACGCATACATGCGCACAACAAAATTGCACACAGATATCAGGGTCACAATTACGGTTAACAGTGATTATTTGTGCTCGAGAACCACTCATGCAAATTAACTAAACCCGCAAGTCCAAATGATTAAATTTCATGTCTCAGACTGAATGCTGCTTGCCTTCACTTCTTTTATATTTGCATCCAACCATGTTATGTGAAATTTTTTGAAGTGGCACCATCATGCATATTGTGCTTGTGGATATGACTTTACAGAATAATAGTTATCTGACTGACCTGGTGTTCAAAAGGTTAAATTTCCATCGTCTACCAAAATCTTTTCCTTCAGAAAACATTATAGATTCAAAGTGTGCAATATGTCAGAATGCCTGAGGCGTAACATCTCATGCTAGCTGTAGTGAATCAGCTTGACTACATTTGTGAAGATCTACTACTATACACATTATGTCAATTTAAATACTCGTGTGATATAATGATTGGGCTGACGTGCAGCTGAGCTTGAAGCATAGGTCCTAAGCTCTCTCCTCCTCCTCCTCCTCCTCCTCCTCTCTGTGTCCTCACCTCCTTGATTGCCGAGGGGAGGAGGGGAGCCGAGCCTGTCAGCCTTCCTTTCTTTCTCTCTATTCTTCCTCCCCTTCCTCTCTCCATCTATTTCTCTCCCTCTCTGCCTCCTTTCATTGATGACCAACCTGTCAGCAGCTCCTGTTGTGGCAGTCTGTGAATGCACTGCATGTGACTGAATGATACACAGTATTTTTCACCATGAAAGCATCTCTTCCTGTCCAGTGAGTGCTTTATTGGAGATGCCCAATCTCTGATCAGTGACAATGTCTAACCCAAATTGAAGGATTTGTCTTTAGAGATGGGAGAGAGGGTAGTCTTCAGTTTGCTTCACTGCGTTCAGTGGTTCCTTTCTGAAACTCTTTGCACCGAGGCACTTGGCGTTACACAGTGTTCCTTACATCAGAGCTCTAATGAGGCAGTGGCCACATTAGCTCCAGCGCCGATAGAGCCTCGCACTAACTCTCTGCCAGGGGGCAGCGTTTTCCAGTCCACTGGTCCACCAAGTCGCCTACCACCCTTTCTACTCGACGCCACCTCCCCCCTCCTCTCCAACCTCTGTAACAGTGTATGAAACACCCAGAAAAGATTTACTCTTACTTACATGTATGGCTAAAGAAGTTTCCTCCAAACAAGAGAGAAAATGTGTTTGTTATATGTGGCAGCAAAGCGAGCGGTCAACACTCGAATGAGCTTGGCAGTGGCAATGCTGAAAAATAAATGGTGGTCAAGTGAAACAATATAATCAATTTTTTTTCTGTTTTGACTCAGTGATGAATACTGTGATAGCTAATGCTAACTAGTCGTGTAAATGTGTGAAGTTTATTCAATATTATATTAAAATGAGAGAAAGTAAAATAAAAATTGTATTTGCTTTCTTTGTTTTGTGTTGTTTGCCTTCTAGTCTCTAAATGCCCTGATGTCTTCATGTGTTGTGATATTGACGGGGATCACTGGTTGATGTCTTCCTGCACACAGCATCAAAAATAAATCAAAAGATTGCCCCCCCCCCCCCGAAAAAAAAGTATATTAATACAAGCATCAGTGAACTCATTTTCTGTGTACATGTAAGTCTCTCTACATGTATCCACACTTAGTCACATCATCCAGAAGTTTGTAGCTGTCCCTATGAAATCAGAATGTGTGTTATGTTGATTGTGATTTTCAGTCATTTACATCAATCGAGGTACATGCAGGTGTGTTCAGTCGGCAGTTTTAGTGGGAAAGCCATGATTCCACACTTTCCATCCCCAATTAACAGAGAGCATGCAGGGAAAGAGGGTTTATTCAGTTACATATGCTCATCTCGTTTGCCTTACTGATCCTTTTTCTGACTGAGGTTTGTGCAAGTTAGAATTTAGACCTGACTAGATGGCTCTGAAATGTCAGTAGCCTAATGCCTTGTCCACATAAACACGTGTATTTTTAAAAATGTACTTTATTGTGCAATTTGGTCTTTTGTCCACACGCAAACGGCGTTTGAAGTCCCCATAAACAGAGCTTTTGGAGACTTCCAGCCGGGGTGAAGATAATTAAAAACCCTGTTTACAGAGTTGTCCTGTGAACGGGGTAAACAGGGTTTTTGGCTTGAGATGTCATATTATTTGCCGTTATTACCTGTTTGACGTCTGAGGTCGCACAATTTCCCCTCGTTTACATGCAGGATATGTGCAGTGGCAGAATTGTTGTAACCTTGCTCAGGGAGGTTTTGACATGTTTACACATAAATGTAAAGTTACTCTTCCACTCTTCTGAGAAACAGAGGTGTCAGAAGGTGCTAA
>JAQLOL010000002.1:19976377-19986589 GCA_029783665.1 Naso thynnoides | reverse complement strand
TTGTGAGCTTTTAATATGATATATATATATATATATATATATATATATATATATATATATATATATTACCTGTGTCACATCTTGTCCACATGGCATCACAGGGACAGCAATATTTTACAGAACAATAATAAGTTTCAGGTGAACATACAGGAGCTACAGTTTACCTTGATTAGGAAGGTTAGGCTTTTTTTTCCCCACAGGTTTTCTCCAGGTAACTAATTTAAATATTTTAAATTTGAACAGCAATCTTAGACTTTGTGTATCATGCATATATGTATATGTCCAATTTTATGTATTTTTTTTCTAAACAAGATATTTCCAGTAAAATGAGAAAAAAAAATTGAATGAAACTCATTTGAATATGTCAAATACAGGCCTACATACGTACATTTCTACTATTTCAATTTAAAGGTTTATTATATGACTGTTGTGGTTAGGGTTAACATATTAAATAAGGGGTCCCTATCATCTGTTTTCAGAGGTGGTGTGGGAAGAGAGGTGCTGAGTGCATGTGTTTGGTTTGTACACATACATAAACACACAAACATTGTAAGTCTAGATTACTAGTGTGTGATGATGCTGTATATCTACACACATTTTTTTTAACAGTACATTATAACAGCCCTCCTAATTGTATTAAATTGTTTGCTCATTTTGAGAATCAATCATGAAGGATTATCTCTGTAAATGAGTTTGTCAGCAGTGAAACCCGTATGTCTAATTTGCTATATAACCTTTTTTGAACTGACATGGTTGTTTAAACAGTTGTTTAAGCTGTCATTGCTAGAGTACAACCACATGCATGGCTCTAGTATAATTCATTTCAAAGGCCTTTTTAATCTTTGACATGCATTTGTATGTTGGCGTATATTTCTGTGTAGCCTCGATGTGCCTTTTAACCCTGCGAAGCCTAATCTGCACCGTTAATGGACTTTTTGAAGAAGTTAATTAACCATTTTCAATGATAGCAGCACAGCAATCCCAGTAGAGAGCCATATAAGGAGGGAGAGACGGAGACCGATTATGCTGTTGCCTAGCAACACATGTACAAAATTTGAAGCGATTTAGTGCCCCCATACTGGTTATCATGGAGGTCATATGTTTACTAAATCCACACCGTGTGCTGGCTGTCACACAGGGCTGTCAGCAGATCAACACCGGTGCCTGTTCCCATCCTGCTTGTTGCACGTTGATGTGTTGATGCAAAACATGTTAAACCCGCACCTACGGAAGGCTGGATGTCTCTTGAATCATGGCTGCCTAATTCCATGGATTTGTGGGAACTGCTTTTCTTTTGTATGACTGGCAAATGCAACATCAGAATCCCAGCAGAGGAAAAAACGAGTCTTTTCGCAGCCGTGGGATTTAACTTCTTTGCATAGTTGATCCCTTCAGAAAGGTAAAAAATCAGGGGAAAAAAGAGAGAGAGAGAGAGAGAGAGAAACAGAGCATGCTCCACAAATTTGGTAGATGACTCACTCACTATTCCTGAAATATCATTGGCCGGCCCACCTTACTGATTCCTGCATCCCACAATACTTCACTACGCATGTAAATAATATCTGGCAAAAGCTGTTTGTTATTTTAAAAAACTGTCCTCTCAGCTTGTTTTGCCTGTTTGTAAATGTGTGTGTGTGAGAGAGAGAAAGTGAAAGAGAAAAGGATGCATACAAAAAGACAGAAAGAGAGAGACGAAGGGAGGGAGAAAGAGAGAGGCGAGACGGAGCTGCTGAGGCACTCACTTCACAGCAATTTAGGTCATGCTAAACAAATGCTACACTAAAGAAGCACAGACATTAAATAAGAGCATCTAGCCTTGAATTGATTTCTGCGTCTTTGGCGGCTATACACAGTGGAAATCACAATACAGTGCGGCTGTACACATGCAGGGAATGTCTCAGGTGTCTCTGTGCAGCCGTGCAGGTGTGGGGTAAATTTCATCAATCATCCCTGGGAGAGCAGTCCAAATTCTATTCATGCTTTATATAGAAATATTGAGTAGGCTGTTATTCGGTTATGCCTTTCTTCCCTGCTGAAATGCATGTATGCCAATTCCTCTATCATCAAGACACAAGTGGAACACACACACGGCGGTATTGTACTCCTGACACTCTCTCAGTGCTCACAAGTCAAGTAAAATGTACAGCAGCAATCATTGTTCGAGGCTGATGAAAACAAAAAAGAGACAAGCGGAGAAAAGAGGCTGCACATGCAGGCTTCTGACAGTGCAACTCTCTCTGGTATTACCTAAAACGACACATTTATATATAAATATGCAGCTAAAGATGCCTTGCTGTCAAAATAAGGATTGTCTAAATATGTGTAGAGTTAATGGTTTTCTTTTTGAATTGTGTTTTGTCGATTTTGTTTTAGGTGGCACCTTTTCAGCCACCAGATTTAAGGGGATCAAAGCAACATTTTCCCTGCTATATCACATGTACATGCATCATCATTCTGCATTATTATGTTCTTTATGATTAGCATTAGTGGGTGTACAAATGGTGCTGTTACATTAAGATGCACTATGTATAAAAAGCATATTCTTCTTCTACTTTTTTCCCCATAGATTGTCTGCATTCACCAGATTGACTCGCGTGTTTACAATAAAAAATAAAATGGGATGTGTACACAATTCCAGGACAGGGAGAAAAACAAGTCTGCGACAATATGAATAAAATATGTGAATTGCTTATGATTAGCATACTAATGACTAATCATCATGCTAATCAGTTCATTTTGTGGCCTCAAATTGCAGACTGGTGTTAAGATATGTGAATCCATGAAAATGCATTCTGAAAACTGAGAAAGGGCTCAGAGAATGCACACAGATTACCAGGCAGTTAAAGAAATCATTTTCAAAGCATGGGTATTAAACGGCACAGACGTGAGGGGAGGAAACAGAGGGCAGATTCATGCAGTGGCCTGTCATCGTCCTCAGGAGGACATTTAGCACGGCTTGAGTCACAAAAAAGAGAAGGTGTTTTCATTTCACATGAAAATATATTCTCATCTGTTTTGTTCTGAAAAACAAAGTCTTCCTACTTAAAAACTCAAACATAAAACACACATAAAAGCAGCGTATTATTAAATATTTATTTCCGCTCAAAATCGTTCTTTATTTCAATTATTTTGATTTTACTAGCAGAACTAGGCATTTGATTCTGTCTTACATTAAATGTGTAGACATATTTTTGTAACAGCACATTATTTGAAGAATTATATGGTTTGATGCCAGTTCTGAAATGTTTATGGCCACGTACAAAACACAGTAATTGTGGCTGTGTCAATAAAAAATGACAAGGAAACAAAAGGAAATCTTCAGTGTGAAAGCCTCCCCAGCACTGAGATGATTTTACAGCCAATGGGCCAGTAAAGAGGGGCAGCCCAAGCCTCAATCTCACTCACATAAAAGCCATTACAAGAAAGGACAAGTAATCCCAGCCTAATGGAGCACGTACAGCATTCACAAGGAGCCAAATACGAGCTTCCAACCGAAATTAAGAGACCGGGGGGCTGGTGGTGAAAAGGGCAGTGAGCTGTATCAAAGCAGAGCTGCGGGGTTAGGAGGTCAGCTGGCTGCGCGTCCATGTCACCAGCCTATTGGACATGCCTGTGTGCTCCATCAGCAGGTGTATAAATATGTGTCATGTTTCACACTCCATGTCCGCAGGGACAGCAACCCAGATGGGATTTTAAATGCTGCATTTCATGTGGTATCATTTAGTAGGTTAGTTCACCCCTCATTGGTTTGCCATCTGGTGCCCTCTCAGCCTGTGATAGGAACATTCACACTGGAGACTAAACGCTCCTGATCTCCCTGCCAGAGCATCTCCAGAAGTTTACACTACAGGCAGCGTGCGCTCCCTCGACCTCTGACATTTCCCCCACCCCCACCCCCAAAAAGTGGGGGGAGTGCATCTGCAAATACAAGCAGCACACGTGGAGATTAAAGCAAAACTGCCAGCATGGAGGCAAATGGCAAAAGCTCTCAGATGTAGTGAAGTTAGAGGCAGTGAGAAGCAAACGTGACATCACTGAAAAACAGCTGAGCTGAAGGAAAACTTGAGTCTAATATTCAAGTAAATCAAACAAGTGGGCCCGTTTATACAGGCTGGTGAATCACTTACCGATGCACTTTAAAACGACGAACTTCTCTGTAAAGAAATGCTTTGTCCTCGTTTCTGACTTTCCGAAGATTTTTCTTTGGAAAAAGAAGAAAATAAAAATCCGCGACTTGATCCAGTGGATTTGCTGCCCATGTGACGCGTTTTTTTTCCCAGTCCAGCGGTTTGTTGGTTTTTTCTTCCGATTTTAAAACATTTTCTTTCTCTTTTTATAATTTAAAATTTAAAGATTATCGTCCACGACTTTATTCTTCGCTTATCACCCCCTCTCAATTGTGGAAGACGTCGGGCTTTGGACGATTACAGGCAGAGTTAGACAGGCAGCCAATGTTCCCTCCCTTTATTGACGGGCTCCCTTTATCACAATTTGCCAGATTTGCAGACAGACGCTGACTGGCCTCACCTTCCAAATACACGCGTTTGGACCCGCAAATGCAGCTTATATTACCCTCCATATGTTTCCATTTTGTACCTGCATCATACATTTTATCACTGGTGGGGTGGGAGGGGGTGCTCTTTTATTTATTTATTTATTTTGTAAGGAGTGGGTCACATTTTGTGTCGCTGGGCGCAGAGACGTTTATATTTTTAAACACTTAAATCCTGAAAGTGTTTGGAGGAAACAACCTGAATTAAAAACTAAAAATAAACAAATAAACCTCAAAAGTGACCAAAATCTACCACTTTCAAATTAGGATGCTCTTCACTGACAGGCACTTTGCATGAATTAATGAAACTTGCTTGCCCCTCTATCAGGGGTAATGGCAAAAGATGAATGCGAATACCTGTTATTGGTGTTTATTAAATGTGGGGGAATGGTAAAACAAATAGAAATATTAAAAAACAAACATGCTGCAAGTGCGATATCAGCGCAGCCTATAGAAGAGGATGAAGAGGAGGAGGGGGGGCGACTTTGAGATGACATTGAGGCTGTGTAGATGGGAGTTGAGTCTCTGGTTGTTGATGTTAGACAGTCGCACAAGGCGAAGCGGCTGCTGCCCGTGTTGATTCAGCCTCCTCCTCCTCCACCTCTTCTTCCTCCTCATCCTCCTCCTGGTCTTCAGCACTGCTCCCCTCTGGACAGCTCCTGCTTGGACACCTCTAACGGTGCATGGTCCCTTTAAGTCTTTTAATGGAAGTAAAATCTATTTATGTTCCAAGAAATATTGGGAGTTTACAACTTCATCCACAGGAGGAATCTGCGGATACCTCGTTTCGAGATTTGTGGCAGGCAGCGTACCCTCGGCGGCACAGAGCACAGATTCATTGTGAGTAAACTGGCTGCTGAATTCTTGCGTCTGTCTGTGCGTGAGTGCGTGTTTGAACCCACACACAAACGAGTCTGCTTAAATGCAAGCTTCGGGTTTTTTGTTGTTTGCAGCGGTAGGGAGAGTGATTAAATTGTGAATGAGAGTGTCAATGTGTTGCTGGGGTCAATAGAATGACTGCATGATGCGCTCTGCACCGACATGCTACAGCCAATTAAATGCAGAATTGATTGCTGTTTGCTAGTCTATTGGATGGTGCGAACGTGGAGACGCATTCTCGTGCGTTTAATAAAGCGTCTGGTTCTCAATTAACCGGATGGAATGGGGTGGTTATTCGTGCAGACGGATGCGTAAAGCTTTTACGCATTGGACATCCCTTTGTCTGTACTATGCGTTGTGTGTTCCAGTTTGTTTGAGATCTCTCTGGATCCCTGCTACTTGCATTTCTGTATGTGGATAACTGCTGGGAGAATCTGCAGGTGGTAATTGGTGGACTTGATTATGCTTAATTCTAATAGGCTATTTGTTATTGCGACGGCGCGTCTTGCGCTTGAAGTGCATGTTTTGGATCTTGTTATTTGTCTTCAAGTTTTCTTTTTTTCATTGATGATAGTAATATTAATTTTCATTTTCTTTTCTGGCACATTTATTCGCAGACTTTGTTTTGGCTGTCGTGTGTGCTGGTCTGGTTTTGGCTGCTGTTAATTTACGCGCAATCTGTCGTATGTGTTTTAGTTATGAGAGCAAGTCCAACATGACTTTGCCATCGATGTTTTTTTTTTTTTTTTTTTGGCTTTGCCGAGTCGGATATGAATGAAATTTCTTTTGCCAGGAAGCCAAATGTTCATGAGAAGCTCTGGCCTGCGTTTTTGAATGCATATTTCTTTAAAACAGTGTGTGTTTGAAATGAATAATATTGTTTTATTCTAAATGACGAGGAGTGAATGAATGTAGTTTAAAATGTGTCCATATTTGCTTCACAAGTAACCACTTTTTTCAGCGCCTCCTGAAAAAAAAAAAAAACACGACCAAATTGCTCTATTCACGATTCCAGGTTAACGGCGACTGACGAGCCGTGTGTGCACAGGCTTCATCTCCAGACATTCGGTCCAAAGGTTAGGTCTAAAAACCGCGAAGCTGCTGTCTACGTGGACTGGTGCTGAAGCCTCCCGTCCGACTGCCAGGACCTCTGCCAAATCCAGAGACATGGCGACGAACGGCACCAAAACGGATGGACAAGTCACAGAACTAAACGAGGTGGCCACGAATAATGACAAGCCCAAGTCACTGGACGTGAAGCCCGAAAAGAAGAAAAAGGATTTGCCTGATAGAGAAACATGGGCGGGAAAATTTGATTTTCTTCTGTCGTGCGTGGGTTATGCAATTGGACTGGGAAACGTGTGGAGATTTCCCTATCTGTGTGGAAAAAACGGTGGAGGTAAACATAATTTCTTTCACAGCTAATTTAAGCAAAACTGCACGGCCCATTCAGCTCCATGATGCACACAGTCGAGCTCATCTAATTGAACGTGTCGGTTACATGAGTAGAATGAATCTCAGCCACATTTGCAAGCCAAATTAATTGACGTTGTGTTGTGGTTTTTGAGTAATGCGTCAGTGCAGTTTGAGCCTGAGACTGGTCTTCATTTTTATGTTTAACTTGATGTATTTTGTCCACCCAGGAGCCTTCTTGATTCCCTATTTTTTGACACTCATATTTGCTGGAGTGCCCTTGTTTCTACTGGAATGCTCCCTTGGTCAGTACACCTCAATTGGAGGGCTTGGTGTGTGGAAACTGGCTCCTATGTTTAAAGGTACACCTCACTGCAACTAAATTTTTCTGGATTATTGTATCTTGATGGCAGGCCTGTCTAAAAATATTTATGTTTGGTGCCTTCAAAAAATATCTGACTATCTGGATTTATGGAGGCCATATAACACACATATCCAATGATAGTTTTACCACCCTGCCTAATTCGTTTTTGTATGATAGGTGTGGGCCTTGCTGCAGCTGTCTTGTCCTTCTGGCTTAACATTTACTACATTGTAATCATTGCTTGGGCCATTTACTACCTGTACAACTCCTTCACCACTGTAAGTATAACATGGTGTGCTCACGTGATTCATAAACAGCTGAAAGCAGCACAGGGTCAAGGTTGTTATATCAGTTCATGAGGGATTCTAGCTTGTGTAACCTGTAAGAAATTTCAAATCGCTAAATATGTCAAGGAGGAAAAAATATCACTGTAATTTTTGTTTTTACAGGATCTTCCATGGAGCTCTTGTAACAATCCATGGAACACAGAGAAATGTTATACAAACCACTCCCTTGCAGATACCACCAATCTCACCAGTGCAGTGGTGGAGTTTTGGGAGTAAGATATTGACTGCTTCCTCTTGCTTTCACAACAGCAGAGCTTTAAAGTATCCTGCATGCATCCCCAAGATACATAAAAGACAGCCCCCTCTGCTGAATGCTTATTTCTCTTTGTGGATAATAGTCTTGTTGTTGCTTGCTCTGACTTACAGGCGCAACATGCATGAAATGACCGATGGCTTGGAAAAACCAGGCCAGATTCGAGTGCCATTGGCAATAACACTGGCCATCGCCTGGGTGCTTGTGTACTTCTGTATCTGGAAGGGGGTTGGCTGGACAGGGAAGGTAAGACGTTGGCCAGATTTGGGAATCCAAAACCCTTCCAATAAGCATGCGACAGCTATGCAATATTAATCAGTCTAATATCACCTCATCAATCATTCAGATCGCAGTCAGCACTGTCCAGATTTAAAATACAAGAAGAGACTTCAAGCACTCATGTTCAGTAATCCTCCTTTGCCTGATGGTGGCTCCTCTAATTCCAATTCTCCTGACACATTGTCTACACTGAGTGTGGATTCATGATAGGAGGAGCAACAAACAGCCATACGCTACAATCTGGTTTTCTCCTCTCCCTCCACTTGGAGCAGTTTCGCTCTCTTGTGGTGCCACATTTCGAAAGTCGAGCGCATCACGTGACCATGGCAAATAAAATTTGTTTTGGTCACAAAATACCCCATCCCCCTGCACAAACTGCTTGCACAGTGTCAGGAATGCACACAGACATTCAAAGTGAAGTTGCAGTGATTTCTTTGCTGAATATTTGGTCGCTTTTTTAATATCTTTTGGAGGAGATTGAAAGCATTCAGACTACAAAATCTTGATAGCCCTCACAAAAATATCTGAAAAGGGGGTGAATTCAAAATTAACTAATTATGCATGCATCCTATATTTACTTATGATGCAGCGGTGTCATCACATTCAAAACTGTCTCACATTTTATAGGTCGTTTACTTCTCTGCTACGTATCCCTACTTCATGCTGTTCATTCTCTTCTGCCGTGGGGTGACTCTACCTGGAGCTAAAGAAGGAATTCTGTTCTATATCACCCCTGACTTTGAAAAACTCAAACAATCAGAGGTAATGGCGTATTATTGTATGATTCATACCTTTTTGCCTCCTGCCTGAGTGAGCAGAACTCGGCCTCACGCAGCTAAATGGTTGTGTTCCTTTTGTCAGGTATGGCTGGATGCAGCAACTCAGATCTTTTTCTCCTATGGACTGGGATTGGGGTCACTTATAGCTCTGGGCAGCTATAACCCTTTCAACAACAATGTTTACAGGTAGGCCTGCTGATAAGTCATGAATAGAGATAATCTGTTAAACACAGAGGATGCTGCTGAATTTAATACAATAGAAGAAAATATAATAGCAGTAATGGCAGTAATTAAATTGCTGCTATTTTGCTGTATTATTCCCCTATATTAAAGGCTGTATTCAAGGATACTGGGTAAGAGCTCTTAAAAAGTCTTATTAATGTGAGTTACTGGCATGAATATAATAACAGTCTAAGGAGGAGGCTGTTTCTTCCCGTGCATGCTGGAGGAAAAAAAAGCAACTATGACTGCAAAGCCTGAGTGTTTTCTCCAGCAGCCCCATCGTTCTGGGTCACATAAACAATCAGTTACGTAAAAATAATTGCGTTCATTTTGTGTCCTTGTTTCAAATGGATCTGTCTTTCTACATCTATATCTAAATAAAATATGACATTTTTATGATTTCTCATGAGTTTCTCAATCAAACCTTCAATAAAAATTTGTTGTTGCCAAACATCTGTATGATTAAAAGGCATAAAATAGCAGTGATGCTTTTTCCCAGCTACTTTTTCAGATCTCAGTGTGTTCTGTGTCTTAATACAGGAAAGAAAACAAACAAGTCAACCTAAAATCTTTGACAACAAGCATATTTTATATTTTCTCTCCCCAGAGACTCTGTCATTGTGTGCTGCATCAACTCATGTACCAGCATGTTTGCAGGCTTTGTGATCTTCTCTATTGTTGGCTTCATGGCACATGTGACAAAGAAACCCATCGCCGATGTAGCAGCTTCAGGTAACTACGGATTGCACGTGTGCTTTCCTCTGTTATAGTTCTGTCTCTGCACAAAAAGGTGCGCTGTCACTGAGACCCTCTTTGTGTGCTTGCAGTCATATTGCAGTGCAAAGAAAATAACCCTGATGAGATATGATTTTCCTATTCACTATCCAGGTCCTGGCTTAGCTTTTCTGGCCTACCCGGAGGCTGTAACCCAGTTGCCTGTGTCTCCTCTCTGGGCCATTCTGTTCTTCTCCATGCTGCTCATGCTGGGGATAGACAGCCAGGTAAGGGGCTTGGAGATGATCTGCTCATGGGTTGACCTAAATATTTAAAAATGCACGAACAAAAAAATTATCTTAACCAACATAAGCATGCTAAAAAGATGATCGAAAAGTTTTTACAAGTTT
>JAQLOL010000002.1:19941186-19952638 GCA_029783665.1 Naso thynnoides | reverse complement strand
AAGCTACAGCCTTTTGAAATCTTTAAATCCAAACAGAATATTTTCCTAAATAAACTCTGGCGCCTAGAGGGTTAAGATTTTACTAAACTTACTTATGACTGTATGAATGATATTGCACCTGCAGACTTTGTTGCGCTGTTGTGTCTTTTACAATGGCAATACTTTCCAGCCTTGAGGCTGGAGGTGGTATTTGCATTCCTTCAGAGGCCCATATCACCTTAATAATGTGATTCTTCTTCAACTTGATTTATTTATGAGATGTTATTTTTATTATTTAGTTATCTACAAGAATAGAACTGCAGCAAATACTATAACCTCCCAGCCAACATCTGTCATGGAAGAAAATCTGTCAGGACTCCTATAATAAATTTGGAACAATGACTGCCAATGGTTAGTGATAAAAGCATCCGGGGAACTGCATAAAATTGCACAAACCTGTCTAATGAATCCAAGATTAATACATTCAAATATGAAATACTTTTTTTTTATACAATTTACTTGACCAATGAAATTTAAAGAGCCAGTGGGTTAACAACACCTCAGCTGACAGGGGATAATAGCTGACACTGTAATTTTTTGAAAAGCACTTACAGCTGAGTGGCAAACAATCTGCTCATTTTGGTCATGTGGTCATCATCACAGTTAATTCGGTCGTCCATTTGTTCTTCCCCGTACTTCCGTTTGCTTGGGCAGTGTGGAGGAGGCCCAGTATTAGCCACAGCAGTGGGCAGGGAGGCTGTCCTGGACTCATCTGTTGGAAAGAAATCGTCACAAAGAATAGTCTAATTTAAACTAAACAGACCAACAAGCACATAACTCCACATCAAAACCCAAACTATTGCTACTATTACTGCTATTGCTAAACACATCTACATTAAAGGAGAAGTTCAGTTTTTTGCACATTAAGTCATATCATCGCATTTAATACAAACATATACAAAGGTAAATAGCAATATTATGATGAATGGGACAGTCTCAAGAGCTGAAGCTTGTTGTTGACGTTACTGCTAGCTTAAAATAATAGAGGGAAAGAGGCACTAACTGAATCCTTTAAAAAACACAACGCTTGTTGTAAAAGAAGAAAAACTCACCAAATGTTCAGTGGTATCCTCTAATGTAACGACACCAAAACACAAGTTAAACAGCCGCTTATAACCCCGAAAAGCCTCTTTCGGCTACTTTAGGAAACAAACAAACAGCCTTTTCTGAGTGACATGCCATTGTTTACATTCGTGTAACAGTGTCAGAACATCAGTGGGACACGGCTGACCATTCTGTGAGTTTGTTGTCTTTTAAAACAGGCATTTAATGTGTTTTTGACAGATTTAGTAAGTGCCCCTTTCCCTCCATTGTTTTCAGTTGGCTGTGACATCAGCAACAAGCTCCAGCTCTGTGGACTGCACTGTATATCGTTATTTACCATTGTTAATGATTGTAATGAATCCTATGATGGAGCTTAATGTGCAAACAAAGGTGTGCGATTCAGTTAATTTGGCGAGGGCATACCTTCAATACACCAATGTGTTGGTCCGAAAGTAATACAATAGAAAACAGCTCACTTAATTTTATTTACATTATAAGGAAAAGACTGACATCGCACATAAGGAATCACAAGGACTTTGTTCAACCTTTAGAGATGGAATTGACTTTTCATGGGAATTTTGATTGAAAAGCGTCAACTAAGCAATAAACACAGAAAAACAAAAACATTTTAAAAATTCATAAAATCTGTTTTTACTTTGTTTTGAGTACTTTTTGGAGGTTATGGCCTGCCCATACTAGACACAAAGAGTTTATTAGTTAAGATTGATCCCATTGAATCAAATAAGACAACAAAAGGGTTTACTGTCATTACTCTGAACCTCATTCAAATGATTTATGTAATTCTTAAAATTATATATAGTTTCTCCCATGCTAAATAAGAGTGAGTGGACCCTTTTCAGGACCACAGGAAGGCTGATATGTACTTAATGCTAGTATTTCTGGTATTACAGATGTTTGATGATTGACCTCAAGAGTTTACATTTTGCCAAGTGGAACACACATACACACCAGTGCTATACTACATACTACAAGAAACAAACAGTGGCAAACTAACCTTCATAGTGCAATCTCCCGATGTTATTGTTCATCTTGTCCAGGAACTGAGAGTTCAACAGGTCCATTCTAGTGAACAGCATTTACACGAACAGGCTAGTTGCTAACATCGATGTTAGCAAGATATATCAGCGAAAGCACAAAAAAACTTGTGTCCTGAAGAAGAAAAAAAATTATGAGTCAAGTAGTGAACATAAGTGCAAACCCAGCTTACATATAAAACAATTTAATGGAAATGGCTGGTACTGTCTTGAAGTTAGCGGTTAACGATAAGTATCCTGAAGCTGACGTGAACGTTTGTAAAGCTAGCAGCACTGCTAGCTAAACATGTAGCCTCAGCTAACTGCTACAATGTTAAGCTAGCTTTACCCAGCTTACGTTACCTTCAGAAATGGCTAGATAAGTTAGACAATAACGTTATATTTGCTGGAATTGTGTTAAATGACTTTATTAAAACAGTGAACTAATGGTAAGCTAGACATTTTTTTCTTATAACCAGGAGCTGATATATTCGCCAGCTAACTTTAGCTACTTTGTCACAAACCAAAGTTAACCTAGCTACGAACTGCTAACGTTAGTCCTTAACTTTGTGTTTAGCTAACGTGAGTTTAGCTAAAGCTTCCCGATTTAACAAGCGAGATCGAATAAATGTTCAACTTCACTAAGTTAGTGGCAACTTACAATTGAGTTAACGTTACGTCCTGTAAAGTTAGGCTTATATCCAACAACAAAAGTAGAAAGAAACGTCAATAGCTAATGTTACTCACTTCATCGACGAAATTAGCTTTGCAGCTAAGTCACTACATCACCATGGCTAGCCCAGCTTGCCTTTGCGCTGCTCTCACGCACTTTCCCACCGCACTGGTCCTCACACAAAAGAGGGGTGAGCGGCCCTAGCGGAGACAAGGCGAACTGGGGCGAAATGACTTTGCTTGGAGATCTCTCCAACATAAAAAAGGTATGACGACATTTAGCTAAAAAGTGCATTAGTATAGCAAGACTATGAATACCGTAATTCGCCACCAACACGGTAACGTTAAGGATGACTGCCTTTAGACAACACGAGCAGTAGCATTTAAAAATAAAGGCTACGCGATTTTAACGACAGCACACTGCAGATAAAAAGTGTTTCAGCAACACAAAACACCAACATATATATAAAATACATTTATTTAAAAGTTTGACAACAACTGTATAGCAGTCAGACAAAGCTTTTCCTTGTTTGTTGTGTTTTAAAATGAGAATTTAGAAATAATACTTTCTTTTTTTTCAGTTTTAACACATGTTTAATTTGTTGTAGGCTGTTAATTGTGATGGCGTTAGGTTGGCTACGTTTTTCTATTTCTCATATAGGCAAGTTCATGACATTAATAGATGGGTGGGACTTTTCTGCTGTCGCCAAACAAAACATGAAGGCATAATCACTTCTCTTCACATGCACAGCACAGCACTACACCACTTCTACCAGCTGATGTCACCCTAGCATCCATGTCCGAGTTACATTGCATGATGCAGCCTTTCTCAAGTCATATCTTGCCCCTATATATGACTAAAATTGTAGTCTGTCCTTATCGCTATAAATATCGACAAATCAAAAAATCGATAAACCTAAACACTCAGGTCCATCCAGAATCAAAGGATATGTAGACAAGAATTCATCTTCACTCTATATTGTTTTACATAATACACTGTTCATTAGAAAGATTACACCAACACCATGCATGGCCTTAATGTATAAATCCAAAAAGTCATGAATCACAAAGAACCCAGAGAGCTTTACAATCTATACAACATATAACATCCTCTGTCATTAGATCTTAGATTCAATTCGGAAAAACTCCACTGCCCTGAACAGGAGAAAAATACGCTAACTTCACAACAAATGCATGAGTGTAAAGAGAACCAGACAGGTTGACAGTAAAATTACAACATGGAGAAAGAGAATGACAGTTTTAACAAAATGCAAAGATGCAAGCTGTAATTAGAGCACTGACTCAAGCTCTATGTGAAGCTCAGCTTCGACAAATTGTATTCTAACTTCTTTTTTTTCCAGGATTATCGAATCATTTATTACCAGTTCTTGTGCAAAGAGGAGGGAGTTTGTCTGCAACAATATTTTATCTAGTCACTTATTGTCCAGTTGCAGCACTGAAGAGTGGCCTGTTTTATCATTCAGTGTAGTTTAAATGTCATGGTGGCTCAGAGAGTGTGCTCAAAAATCAACAGTTTACCTACAGAGCAGATTTTAGTAAGACAATGGCACCAGTAAAAAATAATATCAGTAATTTTATCTTTATGGTTTGTTTGTAGGAAAAATACTCAGACTGAGAAGTTAAAATTTCTCTGCTTCAGCAATAAGATGTAAAAATCCTTAGCTTATTGTGCAGCGGACTAAACCGTGCAGTCCATAGACCAGATGATCTTTGAGCAGTTGCATATTATTGATTTATTGCTCTGTTCCTAAGCTAATTTCAAAATGTCATTTAGTTACGCTTTTTGGAAATCTGGTAGTCTGCGGTGGTTTCATCACACAGCTTTAGTTCCTTTTATATTTTTTTAGATAGACCAATCAAACATGTTAGATCAGTCTAGTTATTTATTATAATTACAAGCAAGTGACTGTTGTTTCCATTGCGGCAAAAATGTTTTTTTATTTATTTATTTTTTGTTTGTTTGTTTGTTTGTTTTATGTGTGCAAGGGAATTGCACATCATGATAAACTGTGCAACCCATAGTGAACATGTGCCGTCCAGCTAGGTCTGATAAAGCAGTGAAATAAAGCCCGTTTCATAGGATATTGTAATAAGTAACAAAAGTATCTATATTTGCTAACTCAATTGGAGAGAGGGTTTTTTGCATACATGTGTGCCTCGAGGGACTGCTGCTGACGCTTGTCCTCTCATTCAGCATTGCCCACCAGTCCTAACAGCCATTTTAGATCTCATGGCTGTATTTTACAAACAGAAACTATGCATGAGCGCAGGAAAACGTGAGAAACAGAGGAAGCAGAAGCGAGAGGATTGTGCTCCCTTTACCCTCCTGCACTTACACTGGAAACCCCTCTATTTTAAATGCGGTGGATCAAGAAAGCATGACGCTTGTGAGACAGTAGAAAATGGGGGAGGGGTATGGAAGGCAGGCACGCCAGTGAGTGAGGGAGGAGAGGACGAGAGGAGGAAGGAAAGGCACATTCAGTGCATCATTGGCAATGGTTGAGGAACGCACAGGCTGAGAGGATTGGTTGAGGCAGAGTGAAGCGTCACTGTCGGTGAGGGGGAGCTCTGAGGATGCTCCGCTGAACTGGGAGGGAATACAGTCGCTGGGAGTTTGCATTGAGAGCTCAGCCATTATCAGCTGCACACTAAAAACAGGGACTCCTCTGCAGAATCATTTTCCACACCCAGCGCTTGTTGACTCTTCTGCTCTCTCAGCTGCAGCCATGAATTATTTGCGTCGGCGTCTCTCGGACAGCACGTTCATCTCCAACCTGCCCAATGGCTACATGACAGACCTCCAAAGGCCCGAGCAAGCTCAGCCTCCTCCACCTGCCTCCACCACCACTGCCAAGTCTCCTACAACTGGGCCAACACCTCCAGCCACGTCCCCTGCTCCAGAGAGGAAGCCCCAGCCAGCTCAATCCACTGGAGCCGGTTTCTTTAGCTCCATCACCAACGTTGTTAAGCAGACAGCTGCCTCAGCTGGGCTAGTGGATCAGACCCAAGTCACGACACCTAAGAAGTTCAAGATTCTCCTGGTAATTGACGAACCACAGCAGGAGTGGTAAGATTGTGTTGCGCTACTCAATCCTATAGTTCATCTTAAATCATTGGTAACCATGTTTTTTTTTGCTTGATTGTGCTTAATGCTGATTTTCCCCTCACGATTCATTTAAATGTAGTGGGCAGGTAAGGGTTAAAAATACCACTGAGACAACATCAAGCATCCTGCAGATGTGAATGGGTGCTACTGCTGTGGTTTAATGGTACAGCATGCCAGTGTTCCGATAATACATGGAGACAAGCAATACTCAAGGAAATATGGTCCATTATTTCTCAGCAGTAACAGCTTTACACCTGGATAGGGGCTTTTTATTGTCCTGTATTTTGTCAGTGTTTAAAGATTTTCCTTTTTTTGTAGTATTTCATTTTGTTGTACATTTTGGGCTAATAGAAAGTAGGGTTTGTAACAGCCTCGTGTAAAAAGAATATGAATAATAAAATTGATTATATCGCCGTGTATTGTGTCTTAGAAAAATGAACGTTCCACAGGTTGTCCAGAATTGTGAAATGTACAGTATTTCTCTGGAGGTAGTCTGAATACTGCAGTGCTTTCCCTCCATCTATGGGGTTTCCCTCTGCTCACTGATAGCAGATCACGTGACCTGCCCTGCGCTAACATAGGGAGCAATTAACTGCAGCTCTCGGTGCATCAGGTTACTTTGATCATACAAACGTTGTGCAGCCGATCGGTAAGTCAAAACACAGAGTGGACAAAATGAGTAACATCAGCTGCATGGCTGTATTTCTCAGCCTGCTGGGAGAGCACGCCATTGTGTCATTCATGTTAAGACTGGGCTGACGTTTAGGCAGTTAAGCCGTAATTGTGTGACAGTCAGTCAGTCTTACTCAGAGGTAGCAAGAATCTTTGTCGGTGTGAGGAATTAAAAACTCTGTAAATAAGTATGCACATGGATTTAGAGGATATCTTTTGGATAGTGATGGATTTCTTGTCGAAAAGTAAAGAATATGGCAATTCTGTCACCATATGATCAACGATTGTTTACACAGCTGGTCATATTTTACAAAGCAGAGTGTGTGCTAGAGCTCTGCAGCTGGATAATGCAGCAGATGCACTGCACATTGCCACAGATCATCGGTGATTTCTATTCCTATTATAAAGTTGGATATTATTATGTGATGGGGATAGAAAGCAGGAAATTAGAACTCAACGTCATGGTGCCTCAGAGCAAAGACACAACTTTCACACTGGATGATGTGCAGACTTTGTGGAAGGTTTGGGCTTTTTTCAAGGCACTGGGATAAAATTCAAACGAGATCATTTTGCAAGGGGATCACATCAGCTGCAACACTTGTCAACATGTTTTGACCCATGAGTACTTAGCGGTCAATGCTGCATTGTTGCATGAGTTCCCAGTAAGTTTCATAAATGCATTTTCTCCAGGAGGACATTTTGTCACAATGTCACTTAAACACACACAGGTGTACAAGGTGAAAACATACCAGCCATGTTGTTGAGCTTGGTAATTAAATCTACATCCCCATCTTTATGCACTGGTCAACATTCAATATTTCGTAGTGAGATCTGATTTTAGATGAGTAAAAAGAAAGGCAAAATAATGTAATTTCTTAGTCAAGGAGACAAACCATCTTCAGACATATTTGTTCACCATGCACCATGCAGATGGCAAAAAGCCTTCACATCAGGGATCCATCACTGCAGGATGCCACACAGCAAGGTTAATTGTGATGCATTGTGTGCCACAAAGAGACCATAACAAGATGTTCACTTCGGCATGATTTCCTTTTACATGGAATGAGAAACATACAACACTCAAAACACAACAAAAATCATAAACATTAGAATATCGACTTGTCTAGTTCAGACGGCCTTGCATTGTCCTCTTGTCCTGTTTATGTGTGCAGTCTGGCCATTTATATAATAGAAACCTTAATCAATGTTAATAAGATTAGCCCTCGTCAGCGGGATGGATGCCAGGCTTATGCATTCACTTGTTCCACATTTTTTCAAGGAAAGGAAGCAGCTCGTTGAGGAATAAGGATTTTGGTCTGATGTGCCAATATCGCTGGCAGTGAAACCCAATATAATGAATTCAACTAAAACAATGACATTCATCAAAGGTCAGTCTCACTGAGAATATTGAGTAGGTTGCACTGAGAGTGAGATCATGTGTAACACATCTCAGTGAGATCCGATAAAAAGTAGTTCCTCCAATTTAATGAAAATTTCAGCTTCTTGCGGTTCATTCAATATAGCAATGCTTCACTGTGCTCATAACCTCAGCACACTTGTATGGTTCTAAATTTTTTATGCTTCATATATGTAGTACACATCCACCTGGGAGATCCACTCAAGTACTTCATTCAGAGACCTTCCTCACTCTGCTGCATTTATATTTCATGACAGCTCGATATCACTTGTGTGGGGAGTTGCACATGTTTGCTCACCAGGTTTGGCCTCTTCTGGTTTCTTTTTGGAGACCTTTCACCCAGAAGCTCTAAGACTCCACAGCAGTGCACATGAGTCTTGGCTTGCACTTTGCTTGTTGATTTAGATCCCCATTGGCTACTATATGTTAACAGTATCTACCATTGTAGGTTTGCCTCATTCACATTCAGTGCTCTGTAGTGTCTAGATGTTATGGTAGTGCTACTGTTTAAAATGGTGCTGTTTGGAGCATTAACTGTGACAAAGTTCTAAAATATCACGCTGAGGGTGATTTGGAGGAGAAAGCAGTGACGCGTGTGAAATATTGCAAGCTTTTTCTTCAGCTCTCACAGTATCAAGATAAAGGCCATAAAAATATAGCTGCTGGCAAGCTTTAAGAGGATGAAATGTCTCTGCTTTTTATGCAGGTTTTGCTGAGTACCTGCTATTCTCGGTAATGTTGGCACACCTTGAGTCTGAGGACTTGTTTATGTGCTGTATCTCATTGTGTGATGGGCTCTTTCACATTTCAAGCGAGAGTAATGAGACCTGGTGGCCCCAAGACAGACAGAATGAAACAGAAAAGAGTCTTAAAGAGTAACGGCCTCTGGCAGAATGTGCAGCCATAAACATGCATTTATCAGAGTCAAATCCAAGATGAGATATATGCATAGATATACAGACTGCATGGTGAGGCATTGCAAGGACAGCGGGAAAAAATATTATACACCCACATTAATATTATCATACTGTCTGTGTTATGTTACCATGGCATTATTTGTAAGAAGATTAAATAATGCACGCTAATCATTAATTTTTTACTCAAGAAATTATGCATACAAAGGAAATTACAATGAATTATGGGTGTTGGAGAGAAAAGAAATCTTAACAACTAGATTCTGTAAAATCTAACAGGACAGTAAATAAAAACAAATCTTTGTCCAAGTGTTTTTTTAAATGAACACATATCCAGCAACAAATATTTTTATTATGATTGTCACCATTTGATGCACTGTACCAGATTATGGCTGCAAGCTAATTTGTATCTGCAGTCCCCTGGCAGTTCAAGGCAAAGAAACAGAGCAACAGACAGAATAAGATCAACAGAGTTTCGCGAAAAATTACACGAGAAACAATATAGGTAACTACACACAGATGGAAAAAATGAACAGGACACAAAGTTCATAACTATACACACACACATACACCACAAATCCATGCTTATCCAAAGAAAGCAATTCAATAAGGGCGTAAAACAGAATATCATGGGGACTATTTTAATGTCTAAGTTGTTCATTATAACATATCTTGTTTGGAACATACAGGCATTTACTGAGATCTTGGCAAATAATAAAAATGTATTTCAAGGAGGTCTCCAAATGTAAAATGTCCTGCAATTTTAGCCTTATAAAGACAACAGAAGACTTCAGCATTTGCCATTATTTTAATAAGGACGTTGTTGTGCAACAGGTTATGTCAAGCAGAAAGATTAACGGTTTATAGCAAAAAATGTGATAATAAAGTCAGTGATCACTGGCGTCGCAGCACATTTATAAGTTGACTCCCTCTGTCACTGAGCCAGAGTTTTTACTTGTAAGAGGAAGCTTTTCCAGACAGGCTTTTCTTGTGCCAGGGATTCTGCTCCATAAATTGCCTCTATGACAGGAGGAGCAGATGTATTACTTAAATGGCTAACATACACTGCTTCCTTATTCTCTCTGTAATGCAGCTGAATTTTAAGTAGAGAGGAGTGGATTCCTTTTATTTCGCCACTTAATGTCCAAAATTACTAAAATACATGGGGGACTGTTTAATATAGCACTGGGACATGAATGTTTTGTACTGTGAGCTTAACCTTATTCCAGCGTTACCCACATGCGGAGATGAATGTTAAACAGACTAAGTGATGAGACATTAAAATTCAGGGCTTAGCTCTCCAGGCTCTCGGGTGAATCATCCGAATGAAAAACTGCTTCACAGCAATATGTAATTTGGCAATATGGTCGCTTAATGTTTTATTGTCTATATTGTCTATAATCTAATCTCCACAATGTCGTACTTACTCTCGAAATCAGAAAAAAGGAGCATTTCTTCAGTTTCACTTGGCTTCTCGTCTCATCTTTAATTCCAGAGTACCGATACTGATAAATGATAAGTGAAAATCTATCACCATGCTCCTCTGTCTCTCTAAGTGAGCAACTATAGACTCATAAGACAAAAATCTACAGTTTTAATTGCAGTTCATCAGCAAATGACAAGGAAATATTCCTAACATACACTATCACAATAATGTCCTTTGTTTTTTACGTTAATGCAAGGTCAACAAAGAGAGGACCTGCAATTTGAACACACTAATGCATGTGCTGAGAGATCATGTCATTTGTAGTAAAGGACTGTGTCCTTATGCTGAACTGAACCCTGCAGAGTGATAAAGGATAGATCAAGTGAATGAATGGCAAAATTAAATCAAAGACTCGTCTTTTTCAGCCTTCTTTCCTTGTTTGTTTTCAGGGGTTGTTTCTGAAGCACCGTCTGAGTCTACAACATGTATTGGCAAAGAGTTTTCATCACCAGTCTTTTCAATTCCAGATATAGGAGCAGTGATTCATTTTTTAATGCTTGTTTTCCTCCACAACCGAATGGATCCCGTGCTCTAATTAGATTGGGGATGAATTATTCAGCTTTGCCTCCTCACTAAATATGCAGGCTATGTGACAGCAGGGTGATACAAACTAGTGTAAAAGGAACTCCAGAACAGGTCGTGAAAATGTATCAACACAGGGTGGTTTCATAATGTTGTTCTGCACAACACTTTAACACTGTGAGTTTAAGGGTGAAGTTGAAGCTGTGGGAATGAAAGTCAGAAAGAAACTTCATTAAGGAAATGAAGGAAGGGTTCTTCAAGGTGATGCCCCATTAATATTGATTTACTGTAGATCTTTGGTCAAGCTTACGTTGTCAGACTGAACCCCTGCACATCAGTTCTGGAAAAAAAAAAATCAAAGACACTCTTAACACTGGAAATCACAATTCAACTTGTGCAGTTTCAATCTTTGTTTGCTGTCACATGTAGACACTAATCAATCTTAACCTTGAATCCTTTAGGACAGAAAGGAGTCCACAGACTGCAGGTGTAATTTTATTTAAGCCAGAGAGGCCTGAGAGCTTC
>JAQLOL010000002.1:19927517-19941086 GCA_029783665.1 Naso thynnoides | reverse complement strand
TGAATCACTTAAACAGACAACTCATGGAAGGTGCAGCCATTTTCGGAAATTGGTACAGTTGTTTTTGTTGCTACGGGCAGCAGGAAATGTGTATACTGTAGAAGACTTACCTTTAACAATAATGCAGCCTTTAACAGTGTTCTAATGTTTGGTCACTTTTCTTGTTGCCAGATTAATGGTAAGAAGTGTTGTGAATGCTGTGTTGGCATTTGCCTGCTCATGTATATCAAAGTGGTATATGTTCGACAATAAGTCATATTTTCAGGTTGTTTTAAATTATCTCTCAATGCTATATTAACACCAAGAGCCTGACTGTATTACATTTTAAAAGATAATACAATCTCTGTGTTTATACTTTCAACAGGGCAAAATTATTCCGGGGAAAGAAAGTACATGGAGATTATGACATCAAAGTGGAGCAGGTACTTCAAAAACCAAATCGTTGATTTCCATTTTGAGTGTTTATGTCAAGCAGAATTGAGAAGTTTAAGTCGTTTGTCCTCGTGTGCTCCTCTAATCGTCAAATCCTCAGGCTGAATTCCATGAGATCAATGTTGTGGCTCACGCCAATGGGACCTGCAACGTGAACATGCAAGTTCTCAGGAATGGGACCAAGGTTATGAGGTGAGACACATACACACACACACACACACAATCAGACAGACAAAAGAGAAAATCTATCCTCCGACGTTTTGTGTATCCACCTACGTTGGTGATTCATCCTCGACACTCAGCAAAGTTTGTCGTGTCTGCCATAATTTTACCCTCCAGGTCATTCAAGCCAGACTTTGTCCTCATTCGTCAGCATGCCTTCAGTATGACTCAGAACGAAGATTTTCGCAACCTGATCATTGGGCTGCAGTATGGAGGTGTCCCAAGCATCAACTCCCTCGCATCCATCTACAACCTGTGTGACAAGCCGTGGGCGGTAGGAACCCAGCATCCTCAGACTTTAATGTGAAGCGATGCAGCAGGGAAAAAGGACAATAATGATCTTTTCTCTATCTGCATTGCAGTTTATCTATTAAAAACTGCTTTGTGAAATGATTTATAAATTAGATCTGATTCATTTATCCTTCATTTGTTTCCAGTTTGCCCAACTTATCAACACCCACAGGAAGTTGGGTGCTGACAAGTTCCCTCTGATTGAGCAGACCTTTTATCCAAACTACAAGGAGATGGTGAGAAGCCGTCATCACCCATGTCCTAATGCATTCACAGATCATTTCAAAATATGTTGTTTGATCTGGAAATTGTGAAGAAGAATATAAGGAAGAATATAGGATAATAACACCTTCTCACTTCAGGTAAGCATGCCATCATTTCCTGTTGTGGTGAAGATTGGACATGCCCACTCTGGCATTGGAAAGGTAGAGATTTTTCTTTTAGCAGAATTTTTCAAAATGCTTCATTTCGTTTTGCAAGATACCTTCCTTTTGCTTCAGGAACTTCAGACATGTTAAATATATATGCTGTTAATTTAAGCATCATTCTGTTGCCTCTGAGAGACAATGAAGTGCCAGAGGCCTGTATGTATTCTGGGTCTGTCTTACGTGTGCATATATGTGCACAGGTGAAGGTGGACAATCACAGTAAGTTCCAGGACATAGCCAGCGTCGTAGCGCTCACCCACACATACACCACCACAGAACCTCTCATCGACTCCAAGTATGACATCAGGATCCAGAAGATCGGCGCGGACTACAAAGCTTACATGTGCGTATGAACTTTTGTCGCTTCAAATTTGCAATGGAATGAAAAACAAAGCTGGAATTGTGGAAGTTTGTGTGCTTTATGTGTTTCAGGAGAACGTCCATTTCAGGTAACTGGAAGAGCAACACTGGCTCAGCTATGCTTGAACAGGTGGCCATGACTGACAGGTGAGTGTGAGACAAGAATCCCACACTTCAAATAAAAGTTAAAATGATTAGCACTGTGTCAGCCTGCATATTTAGCTAAAAAAAAGGTTTTTTTATGTTATTCTACTCATTTTTGATCATGATTGTATGTAATGTTTAGGTACAAGTTGTGGGTTGACACCTGCTCAGAGATTTTCGGGGGTCTGCATATTTGCGCTGTCAAAGCCATTCATGGGAAAGATGGCAAAGATTACATCACAGAGGTAGGAGTCTGGCAGTATCAGGTTTGAAAGCTTAAAATGATTTCTGTTACACACTAGAAGTATTTCAGTGCATCAGCCAGTGGTGTTGACGTGCTCCTTGTGGTGCAGGTGGTGGGCTCCTCTATGCCCCTGGTAGGGGAGCACCAGGCTGAGGACAGGCAGCTCATCGCTGAAATGGTGCTGGCTGAAATGAACCTGCAAGCAGAGAACGAAGCTAACGCTCCCCAGAGACCCACCACCATACAGCCATCCCAGGTAGAATAACTATTTGCTCTCTTTAAAGTCCGTATGAAGAACTTTTAACTGGTTATGAAGCGGTCTAAATCTAATACTGATGCCTCACATCTTACCTCATCGGCAAATGAGACCATCACGAGGAGATGGGAGTTTATTATCCTGTCTTTTACAATGCCTTTGCCCAGTCCGCTCAGTTAGTGGAAATGCTCCAAAATGCTTTACACAGACCAGAAGAGATGATTTGTTATGAGCTTGATCAATTCGCTGTTCTCTTTTTTGCAAGAAGGAAAATATTTTTTTGTGTTTATGGCCAAACTGGTATTGTGCAAATAAGTGGTGTGTTTCTTTTACTCTCTTCCAAAAAAATATGCACGCGTTACACAAGATCTGTGTGTCAGTTAGCAGTAACGCTTTTGTCCACTTGCCCTGCAACAGTCGACACAAAATGAAAGTTTCTCAAAGGGGCTTTAAGTATTATTTTTAATACATGATAAAGGCCTTTTTACGTTATTGGACTTTATCAGTTATCCAATCTAGCTAATGTAAGTAATCCAACTACTTTGAGATCTCACTGCCAGAAAACCATCACAGATTTTGTGAAGTTATTTTTTTATTTATTTATTTTTTTTACAGGGAACTGGCCAGAAGGGAGAGATTGCTGGCGAACCCACTAAGAACGGTACTGGACGCCCGCCCCAAGGTTGTCTGCAGTATATTCTCGACTGTAATGGCGTTGCAGTGGGTCCAAAACCAGTCCAGGCCAATTGAATCGCTCAGGAGAAAGGGAGCAAGTCTCAGAGTCTCGACGACAAAGGACGAACCTTAGCTGAACACAAGCGCAGACGTGTGTGGATGCTGAATGCTGGATGCTAGAGTCAGATCTTGGTGAGGGGAGCTTGGTACCGCTGAGCGCTGGCCTGGACCGTGTTTTAACTCTATGCAGTGTCAAAATGTACTGTCTACTTGTTGACCTGTTGATTTGTGTGCTTGTATAGGTCACAGATGTTTCAGTAGTTGTGGATATTTTTTTTTTCTTTGGGGCTTTTGTTGATGATGTAAAAAGCAGATTGTGCCTACACTGAGTCCAGTGCTGCTCTGTGCTACCTGTTTGACCCAGCTATGACTCTTTCATTTGCCCCTGACCCCCTTTCTGTTTTCTATTTTGATGTGTACCTTTTAGATATTGTTCAAACTGTGGACTATCGTGCAGTTTGAAGTTTGTGTATATCTCAATATGTATACAATTCGTGAGTGTGTGTGGCTGTGGTAGTGATTATTTTCATGCTTAGGCTAATAGATATTTACTTTTGTTTTGCATGATTGATACAAAGGCAGGTGCAAGTCAGTTATTAATGTCTGATCAAGCGGTATGTTCACAAAACATCGCTGCTTTACCCGAGCTGTGTTCCCTGTGATTCATGCATTGTGAATGTGTCATAAGAAATGCATTATATAAATTCTACAGGATAGATTTATTCATTACCAAACATGCATTAACACAGTGAGTATGACCGTGTGCTCTCCTGCATACACATACAGCAGAGGAATACGGTATGTGGCCTTTCTTAGAGTTATTTTTGTCATCTTAATGTCACTAGAAAACAGATTATTCAGAGCAATTTTAGGATATAGATCTACACATTATAAATATAAGATTTATTTAAGATTTTATTATGCAGGATGTTGTGCAGGTGTACACTCACAGCTTAAATATATATGTATAATTTTGAACCAAAGAGTAAATTATTTAGTTTTCAATCAGCATTTGCACTCTTGTAACCGACAATGTAAATATCAACGGGGGGGACTGTTAATCCTGCAGTCACTTAGAGAGAACAGTGTTCCCAGACAGTGCTTATGTTTTCAAATAGCCTGCTGTATTGATATCGGCCATCATGGTGGTGTTGCCATGACAACGTGCTCTGAGGTTTTTAGTGTGGACCATGTTACTGCCATTCAAAGATTCAACACACGTTTCGCCCTGCCGCACTCCTGGTCCTGTGAGCTGATGGAAAGTGCAATAGAAATCTTGTTTTTTGACTCAGCGGCGTGTTTGTTTTGAAATCAGATCTTCCAGTCGATTCAAAAAGCTATAGCCTATACATCCACACGTTGAATTGTTTTAAAACATTTCTACTCAAATGTCGTCATCAATCACCTGGTTGTCATCCAGTGGCTTTTGTGGAGGTCATTTCACAAATCTAATTCCCGAAATGGTGAAACAGCTAAAAAGCAACCAAATCAACTGTAAAAAGAAATCTGTACCGTCTCCCAACAATTTGTTTGATATATTATAATATGAAGTATGTTCAGCAAGCTCTGTGTGTGATTCTTTTCCGAGTTGTATAAAGTGCCATTGTATCTGTGAGCGTATCCTTGTAAAAGCCATGCCTGAGGCTTAATGGATGTGTTGTTCTGTTTAATAGGAAATATGCCATGGCATTGATTTCCAAGGAAGGAACATGCAGACATACAAATGCATGGTTAGGCCTTGGTTCAGTGATTAAATATTTGAGGGATTTTACCTAGACGGGTTTAATCGGCCATGTGTCGAGGTGAAACTTAAGTCATCAGACCTGCAGGACTGTCACCAGTAAGGGCCAAGGTAAAATGCTAAAAATATGTACTTTAAAACCGGTGTTGGACTGTTTAAATCAAGATCAGAATACAATAATGTGTAATGTGGAAAAAATTCCTTTCTGGAAATTTCCCCTCTGTCACTGGCAATAAAGCTTCCTTTGCAATATATGCTTCGTCTTTGTGTTGTGTTGTTAGTTACTGTATTTCTTTGGGAGACACCTCTGCTCAACAGTATTACAGGTTTTATCAAACATGCAGTGAAGTGACGAGACCATACAGCAGATCAGGTGCTGGGCGTGCACTGCACACGCTGCTTTGCTTCCAATGCATGAAGTGATTTCTGTTTTGTGGTAGAGATAATTGTATTGTGCCTAGATTCCCTCTGCTTTGTTTGTGCCTTTATTTCAAGATGTCTTTCTTACATGTTGACGGCGTGATGTTACTGTATGTGTGTGTCCGATCGGTTAATATACCAGCGGTGGGTAAGAACATGCAGGACTACATGGACAAGCACAGTACATTTCAAACTTTCTGTCTTTATAACGTGAATATCTTGAGTGATGCATTAATGTGCTGAAATTAGGAGGTGCAGAGGAACCCCGAGGATTTCTTTCACAGAGGCCTCCTCTAAAGTTGACCCTCAGATCGCCAGCAAAGGATGCAAAGGAAAACCACTGAGACACCCACAGCCAAAGTAAGATAATACCTTCAAATCACTTGTGAAACCTAGTCATTATTTACACCTTTGCAATCTACTGCAATTCAAGAAAACAGCTCCGCAAAGAATTCTGCCTGTGTGACATGTATTATGTTCAGCTTTTGGGGATATTTTTGGTTATGTATCAATTGTACTGGACAACTTTATATTTAAGTGTTTCTGATTATTCGCTCCTCCCAGTTACATACAGAAATATTATGACACTGTCAAAATTAACACTATAAGAATAATGAAAGAAGACTTTTTGCCATTTTGTTGTGTTCTGTTGTGCTTGGATTGCCTTAGACTGTGCAAGTGGTCCTAATAAAGTAGGGACTAAGTGTATATATGCTGGAACTCTCTGCACATACAAAGTCATGGTTCTTTTGTCTTCCAGCAATTCCCAGCCCCTGACCCCCATGCTGCAAATGAAGAACACAGTGAACAGTGAGACCATCCTGTGGAGGCCTCATCGTTAACCTATATGATTCCACAGCTGCTCACCTGTATGTTTGCACAGCTGTACAGGATAAATGTCACCGTGTTTATTTCTTCTGTCAATGAAATGATATTAACCTGGTATCTGAATCGTAGAGATATATGCCCGCAAAATGATTAGCATTTTTGGACTTGTTTTAATTGCATCACCAAAAATGTAATTTTAACTTTCAAAACTTTGTCACAGGTTTTAGTAATCAATAATACCTTCATGCAGTTATGTCTGTCTGGTACTCTGAACAGTTAATAATGCTCTGTTGTTGCTAAATTGTGATTACAGTAACTGTCATCAGTAAATATGAGTTCAAATCACTGGTTGCAGTGGTTCTTTGTTCGTTAATTTCTTTTCATTTAAAGCCATATTACTCTCTGGGCCTACATCATCAGGTTATTTGTCCCCACTTTAAACCACAAAGCTGAGGACTCCTGTAGCAGTTGACCTGTGAATGTGAGCTGTTCCTCCTATAATATGAAGTCTGAGTTATGAGGTGAGATGAAGCAGAAAATCATATCCTGGCTCATAAAGCACAGGAAATAAAATTTGATGAACTCTTCATTCAAATACTCTCTGTATGACAGTCACATTTTTATATTACTGCATTTGTAATTCCTAAGACGACTTTATTGTGCAGATTCATTACTAACCCAAGTTTATTAATCCTTGAAATGTGATGTTTATTATTCTCCTGGTAATGCTTTCACCAAATTAAACAATATCCCAGAGACTGCTTAGAGATGCCAATATGACATTATTTGTTCAGTTTTATTGCTTTATGTTTTGACTTTGCAGTTCAGCCAGATGGTGACGTATTAAAACGTCCCAGCAGATCTTTATTCATGCACCTCTGAGACTCTGCGTAGCAACAAAACACCAAATGCGTCCCTCCACACCAAAGCCTCCATCTCTCAGAGACACAACGAGGAAAGATTGATGACGGCTTGCGCTCAGCTCCTGTCGTCTCTGGATGAAGTGAAGAAACTGTGATGAGCTCACGCTTAGATTACCCATCTGAGAGAAAAATGTCAATGTTGGGAAGAACAGACAGATTTACTTATTTAAATGATGGCATATTAGCCCATCAATCATGACAACATTATTCATTTCTCTTCTTTCATTTTAGGCTGACATGTTGAAGGTGGTACACACTTCTACAACGGAAAAAAAACTGTTGTATCAAATATACCTGAGAGTTATACTTCTTTATTTTAAGGGAAATAATTTGGAAAACGAACAAAATATGGATTTTTGTTAAAATTTACATTCAGTATTAAGATTTGTTGATGTGTTACACATATACATGACAAAAGGCAAGGAAAAATTTATTTATACGGCACATTTCATACCCAAAGTTCTTAACAGAAAATGATAAAAACATGCACAGAAAAAATACAAAGAATAAAAACAATAAATGCCAAACAGACATAGACGTATATTTATGTCTGACGTTATATCCCCTGCAAAATAAAGATAATTTACATTTTTTAACATTCTTATAATTACATCACCCTTGTTCAAGTTACACTCAAGACCATGACTGGCTATTAAATTAGTTATGATGTCACAAAATATTTCTTGTATGTACGTATCATTCTCAGATGTAAATGGTTTATAAAGTAATTCACTGTGTTTTGTGTTGCATTACTCATAGAGTGCATAGCCTTATACAAGATATAATCTTATAACCTCAGTATTTCTGGTTTGCTTTATCACTGGTATGATGTTTGTGCTCATCCTCTTGTTATTCATGACAGAAGAGGTTGGACAGAACTTTGTAAACTGCCAGCAGCCATCAGCTCTGGTGCACTTCCTGCCTACAGATAAACCAAAAATAAGTGACACGGCTGCAGAGGCCTTTCTGTGTACTGAGGGGAGCATGTGTTAGCTGAGAACTCTGATATGCTGGAGCTAGATCAGACTACCACATCTGGTATTTGTCTTAAAACAGCAGATTTATGTGTTTTCTTAAAACAAATATCAGCAAACATCTCCACATAAAATATGCTCACCACTTTGCACTCACGCAGCTTCCAGATGGCACTGATGTTTTTCTCTCGTAACGAGCAGGCTGACCTGTCCTGGTGGTAGAAAAAGCCACTGGAGAACTCAGAGGACTGACACTATGAGCCCTGAAGCTCCAGCTGAGGAGCTTCCGTCTAGACTCCTCCCAGCTGTCTGCCAAGCTGCTGCGCAACGTGAACAACTTGTGCCCTGTGGGTGCATGCTGCACTGACCATCTGCTGGAGAACACAGTGGAAGAGAAGTGCTGACTTCTTACAATAAAAAGAACTGCGATAAACATGGGGATCTTTGAATATCATGTATGCAAGTAATAATTAATAACATGATTTTAACACTACTTGATGTCACTCGTTTGAAATGGAACAAGACAACACTATCAGCATCGCGGCTTTCCAGTTAAATGTGTATTTTAGAAAACCCAGCAGACACACAGAGCTTCTCGTTGCCATCTGGTGGAAGAGCTGAGGCACAAGAGGCCTACATACAGTATGATTATGGTTACATAATTAGCAACCTGAGCTGCATGAGTGTGCCTTCACTTCGTCACAGGATTGAAACAACCATTTAAATAACAACACAACACACATACTTTCCATGAAACAATTTTTTTAATGCACATGTGTCTCTGCCACAGTATCATGGATAAAGATGAAGGTCAACTGGAATACAACTCTTGTATGGATATCAGATTTATGGGATTTTATTGCCAGATAGAGAAAGTTGCTGTCTTTGCGGGGACTACTAAACAGATTGCAGGGTTCCTATAATAGAATGGTCAACAGCGTCTGGAGGTCGTATTTGTCAGGTCACATTAGTTTAATGTTAAAGGAAAATGTCTTTCTCTCTGTCCTTTGAGTCTGAATTGCCTGGAGGGATCTGTGTGGTCCAGTCCAATGCAGTGAAAGAAACACCAGAAAGCTCTAAATGAATACATCTTTTTAACGACTTTTGCTTTATTTTAGTATTTAAAAGTAGTTTGTACTTCTTCTCCAAATCTAGAGACAAATATTGTACTTACTAGTCAGCTATAGTTATTTATTACTTTGAAGTTTAAATTTTTAAAAAACATATGATTAGCCTTTGAAATACAATGCATTTATCGGATTAAATCAGTGGTTTCCAACTTTATTGGCCCTTCAGAACCAAATAATATTTGTATTAGGTTTGGGGGTCCCTTGTCAAACCTCAGAGGTCCTTGAGATGCACTTTCTCCTCCAAACTTCAAGTGATCAGATGGTTTTACTGAGGTAATAGGGTACAAATAGAGTGTGAATATAGTACAAATTGTTCAAAAATTCACAAAAGGAAGATAATTAATTAATTATCCCATGACCCCTTAGATTCATCTTGTGATTCTTTGGAAGGACCTTACCCCTAGGTTGAGAACCACAAGAGTAAACTGTACATAAAGTAGTTCACACAGCTTTAACTCAACTAACTACAACAGCATAATGCTACTAATGCACCCATGCATTAATGTAATTTATCATAATCTTTTAAAGGGGCAACACAAGTAATAATGAGCAGTTTTGATATTTAAACTTAAATTTTGTACTTTTACTTTGAAATGACTTGCATTTAAATAATTTTACACGGTTATACTGGCACTATTTACTTAAGTTTTGACAGAAACTCTTTTTCCACTTGCGATTGCTGTGCAGATGTGTGTGTGAAGATGGTTGATACAACATGGACGAACACCCACTAGATGGAGCTGTTGCAGGTCGGGGCTGCAGGACGCTTTGGCCCTGTTGGTTTTGTTTTGGCCAGACTGAGTGGCTTGTCAGAATGCAGAAATAGAACAGATAAACACATATAGCAAAACTGCTGTAAAAATAGCTGACTAGCGGTCAGCCGATGGCTTTGCTCTTATTGTGTTGCCTCACTGCTGTTGACATCAGGCTTATTTTACCCTGTGATGGGGCTTTTTGAGACATGTGACTCAAATAAAATAAAGAACTCAAAAGGCTTCCATCATTTTTCTTGCCCTGGGGTCAAATCAAATGACCAAAAACATGAAAAAAACGCACTCATTCCCATTTTTAGATCACAGCAAATATTCCCATATTTACTATAAACTAGCACTTGGTACTGAACCAAGGCGAGCAGTTCTACCAGGCAGAAACTACATGTTGGATGTTTACACTAAAACAAAATATAACTGTCTTCTCTTTCCACCACGTCCCTCCCTCCCCTGCTGACTGATTGTTGTTCCACTGAGCTTGCCAGTGGTTAGGCAGTGCTCAGCGGTATCAGCCAATGGTGGAATCCCCTAGTGGCGTGTCTGGACTGGATCCCCTGTGAGGTTACACCACGTTGCCACTGCTACAGCAAACATTGCACTCTGCCACAAGGTCTAACACATGTGTGGGAGTTTACTGTTAGGGAACAAGAAGCGAGGCAGTAAAATCTGATGGCAAACGCCAATCTCACCTGCTTGGATAAACAGAAGTTCAAGCAATGTCGAGCATTTCAGCATCACAATGTAGATTATTTAATGTTCTTTCACAGTTAGAAATAAAGAGAAACATCTTCTTTGGCAAAGAAATTTAACTTAATTTTATTAAAATATTGAATAGACAACTTTCTCACCAAGTTCACAAAAAAACATTTAACCTCCTGAAAGAGACATGATAAACAAATACAAATTAGTTTCCAAACCGTTTTAAATATTTAAGACAACCGCCGTATATCCAGCTCATGATAACCTACCCAAGGTGAGGACTGATAAAAACATGTGTATCTACAGATGACTTTACTCAGAGCTGAGTGGCCAATCTGCAGGCTGTTCAAACATAACCATTGCTTTTGCTAAAATGTGCAAATTCAATTTTTCCATCATCACTCATGCTCGCTGTCTGACAGGCTACAATTCTTCCAAAATGACCCAAAAAATAAAGACAATTAAAAGTCAAAAGACGACAAAAACATCTAAAAAGACAATTTCCCACATCTACTCCATTATCATTTAAGACAATGCAAAAATCAACTACTACTGTGCAACTAAATGGACTACATCCAACGGCTTTGTTTGTGATAACAAGAGGTGAATTGTGCGGGATCTGAGTCCAGGCTTTGTTTCCTCTTAAGGCCTGTAAGCTTTTAAGGTCCTCTTCATCAGGGCGACCTGGCAGGAGGCTGTGCTTCACATCACAGAACCCAAATCAAGAGAAACGCTTCTGTCTTCCTCTTGAGCTTCTTTCAGAGTCCATTTATCGTTGTCTTAGGCAGGTGTGCCTGCATGTATTTACAAATTTTACCAAATGCATTGCCAACGCGGAGCCTCGGCATACTTCTTAATAACGTGCAGTGATAAGCAAGGCAGTACCTCTTCATGTTTCCTTCCTAATGCAATCCATCATCACTCGCTTCCATAATAAAAAGAAGCTGAGCTTCTCTGTATTTCGCTCTCTCCTCTTTTCCTTACATATCTTATTGATTAGCATGGGTTTACATATGATTGCATGTACATTTCTAGGTCTATATTGGCATCTGTATGTAGAGAATTTGGGGTGTACTGAGCATTTGGACTATTTTGGATATTTCAACAAGTAGGGGGAGGGGCGGTGCAGCCCCGAGCCCCTAGAAAACAGGCAGCCTGGTGGAGGTCAGAGTGCAGGTGTTGATATCCTCAGTGTGAGAGGCTCTGTGCAGGGACGGTTCTGAGGCACTGCGGTTTATCTTAGGGAGGGCATGCTGGAGAAGCTCAATGGAGGACAAGATCTAAAATAAATGCACAAAAGAGAAAGCAAAACAAAGATTCACTAAATGAAACACTACACGCTCAGCTTAAAGTCTACAATTACCAAGAGAGGGGCTCACCTGCGGGAAGAGCGGCCGCTCATCCTTGGACTTCTTGATGCAGTCAGCCACCAACCGTTTCATGGCTTTGGGGCAGCTCTTATAGAGTTTACTGAGGTCTGGGGACAAATAGCCTCTTCCCACCATGTAGATAATCTGAGAGGAGGCAGTCACAGACAGCAGAGGAGACAGAGTGTGTGTGGAGCACATCTGAAAATAATTTAGAGCTGAGCTATCGACCAAAGTCAGTGTGACAGTAAGAGATGTCAGATCAATCCTCAATTAGAATTCAACTTCAGAGATTATTAATAAATATTTTTAGTGAGTCAAAGGCATCTGAAACACTGGAGCTACTGTGAAAGCACGAGTAGATGATGCTTCAGAGATAAAGGATGATAGCAGCACTCTTTGTGCTTGCAGGTCAGCTGAGTAAAGTCAAAGTCATTTTACAGTATCAAGGATAATTGGGTTACAGCAGTGAGTCAAAACAATGTCCATGGACACACTCTGTGCAGCAACTAAAGCTCAATTTGAAGATAAATGCACTTGTGCTGTCTATTCTTTCATACCATTCTATCTTCTTAATATTCCACCTGGGTATTCAATATATATGTCCGTATTTGGGTAAAAATAAATGGAAAAGCTGAGCTGCTGGTGCAGTCATTGTAGCATTTGCAATGCGATGTGTCTACTATGCATTAGCCTACATAGACAAGTCCTGCTGGGTTGGCTGGCTCGCCTTTAAAGTGGTGCCACTGCCACTGATGTGAATAACAAACTTCCTGTATTTAACTTCACCTCAGCCTGCAGTTTTAAATGGGATTAGACGTCGCACATTCTGGCCCCGTGAATATTTCCCTATGGTCACCATCATTGCAAACTTTGCGATTCTCAAAATAGAGCTGCCAATAATCAGTGTTGGTTTCTCAGCGGGTGTGTTGTTGAGTGAGAGGAACTTGTCAGAAACATTAACTGGTTGGTGCTGAACTGTTGGCTTCTCCTTCCAGTTATGCCTCCGTCAGACTGACAGACAGTCTCCATGGTGTCTCGGCTGCTCGAGAGCCATCATGGGACAGCTAACAGGAGCTACACTCTGTCGGTCTGCATCAGCTACTGGGGGCTGGCAAAAGCTACAGCACTAATAACTGAGTTTCCATGTTCGGAGTAGAGGCATTGAATAGAACGGTGTTATTTTGAAAAATTAAAGATTACCATTGTGTTAAATGTGCAGATATGGTAATACTGTTATTAAAATTAAAGGCAACGTCACAGTTTCCTTCAGTTTGAAGAAAAAACTACCAAACAACTGCAGTTTATAAGATAGCAGAACTAGCAGGGCTGTACCAAGAGATGGCCAAAAATAAACAAAATAAAATATTGCAATATTTTTGGCCAAATATGTCGACATTGGCATTGCAATAACATGACAGGGAAGTTTTTTGGTTCCTTCGCAAAATATTAACTTTTCAACTCAGTCAGTGAATGAAAATATGTAATAACGGCTACAACAGCCTGGTAAGTTAAAAAAAAAAATTACATCTCTTTACTGTAATACAGCCTTAAAACCAGGAAAAGACAAGAACGACACCAATTCACGATAGGATGACATTCACA